>CM060923.1:557388706-557988706 GCA_030737875.1 Allium sativum
CGCCTCATTTCAATTCATAATATTCTTTTATTTAAATATTCACATTTTTTGGGAAAGGTTCCCATTAATTTTATCAAAGATAAGTTCATTTAAAATTATTCTTAAATCTTCCTTTGGATATCAATTTAAAAAGATTTTATTATATCTTTTCAACATCTAAACCAAAACAAGGTTTTTTAACTAGTTGGGATTATCGAGACTTACCGAAGTAATCGTTTATTTATTTTCCAATCCCAACCTATTTATCCCCTGGAGCAAAACTAGTAATACTCCATACCTAACTCCCACGGGATTATCGGTAAATTTAATTACCATTTCAAATCTAATTAAAGATTTAACTATCGTCTAGAGTAAAACTGGTGGTCTCCATTCTCGATCATTTCTCTTGTTCGATAAATTTAATTATCTCATTCACTTTCCAATCTAATTAAAGATTCATTAAAACTCCATCTTGGTTTTAATCCCTAAAATTATTACTTTATGATCATTCAACTTTAGGAAAATTAATCCTATCTTTAACTGGTTTAAAGAACTAATGTCATTTAAAACACAGTTCACGATAAACCCAAATCACCTTCCATTAACTATGGAATCTCCACGGAAAACAGATCAATATATAATTGATATAAATTTCCGTATCAGACTAACACTATAAATGAAATAATGGCAAAGCCTTTTAAATTCCATTCATACTAACGGTCTTCTTTCACAGAAGCTCATCTCGATTATTACCAAATCGAATTCCACTCTTTTCCAGTTTAATATATTAATTGGAAAACTTTACTTTGGAAAATTTCCTTTAAATCTTAATAAAAAGATTTATAAATTCCAAATCATATCTTTATTGTTAATTGGGTTAAAGAATATTTAAAACACAGTTCACGATAAATCAAAAATCCAATTTCAATTCAATTCCAATTAAATATTAATTAATTGGTAAATTTCTCTAAATCTTAATTAAAAGATTTATTCTTTTCTCATCGGAGCTTAAGAACAGTATTAATAAAGACACCATTCACGAAAACCTAAAATCCAATTTGATATTATATACACGACTCTGAATAGAAATTATATTGGCTTATATTCAATGTCAAATTGTGATACCAACAAATGGCGTATTGGGAATAACAATATATATATATATATATATATATATCTATCTTCCAAATTCCTCAACAATATTTGTATAATCACGGAATCCAATATCGGAATATTCCGAAGATTATTTCCATTCTAATTTATTCATTGGAAATGTTCTGGTTATTTTCAAACCCCTTTTCAAATCCAATTTATTTTTTTAAAATATTGGATTATTATTCTAGTTAATAACTAGTTCATTTTGATAAAAATATATTTTTATCATTCCAAAAATGGAATTTTTCATCCAAAATATTTTCAAATCATTTATTATGATTTTACATAATTTTTCCATATTTTTAATAATTTTAATATCGCCATTTCAGTCAGTTTCCAATAACGGTAACCGGACTGCATCCATTGCAAACTTTTCTGAGATTGATTATCTCAAAATTCTACCATTAGATTTCGAATCTCTAATACTCATTGGAAAGCTATTTTCGATACGAACCCAACGGTTCCGGTCTTAGGAGAATCCGATGGTCCGATCTCCCGTTACGTCCATTTGAAGTTAGTGGTCGAAATTCGTGAATGGTCGCTACGCGGCACGTTATATTCAAACCATTATATATATATATATATATATATATATATATATAGTATCGTCGATTTCATTTTAAAACATATTTTATAAATCGTTTTAAATTCATTTTAAAAAAGATTTCCACTTCCATTTCAATTTTAAATCAAAACTGAATATTCCTTTATAAATTCGTTCTAAATTCATTTAAAACGATTTCCACTTCTTTTAAATTTTCAAATCAAAATAGAATATTTCTTTATAAATTCGTTTTAAATTCATTTTAAAATGATTTCCACTTCATTTCAAATTTGAAATCAAAATTGAATATTTCTTTATAAATTAATTTTAGAACGGTTTCCACTTCATTTCAATTTTCAAATCAAAATTGAATATTTCTTTACAAATTTGTTTTAAATTTATTTTAAAATGATTTCCACTTTATTTCAATTTTCAAATCAAAATTGAATATTTCTTATCATTATAATATTAAAACGATAATATTTTCAAAATATCTGATTTTGAAATCCATTTCCTTTTCGTATTCATTATAAAATGAATAAATCGATCGATAAATCCGTTCGGGTTAAAATGGCATTTCTATACTTAACCCGACTTCATATATTTTTATATATTTTCATGTCCATCCAAAATCAGACATGAAAATCATATTTTGATTATTCTCTGAATATTATTTTAAAATATTCGTTATTTCTGAACTGGAACGCGACTCAATCAATTACCATATATTTTCAGTTTTATGGATTTCATACATCACATTTACTCAAAAATAATGATAAATAATCATTACACAGTCAATTCACATCCAGAGTGCAATTTACAACTGTATAAGCATTAAATAATTAAATAACGCTTATCACAGTCTATCGATCAATCGATTGACATATAATTAAATTCAGAGGAGATGTGAATAAATTATCGTCCCTAGACCCGTGTGGGGTTTCCAAACAACAACAATCGATTCAAAATAATCAATGGTTAACAAATTTAAACAGCTCTAATTCGATTCGAATTATTTTTCTAATTATCCAATTTTCACTGTTTAAATTATAAATAGATATTTATAATTTAATTTCAACTACCACAAAATAATTTTAAATTATTTTTAACATTTCAGCATCACAATCAACACACAATACAGTCATTTAAATCATCCATGGTCTGTGGACGAGGGAGGTGAGCTAACACACACCGTATACAGTTTATAATGATTAAAACTGATAAAAATCTACATGGTCAATTTTATATTTTTTTATACATGAATAAAATAACATGATGAAATATAATTTAGTGAGAAGGAGTTCTTACATTGGTTTCCACTCCGCCATTCTTTATCTGAAGATTTTAATATCGTTCGAGTTCAAATTTGACTCAAATTCTAAGTTGCTCCTTTTTTGTTCTGGTCAGTTCCATTGCGTAGATACTTTCACCACGATTCCAATGGATCAGAAATCATCAAAATCCGACCTAGTATGAAGAAGAAATTCAAGTTTATTCACCAATACATTAATTATATAATTAATTGGCTAATTAATTTATTAATCCATCTCCTCCGTTTAACCTTTCTCTAGAAAAACCGCTGCCACGCTCAAATGGAAAAACCATCGTACGCCACCACCAGAGGTGATCGAACCACCATCATCGGCCACCACGAGGTGCGCCTTGGCGTCGTCGTCCTCCCTCCAGAACCCTAGCCAACTCGCATGCATATCGAGGCTCGGAAAGGCTTTTGAATGACGCCGCTTTCTGGCCCTCAATCTCGCGATTTACTAAACGGTTTTTGATCATACCTATCTAGGTTTGTAGAGGTCAGTTTGTAGAACGTTTTTCATTTTGAAATGGATGTGAATCGATTGCTGGAATAAGGAGAAAAAGGGGCGAAATCTTGGGAGCTCTCAGCCATCCAAGAAGAAGGAGGCCGCGACTTTTATAAAAGAAAAATCGGGTTTCGAAGAAAATGAGGGGTATTTATATATAAATGTTATATTATTTAATTCAATTAAATACTAAAAAAGTGAATTACACATTCCAACTCCAAATCAAACCCAATGACTGTCGCCCCTAGCTAAATATCCTGATTCCGGACATAATGGGATACGTTTCGTAAGCCAATTCGATTGTTTGGATCAGCTTTTATCAAAATTAAAATATAAATCAATATATATTGAATTTAAATGTACATTTTAATTTACCAAGGCCACATACTAACTCCAAAAATCACAAAAAATTATATCTAGCTATATTTTGACGATACGGTCCTAACAAAACTAATTTCATCAAATTTGGAGACCATTTGAAAAATGACCATTTTCCAGTTGATTAAATTCAAACTGAAATGACAAAACACGTTTAAATTTACCACGCTCACATATTAATTCCAAAAAGTTATGAAATTTGAAACCTAATAATAATTTGATATTCCGGATCCAACAAAAGTAGTTTCATCGAAAACGGAGGTCGTTTGCAAAATGGCTATTTTTAAGAGCTATATATTATAATAAAATATATATAAATGTCATAGCGACTATTTTAAATTTTAAACTAGACATAACTTTCAATTTATAAAGTAAAATCTTAGTTTCTTACATTCGTTAGAAAGATATAGTTAAATAGATTCTAACGATTTTGGTTTTACTGAAATACAATTTATTCTGAATTCTATATATTCGATTGAAATTTAAAATCGAATTTTCAAACTACAGCGCCACTTCAGGCTCGTTTTATAATTAATATAAATTTATATGTCCTACCATCGATTTAAATAAATTTTAAATCATTATTATTTAAAATAAATCATTTTAAATATTCAAAATCCATTAAAATAGCTAAAATAAAATTTTAAATTGGTTCAGAATTTCCGGGTTGTTACATTTAAACCCCTACTGCGAGCTTCTCTTCCCTTCTACGAGTTTAGACTTCCCAATGGGCTTGGTATAGATTCCCTTGCCATAAACCATTAAACCCTTTGTCAAGAGTTATAGATTAGCAGTTCTTCTTTCCGAAGTCGCGACATCTAGGGGCAGAGAACCCACCTAAACTTGTGAAGGCTAAACAATCTACTCCATTCCCTTAGATCCACCCCCCATTGACCTATCTCCGGTGTTGACGAGAAATATCGTTGACATTTTGGTGCTAGAAGGAAGGCTTGAACCTCTGGTCCTTTGATTAACCTTTCCATATATCCACCTGTTTTGTTCCGTCCCGAATTGGACTAAACCTTGAAGAGGCGAACATCATGAATAAATGATCTCTACCATTTACTAACGAGTTTCCCATGGCTGGGGTAAATATTGACCAGTCATGGGCAGTCGAAAGGTCCAAATTTGAAACCCTATGTATCTAAGAGAAAGAGAGGGATGTAGAACCTTATGACCCTGATCGATAGAGCCATAACCCCTTCCACTTAGGACCGACTCCGATTTTTGGTCTATACCGATCCTTGATGGAAAGATGCAATTCCTTTCACCATACCAAAGAAGCCATCCTCATACAAGCTAGAGGAGCCATATTCGAAGAAAGGTTGAGAAAGCTTCCATATCTCTTACCGATAAAAGGTCTGAAAGAGATATGCCCCCATGCCAAAAGACAATTAAAAGGAAGTGTAGGAACGAGGAAGGAATGACAAAATTAAGTAAAAAAGGGCCAAAATGCAGCAGCGAAAGAGGAAATTCGAGTCAAGGTTGCCAAAAGGTTGTAGGCTCGCAACGTCAATTGAGGGTATCTATTTCCTGGCTAGACATGAGCTAAACTTTTGGCCATCGTTAAAGAAGAAACCCAAGAACGAAGCTAAGAGAGAAGGGTAATATTGCTACTACCATATGGTAAACGGACACGAAATAAACCAATGTAGAGTTCTAGAGGGAATGATCATCGAGTTCTTAAACCAAGGAAAATTACAAAGATATGTAAATAAAGTGCAAGGGGTTATGCCGCTAAAGCCTTCTAGAAAAAGTAAAGGAAAATGTTATTTACCCGATTGCGAAGAAGAAAATCCCTACAAGCTTAAAATGACCAAGGGTAGGTCAAGTCATAAATGGATAAAAGAAAACCCCTTGTCTGCACCACATTGGTCCGGGCAAGGCATCCCCCGAAGGGGTGGTGGTGTGTAAGTCATTTTCCATGGCCAAATAAGAGGGGTCTAGGTTAAAGCATCAAAACAAAAGCCTCCGTTAAACACCAAAAATGGTCATTACGATGCATCTAAAATTAGCACGCCCTGCCTCTGCTCGCAGAAGAGTATGCCTCGCCTCTGCTAGAACTAAGCACGTCCAACCTCTGCCCATAGAAGAGCACGTCCTACCTCTATTTATGTTCTGCGTTACCCGCAGAAGGGAATGCAAACCCCTATCATCGTCTATAATGGTCAGGATAGGGCACCCCTCGAAAGGGGGGGTTGGCGTGTAAGCCTTTACCAGTACCTATGATGGTTAGTGTAGAGCATCAAAAGAGTAAACCTTAGTCATGTGCCTACGATGGCCCCGTCTAAGTTTCTAAGACCTTATCATCGCCTATGAGGGCCAGGATAAGGCGCCTCCTAGAGGGAGGTCGGGTAAGTCCTTGGGCCCTGCTTATGGATAAGTTAGCCAAGCGCACCGGATGCACAGGCCCAGAGAGTGGCCAACAAAGCACATACATCCTCTGCTTTGACATAAAAAGCCCAGAGAGTGGCTTAGGAAGCACGTACGACCTCTGGTTCACAAATCGAATTCTGGTAGGATACCAAAATGTTAATGCCGAAAGGGATCTCCGGTCTTCAATCATTGAATACTCGAATTTGGGTTGATTCAGTTGCTCATAGATACCGAAAGGGGTTTCTGGTCCCCTATCTGTGTAAATACCTGAATCTAGGTTGATTCGGTTTCTCATAAATACCGGAAGGGGATTCCGGTCCTCTATCTGTGTAAATACCCAAATCTAGGTTGATTCAGTTCCTCACAAATACTGGAAGGAGTTTCCGGTCTTCTATCTGTGTCGCCACCCGAATCTGGCCAGGAAGGGCCTTCGTAAGGCGCCGGGAAGGGGATCTTGGTCTTATGTCAACACCGAAATCAGGCGATTCAACTTTCCATAAAAACCGAAAGCGGGTTCCCGACCTCCTACTATGAATAACCCGAGTTTGAGTTGATTTGTCTTACATCAAACGCCGGTAGAGGAGCCTAGGTCTTGCGCCAACATCGAAATCTAAATGACCCTAGTTTGAAACGTACCCGAAAGGTGATAACTAACTAACAGGAAAAACTCCGAAATGGTTATCTCAAATTAGAACAACCATATATGTGCTCATGGATAATGGGCCACAAGGTTAAATGTGGAAGACAACGGGAAGTTCATCATTAAAACAATTTCGAGTAAAAGGGTCATCTCTTTCTTTACTCAAAGAAACTTCTTTAACCATTTATGTGTAAGCAATTGTAATCCATGTTTCATATACATAGCTATTTACATAATAGACATTGTCAATACACAAAGTTCATTCATCAAAAATTATATTCTCAACACTCTGATTATAGGCATAATTGTATATCACTACTACAACATATTACTAAAAATCTGGGTCCTCTCCATCATCACGCAAAGGAGGGTCGATGGCATGATGAAGCGCGATAGTTAGTAATTTGTTGAGCTTTTGCACTATCCCGCTCGTATCGTCTAAACAATTAGAAGATTTAATATGAAGTTTCAAAGCTCTGTTATAAGCCCTACACATTGCCCTAAGATAACTATTTTCCTTCTCTAATTCGAAAACATCCATACACAAATCGTTCCTTTCCTCTTATAATGGTCTAATCTGATCAGCGTACCCTCGACACGGTCATGAGAATCCTTAATCAACTTAGTGTCATATGTCCCTTTCATCTCGGCTACCACGCTTTTGCACCACTCGGAAATGGATGATTCCTTTATCCCTAGGGGAGGTTGTTCAAGTAATAAAACTTCTAACAGATAGGAGTCTCACGAGCAGTCGCAGCACCGGAGGATGAAGGTCCCATAATTATAGGAATATTCTTCAAACAATATTCCTAAGTCTCGCACTTCATAATGGCATTGTTCAAATCAATTTCCAAATCAACACTACGTTGACGTAAACGCCTCATTTCATCCTCAAACTCAATGGAGGGTGTGGTCTTTATGTATGCCCTCAATCCAAGAATAGTGCTATCTCACTCCTCTAGCTGTTTTTTCAAAGCGTTCATTATCTTAGTCAAATGTTTGATGGATATATTTTGATGTAAAATCTCTCTCTTGAGACATAGGAAGAATTTCTCTTGTCGGCGATGATCGGCTCCGAGATAGGAGGATCTCAGAACGATCAACCTATTCATAGATACGCGGGAAATTAGTTGCGAATTCATTTTCTTTTCCATTTGCAAGAATAAAACTCCTTTCCTTATATAACTTTGCGCGAGTTAAACCCAAAACTAATCTACTATGGCATATAGATAAAAAGGGAATTACAAATAGATCACTTTTTTATACATTTATTGTTTATAGCATCTCATCATGTTTAAACATAAAACTCTTTAGTATCGCTTCACGATCTCCGCTCAGAAAGTTAAAGGAGATCTATGGGAATGCAATGTAAACACTCTTAAGTTCCTCAAGAAAACGGTTTTCGCTGAAAGCGTGCGTAGGTGTTGTTCGAAACTCCTTTTTAGTCTACAAATCATACATACTGCATCCTCATAATAAACAAAATTATGCCACAACACATGTAATAAAGGGGAATTCCATACAAATGTTGCATAGATCGTTGAGTTAAGTTTACAAATGTGCCTCTTACTCTACATAAAAACGGTTTGAATTCCTCCATTTGAAACGTTGCCGGAACGAGAATTATGCCCGAGGGGAAGGAATTTTTGGATCAACAACTCCCTTCCTTCCTAAAGGACTAGGAGGGATGCCTTCTTTAGGCACTGATGATTCAGAGTTGTAGACAATATGTTTGTCCTGATGGCCACTACCTCCGGAACCATCGCCGTCATCCTCCCCATTGTTGCCAACAACACTGAAAATCCCCCTCCTTTGCTTAAATCAGGAAAATTACCAATATATAAAAGGTCCTCGACTTTGGATTCACTCCTCTGCGATATCTCAACGCCTTGTTCGCCCAACTTAATCCTTTCCATAACCTGATCCCTGATGAAAGGAGGAACTTTGGTAGTTCGGAGCTCATGAAGACTTTGAAGGTTATCGGAAAGAAGGTGAAATAAAGCTTCTTCATAATAGTTAGACTTAATCTGCAGAAGATGAACGTGCAAGAAATTAGAAATCATGTCTTTAGCTGCATAAATTATCCGAGCGACATGTGAAAGATTCTCATCCTTCTTCTGAAGCTCATCGGCATAGGTAACCACGTCTTCCACTATTTGGTGTTCTAAAGACGACACCTTATCGGGGTTTACGTTCCTAGTTTGTCTTGATTTCACTAAGGTTAACTCGGCTTGTTCCAAGGAAGCCTTCAACCTCTCGCATTCATTACTCAAAGCCGTCTTTGCTTCTCGAAGTCGAATGATTTCGGTGGCAAAGGGAGAAGAGATTGGCTTAGAAAAGTGCCAATCCTTGATAATCTGGGAAATTAGAGACACTCAGTATACAGTTGCGACAAATGGAAAGTCCAAATTAAAAAGGAAATGTTGTACCTTAAGCTGTCGGGTGATCAAATTCTGGTAGAAATTCATCATGTTTGAAGAAGAGGAGGGCAACGAGATGTCAGAAAATTCTGATTCAGGAAGAACAAGCTTCACAAAATCAGTAAAATCTATTGAAGGATTAAGAGGCCTCGAGGGTTCAGCGGATTGATAAGTTGGGATACGCGGCATGGCACTTGCACCCACTCTTGATGTACTCGGAAGAGATAACGTAAGAACACTACTTCCTGTTTCTCTACCAGAAGCACCCCCGAAAATCACAGATAGGAAAATCTAGCTTTAGTCTCTTAACTGGAGGGTCGTCAGGTAACTCAGCCAACCTATTAACAGCAACAACAGTAGATTGGTTCAAAACGTCAATAAGGGTAGGGGCTTCCGAAGTTGAAACTCCTAGTCAAACGAAAAACCAAGGGAAGATTCAAGAACGCAAAACATGGGTACCAAAGAAACTTCCATAAGGAAACTATAAAATCAACAAAACATACCAGGAAATAAGGGAGTAGAGGAAGCAAACAGTTCTGAGCATGAAAACAAACACTTGGAGCTGGGAAGACGAATAGGTGGGCGCCCTTGGACCTTCTGTCTGTTAGGGAGGAGGTCATAGAGACATAACTTGTCCCTAGTTAATAGAGCAGACCAACCTGGAGGTTTTTCGAGTAGCTCCAAAATGAGCTCAAATACATGGGATTCGCTTTCAGTTAAAGACACCCTCCTAGAAGTAGGATCTGGAAAGAAAAGATTTAAAAAATATAGTCGCTCACAAAAGGTTAAGAGGACTCACCACAATCAGCAAATCGTCCTGAAATACCGACGGGGCATCTGATAAAAAAGAACTGATCTTCCCAGGGTACAGTCTTACCCGTACCATAATTAACAATCTTCCACAAAGGGGTGGCATGGAATATATGGAAGCACGCACCTCTTGAAAAACGCGTCAGGTGTTAAATAAAGTTCGGAGTAAGGGAAGCCTGACCCGATTCAAAAGAAAGTACTTCGAGGCATAAAAGCAGTGTGTAAGTGCTTGGTAAGAGTTGGATGGGCGCAATCTCCAAGCCCGATAGAAGTTGAAACATGAAGGACGAAAAAGGAAAGAAACCTCCATGCCATATATGTGCAGATGAGTAAGCGAAGTATCCTTCAGGAGGGTGCATGACATCGTCACAATAAGCAACAGGGATAGCTTCTATATTGCCCATTCCAAAGCTGGCAAAATGGAGTTTACTTCATCTTGAGAAGTAATCAAAGACTTCTTCAAGATAAAAGATTTTCTCCTCCGAGAAATGCCAAAAGCACCAATGGATGATGGGTCGGGGCTCCTCGTATTAGACATAGTGCTGCCAGGTGATATAACTGCATAAACACATAAAATTCATTTCCCACTCATTAGAGTACTCGAGGATGATAACATGTAAACCTACTAGCAATGGATAGTCAAAATAGTAAATGTTGGGATAACTCTAAATACCAACCAAGACAAGATGCACAGCAAACGTCACCTTAGTTAGAAACAATTGAGCCATAGTCAGGAAAACATCAACACCAAAAACCTGGATGGCGCTAAGCACCATTGTAACGACCCGCATTCTACGCATCAGAGGATCATTGAATATTTATTTCATTCTCATACGAAGTCGTATGGTTGTGTAAGTTTGGGGAACGACTATTGGGTCATTTCTCATGTTCACATTTTTTGTCGATTTTTAAATGACCATTTTACCCCTGGCAAATCTTGTTTTGTCTATAACTTTTGATTAGTAAGGAGTTTTTATATGGAGCCACTTCCATTGGATCCGGATGATGGTTTACCGTTCCGTAAAGTGGTCACACTACTCAAACGGACTTACCGTTTGGGAGATACTAGTGCATAGCCCGTGCTACGCATACGGGCTATTATGTAGTTCATAAGTATGGATATCATACTGTGTTGATTTCTTTTTCATGTTCTAAGTTTATGTTTAATTTATATACAAAATATAGAACAAAAATATATTTGTAATTGTTGTAACTTGACTTCATACTGTTATTTCAAGGGGGTGCTTGAGATTAATAACGAGTGCCGAAGAGGCTTCGGATCATCATAAAAAGAATGAAATTTTAGGGATCTTTTTCTATTTTGAACGGAAACAAAGAGTAATATTCTATCTTGTTTCCGATATGAGTTTATTTTATAATACTAAGTATGCTCATGTTCATCATCGCAGATACCAAATTGACACGATTCATGCTTAAATGTGTTTGGATCTTGATTTGTATGAAAATTTGAACCTAGAAGTAAGCACAGATTGTTACTTTTTGAACAGATATGTATAAAATAAAAGTAATTATACCCTAGGATGAACACATGATCCAGAGTATATTTAAAATTATTATATTAGTTATTTAAAAATAGAATGTATGAAAGCATGCTACAAACTCCAAATCTTAAGATATGATATTTATTCAGTCGCCTGTAGATTTGAGGGTGTATATGTGTTAACTAAATGCACACATAGGAAACTTGTAATTCAAGAAAACCAAAATATATTTAAAATTTGAAATATATGAAATGCTTGGTTTCATTGAAAATAGGACACATTTAATTCAGAATGTATACCTAAAATCGTATATGCATAAAATTGTTTTTATCCAAAGATATCTACATATTTATGATTTCCAACCCAAAAAGCAACCATACATCAAAACCAAATGATACTCTAAAGACCATGTGCATGTTAAAACTGTATACATGTGCCCATGTAAAACATTCATGAATTTTTATACTTAAAAAGTTCTGTCAAAAGCCAACACGTAAATTGAATATTTTCCAGTTGCATCCAGTCTTTTCGATCTTCAACATCAATACATACCGCCAGCCTCATGAGAAAGGGAATCAGCAGTCCTTTCTTGCAATGTGCTGTGAACAGTTCGTGGCTTCCTTATGAATTAATAGATTGATGTAGTTTACAGAAAAATTTGGGTAAAGCCTCTTGATTAAACTTAAAATTAAGGTGAAAACAATTCGAAATTAGAAATTTTGAAAACATATATATATATATATATGTATATGTATGTATGTATGTATATGTATATGTATGTATGTGTGTGTGTGTGTGTATATATATATATATATATGTACGTAGTATGAAATTTAGCGTTTCAAAGCAAAATATAAACAGAACAAATAGTGACATCAAAAGACACTATGAATATGTAACATCAATTCACTAATGAAATAAGCATACCTAACTAATATATTTTTAAGGCATGAGATTTATTTGTGGTGTGAAATTTGCAGATGGACTAATTACATGGAAGGACAACCATTCATTCATTCAACAACTGAATAATAAAACTTGCATTACAATTTACCATATCCTTCTTTCTATTTTATTCATTATAACATTCTACTTAGGCAGACTTGTTTCTACTTTGCTACATTAATCCAAGAGAAATGAAAAATCAGTCAAAAGGTTTATTTTTTACCTTGATGAGTTAGAGGCATCTGTGTTTTTCAACCTTAAAGCATCTAGAACTTTGCTCCCAAGACCCATTTCAGATGAAGGCTTTGAGTCATTACATGTTAATAGAACACTTGCTGCTCTTGGTTTTTTTTGTAGCTTTAAGAGGTATCTTTTTGGGTATATGAGAAGTGGGTTTTTCTATACTTTGAATGTCCAAATTTGGAAGTGTTTCAGGAGGAACCGAAGAACTTTTGCTTGCTAAAGTTTCTGAAGAAATACCGAGTGAGTTGTTAACAGCTAATGATATCATTTTTCATGAAAATTGGAAGAACCATGATTATATATCATGTTCATTAAGCTCCTTTCTGTATGCAAGTGGTTTTTCATAGGGACAAACAAATATTATTTTACAACATCAAATCAAAGCATCAGCAAGTGCGCACGCGCCATGAAACACCCCACGTTCATTAGTGTCACTCACAAAGGGAATGCATTAACTTCAGTGGAGCGTTACAGGTAAAAGATGCAGATAAATTACAAGACAGACAAATAAAGCAGCGGAAAATAAATAAAACTTTACTTCATTTATAAAACAGCAGCTTTTCCAACACCAATACCCAGTACAACAAAATATCTATCCTGTTTAACAAAATAAAGAAGCATAAAATGACAATAATATTCCCCAATAAAGCATGAGCCAGCCATAGCAGTAGAAAAGAGAGTCCAGAGCAATACGTCGACTATCTTCGAGCTTGGAAAGAGAAACGGTCCAAACTAAGCTGAGCTATTCCCTCTCTGACTACCTGGGGGGAAACGAAAGAAAAGAGGCGAAACAAACTAGGTCAAACAGAAGTCTGGTAAGTCCAGTGACTTTCAGTATGTAAACAGGTAAAAGTAACATGACATGAATAAACTGAATATAAGACAATACCGTGATAACAGGGATAACAAGGTAACATAAGATTAGCATAAGATATGATAAGGCAAGATAAACTGAATGCACTTCTACTCTTTCTCTACTTCGCTACTACCCTGTTATTCTGATTTCTATATCTCTGCACCGCCTAACTAGTGTCCCAACTAGTAATCTGTATAAAATGATAGTATTACAACGTGATCCCAATCCCCGCAATTGTGGTAGCCTTCAGGTGTACATCTAGTAGGAGGATCTTACCTCAATTAGCCAAATTGCCACGAAGATGTTAGATGTAACTTTACTAACCTATCGATCGGCTCCCTACTTGTATTAAAGTTCCATGTGTCTGTGCCAACTGGCCCTCTCTTGCGTGTAGATACCCTGTGCTGGTCCCACCATAAGGTGTATCAATCCTTATGATAGCAACCCGACACGATTCAAGATGCACAGTGTGTAAATACTGGTACCTAGTGCCTGTTTTTCCAACTCCGGAGAACGTGCATGCCCGTAAACCGTTGGAACCTACACTGACGTAACCGCTGCCGCTATTTTGACCGCTTATAATCAGCCCAGTAATCGTGCCCCACCTTGCCAAGTTCAGGGTACCATGATACATCTATGTGGGTTACTGCTGAAATGGGTCCCCGTTACTAGGATTTCCTACTGGTTAAGCATGTGGGCCTATATATACAAATATTACCCACCTACACGAGATGTACTTAACCCTCCCACTGATTCAAGCATGTTTATTTAACGGTTAAGTTTGTAGGCCTATATATACTAATGTTACCCACCTACACGAGATGTACTTAACCCTCCCACCGATAAAAGCATGTTTATCTAACGGTTAAGTTTGTGGGCCTATATATACTAACATTACCCACCTACACGAGATGTACTTAACCCTCCCATTGATCAAGTTAATACTTATTGTTGGTTAAGCTTTCCTTAACCCTATCCACTTCGTTCATGTAATATTGGTTAAGTGTACGTTGTCCATTCATGTTAACTTAACCCACCCACACATCATGTTGTACTGGTTAAGTGTTTTCTATTAACTTAATCCCACTCATTCATCATGTTATATTGGTTAAGTATTGCCCTCTTGTGTTACTTAACCCTATCATACATCATGTTATATATATAGGTTAAGTGTTGCCTTCTTGTGTTACTTAACCCTATCATACATCATGTTTTATCGGTTAAGTGTTGCCTTAGTTAACTTAACCCTACCATTTGTTTAATTAACATGTCCTGTACATTAGCGTTAATTGATCTATTAATGCACCAACCTCTCACATTAGATCTATGTTGTTGCGGTTACTGGATGTGCCGGGCGGTTCCGGGCAGTTTTACACTACAACTCAATCTAACCTCGGGTTTTTCTTGGGCATGATGCACTAACCTCTCACATTAGATAGGTGTTGTTGCGGTTACTGGATGTGCCGGGCGGTTCCGGGTAGTTTTACACCGCAACTAAATCTAACCTCGGGTTAGGCATGTTTATCTTTTAGCATATTTACCATACATGTCTAAATCTAGATTTTATATGTTAATCATCCCAAATTCACAAAACTAGTCATGTTCCGATTCTCAAGTTATACCCCCAACAAAGCTAATTGCAAGTTATGCCCTACAAATTCAAATTCAAGTTATTACTCAAAATAGGTTACACCCAATCTTCCCAAATTTGCAATAATAGTCATGCCCAAAATCACAATATACATTATGCTTGGCGTCCCAACCAATAATTATGCCCAATCTAGATTAGTATCCCAACTTACAGTTTACGTCAATCTAGATTCAATATTTCAATTTTACCCCATGTTCGCAACAATAACAATTATGCCCAAAACTTGATTTATATGCCAATTAACCCAAACTTGCAGTTATAATGATAATAATGCCCCAATACAAGTTATACCCAAATTTCAGTTACAAGTTACGCCCAATAGTACATAAAATAGACTAGGCCCAATTCCCCCGTATTCCAATCGTATATATAACAATATTTCGTCTAGGCTCGAGACAACCTAGATCCATAATAAAAGGGGAAGGAGAGGAAACATAAAAGATTAGGCATAAAATAGCCATATGACACTAGATTTGATAATAGTAATATCAGGAACATAAAAGAAGTATAGATCTGAATAAAATTACATCGCAGGCATAAATCTGATAGACTAGATTTGAATAACATCGCAGGCACAAATCTGAAAAATTGATTTGAATAACATCGCAGGTACAAATCTGATTTGAATAACATCACAGGCCCGAATCTGATAAAATAGATTTGAATAACATTGCAAGCACAAATCTGATAAAATAGATTTGATAAATTTGAAAGGATTATCTCATGATCAGGTATAGCTTTGATTCAAATTATTACATGCCAAGAATTCCGATTAAGAAGTCACATCTGAAAGTAACTTGAACTTACAGTGCTTAGATTAGGAGAAAATAGGTGTGCAGATGTTGATTCATTTCCAAGTTTGATTATTGATGAAGATCTTCTAATATGATTTAGGTTTTTTAAAGGCGGCGGCTAAGAGGATTGAGAGTTTCAGCTGCATAGCGGCGTCAGAAGGAATTGTTATGAATTAGGTTAGGTCTAGGCACTAATTTATAGGTGTAGAGAGTGTTTTAGAGCCCTTAGATCAGTCTAGGAGTCATCAGAATCATCCATAGCAGAAAAATACGTCACACAGCGAATCAGGGAGCGACACATCAGCCGAAACACGTTGGTCCAGAAATTTCGTCCAGATCTGGAAAAAGGGTCGACACCCTATGGGGGTCGACACCTATGTCGACTCCGCTATAGGGGGGGTCGACACCTATGTCGACTCCCCCTTAGGGGGGTCGACACATGTAAGGGGAGTCGACACCTATGTCGACTCCCCCTAGTGGGTCGACACCTGTTGAGCGGGAATTTTCTTGCTCACTTCCCTCCGGATGATTTCGAATTTTAGACCTGTTTTGAACCTTCTGGACTTATAATATTCATATATAATCTTCCTAGTGCATATACAAACTTCTTAGGCTTATAACTTCTTCATACGGAGTCCGATTTACGCAAACTCGGGCTCTATCTCAAGCAGAATTCCGAGACGTATGCAATGGCGCAACCCGTTTCCCTTAATTCTTCTTTTAAAGATTAATTATTCTTTAATTATCTCTTATGTCCCGTTTTGAAATTATGGGGTGTTACAATCTCCCCTCCTTAAAGGATTTCGTCCCTGAAATCTTCAAGTCAAGAAGAATGTATATCCTACCATCCAACATCCATCTACTTAACCATTCAATCACAGGCATCCATTTTCCTTAAAAGGTATCTAATGCTTTTCTTGAACATATGCATAGTGTGTGAATATGTCCTTATCTAATGCAAAATCAGGCGGTCTACCGATTCAGTTGACCTCCTTAATGCAAATCATGATAGTGCCATGAATCCATTTTGTATGCAATTATTCCTCATCGTACTTTATTACTTCTACATGAGTGCACAATCATTCATACAAGTGCAACATCTATATTATAACACATCAAGTTTCAATCCATATATATACACATATATGCATATGCAATATGAAAACGACTGAGCCGATCTAGTACCGTGTGTGTGTATATGCATCCACGAGCAACCACTTGCAACCAATTGCAACCATCAATCATAACATGATTCAAATACATATTTACATCCATTGGTTTCTACCTAAGGATCGAGGACTAGACCGAGAGGATATACTTAAAATATAAAGACTAGCAAATAAACTTTACAGAAAAAGAGAGACCAAGGATATACCCTCAAAAAGGGTATGATGCGTGTATCTAGTCTTCAGTCTTCTAAGTCGCATCTTCTTGAGCTTCACTCCATATTGCTCTGACTGTCTTAAGTTCACGATTGTGTAGCTTCTTAATTTCTGTTTCCAGAATATGCGTTGGGACTCGTTTCACTGTCGCCTCTCGTTCCACCTTTTCTTCTTATAGTATACTTGGTACTACAACTCCTGCTGTGTCATGCTAACATTTCCTCAAAAGTTCTTCCAAAATCCTATTCACCCTTTCTGTCAGAGGATGATAAGCGGTGCTCAAACATAACTGCGTACTCATGGCTTCTTCCAAAATTCACTAGAGGGTATTCCATGTAAAAGAACTATCTCTTGAAAATAAACAGATGCTAACCATGTTACTAAGTGTATATACTAAGATGATTAGAGGTCTCACCTCTACTTTGCTTACCCATCATGTCACAAATCTAAGGGTCTTCATGTCATGCCGCTCCTATCCGATTCAAAAGTGTAGGCCGCTCTTCTAGCGATGCAAACTAACTTAACCGGAGGTTTTAAAATCAAAGGTTGATATGTATTCTGAACTTTTCCTTTCCACATAAAGAGGACTTGAAGTCAACCTTTTTCTACTTAAGGCATCCGCTACGACCTTACCCTTATATCAAAATGGCGCCTAGTCCCGTGCTGCATGCATCCGTGTATACCATAAGCCTTTTACTACTGTAAGGTAAAAGTCAAAACTGGGGCCGTTGTAAGAGCCCACTTCGATCGTTGGAAAGCGACATCAATATCCCAAGCAAAGGTTAGATTCTCCTTCGTTAATCCAGTAAGTGGGGCTAATACCTTCGAAAAGTTCTTAGTAAACTTCCTATATTAGCCCGCTAGTTCGAAATGTCTTCTTACTTCTGTTGCATTCCTTGGGACCTTCCAGACTTGCACCGCAACTACTTTTGCGGGATCTACTGTTATCCCTTCTTTGGGCGCCACATATCCTAGAAACCTTACTTCTTCTCTCCAAAAATTACATTTTTGGAGAACTCCGCCTTAAGATGATGCGCTTGGAGGGTATCCGAGACTTCCCTTAGATGTAAAGCATGTTCTTCCTCATTCCAAAATATCATCTATGCACAAGCGAAGTGAACCATCCGCCTTTGTAACGAAAATGACTGGAGCACCCCATTCAGAAATACTTCACCTTATGAACCCTTTTTCAAGTAACTCTTTTACTTGTTTACTGAGCCCTTCCTTTCCCTTTGATTCATGTGTCGTACAGGTAATGCAACTGGCTTTGCATTGTCAACTAGATATATGCGGAAGTCTATCTCACGTTTTAAGGGACAAACCCCTAACCTAATCAAAAACATCTGCGTACGCATGGACTACTCCAACAGATTGCAAATTGTCGATAGATGCATTAAGTGATTCTAGGTAGCTAAGCCAAACTGATCCCTTAGGATCACACGAAATCTCGAGGGTATTCCCGAGGCAAGTCAAAAGTCTAACTACCTTCCTTTCATAATTACTAGCTAACCAATAAATGCCTAGAATCAACTCATAGCCCATGAAACCAAAAACATAAGCATTACACTTAAACTTAATACTTAATATGGCTATTCTCAAATCCTTACAAACCAAAGATAAATGAGCCGAGCCACCAGTTGGATTTAAGAAAATAATGGGATCTTCTACTATACGAGTACTAAGGTGCAGAGACTCAACTGTGGAAGCAAATATAAACGAATGTGAAGCGTTAAAATAAAAAAGAGTACTAACAGGATGATCAAAAAGAAAAACTATAAATTTTCAATAGAAACTTTACTACCTCTCTCTCAGGTATGCTGGCGGTGAGAGCATGCACTTGCCCTCTTGAAAATCCTGTCCTTTGTTCTTGCCCTTGTCCTTAATTATATGACCTGTTATACCATAATAACGACCCTTCCTCTTGTCTTGGATTTTTCTATTCTTTCCTCCTTCGTGAACCAATTCCACATCCATGAGTTTCTCATCCTTGGGTTGTGCTCCTTAGCCAAACTTCCTCATTCTCATCTTTGCCATCTTTGTGTGGCTTGTTGACAAGTCTCTTGAAAGCTGCCTCCATCGCACGGAAAACCCTACAAAGCTTGAAAGAAAATTAGCCGCAGGTGAAACTACTGCGGCTATATGGAAGTTTGGCTCTTCTTCGCCCTTTGACAGGTGTCGTAGTCTCATCAAGCCTACTGAACCATGCCGCGATGAGGTTACCTCCCAGAAATCCAGGAGCCCCGGGGACTCAGTAAAGAAGGAAAACAAGGATTCAAACAGAGGATCAAAAGATAGTGCATATGGCTCTAGGGAATATGCCTTTAAAAAAAACTTTCCTTTTGAAAATGCTTCTTTTAAAACTATCTTGAAAAATAATTTTTCAAATCTTTTTTCTGATCCGGTAACCTTCAGTTCTAATACCAAGTGAAACACCCCACATTCATTAATGTCACTCACAAAGGGAATTCATTAACTTCAGTGGAGCGTTATAGGTGAAAAATGCAGATAAATTACAAGACAGACAAATAAAGCAGTGAAAAATAAATAAAACTTTACTTCATTTATAAAACAGCAGCTTTTCCAACACCAAAACACTACCCAGTACAACAAAATATCTTTCTTGTTTAACAAAATAAAGAAGCATAAAGTGACAATGATATTCCCCAATAAAGCATGAGCTAGCCATAGTAGTGGAAAAGAGAGTCCAGAGCAATACGTCGACTATCTTCGAGCTTGGAAAGAGAAACGGTCCAAACTAAGCTAAGCTATTCCCTCCCTGACTACCTTGGGGGGGAAACGAAAGAAAAGAGGAGAAACAAACTAGGTTCAGACATAAGTCTGGTAAGTCCAGTGACTTTCAGTATGTAAACAGGTAAAAGTAACATGCAATGAATAAACTGAATATAAGACAGTACCATGATAACAGGGATAACAAGATAACATAAGATTAGCATAAGATATGATAAGGCAAGATAAACTGAATGCACATGTACTCTTTTTCTGCTTCGCTACTACACTATTATTCTGATTTCTATATCTATGAACCACCTAGCTAGTGTCCCAACTAGCAATCTGTATAAAATGATAATATTACAACGTGATCCCAATCCCCGCAATTGTGGTAGCCTTGAGGGGTACATCTAGTAAGAGGATCTTACCTCAATCAGCCTAATTGCCACGAAGATATTAGATGTACCCTTACTAACCTATCGATCGGGTCCCTACTTGTATTAATGTTTCATGTGTCTGTTTCAATCGGCCCTCTCTTGCATGTAGATACCCTATGCTGGTCCCACCATAAGGTGTATCAATCCTTATGATAGCAACCCGACACGATTCAAGATGCACAGTGTGTAACTACTAGTACCTAGTGCTTTCTTTTTCTCATTTCGAAGTACGTGCAAGCCCGTAAACCGTCGGAACCTACACTGACGTGCCCCCTGCCGCTATCTTGACCGCTTATAATCAGCCCAGTAATCGTGCCCCACCCTGCCTAGTTCAGGGTACCATGATACATCTATGTGGGTTACTGCTGAAATGGGTCCCCGTTACTAGGGTTTCCTACTAGTTAAGTTTGTGGGCCTATATATACAAATATTACCCGCCTACACGAGATGTACTTAACCCTCCCACCGATTCAAGCATGGTCATTTAACGGTTAAGTTTGTGAGCCTATATATACTAATATTACCCACCTAAACTAGATGTACTTAACCCTCCCACCGAGTCAAGTATGCTTATTTAACGGTTAAGTTTGTGGGCCTATATATACTAATATTACCCACCTACACGAGATGTACTTAACCCTCCCACTGATCAAGTCAATATGTATTATTAGTTAAGCTTGCCTTAACCCTATCCGCTTCGTTCATGTAATATTGGTTAAGTGTTGTCCATTCATGTTAACTTAACCCACCCAAACATGATGTTGTATTGGTTAAGTGTTTTCTATTAACTTAACCCCACTCGTTCATCATGTTATATTGGTTAAGTGTTTCCCTCTTGTGTTACTTAACCCTATCGTACATCAGGTTATATATATAGGTTAAGTGTTGCCTTTTTGTGTTACTTAACCCTATCATACATCATGTTATATCGGTTAAATGTTGCCTTAGTTAACTTAACCCCACCATTTGTTTAATTAACATGTCCTGTTCATTAGCATTAATTGATTTATTAATGCACCAACCTCTCACATTAGATCTGTGTTGTTACGGTTACTGGATGTGCCGGGCGGTTCCGGGCAATTTTACACCACAACTCAATCAAACCTCGGGTTTTTCTTGGGCATGATGCACTAAAATCTCACATTAGATAGGTGTTGTTACGGTTACTGGATGTGTCGGGCGGTTCCGGGCAGTTTTACACTGCAACTCAATCTAACCTCGGGTAAGGCATGTTTATCTTTTAACATATTTACCATACATGTCCAAATTTAGATTTTATATGCTAATCATCCCAAATTCACAAAACTAGTCATGTTCTAATTCTCAAGTTATACCCCAACAAAGCTAATTGCAAGTTATGCCCCACAAATTCAAATTCAAGTTATTACTCACCCAATCTTCCCAAATTTTCAATAATAGTCATGCCCAAAATCACAATATACATTTTGCTTGGTGTCCCAACCAATAGTTATGCCCAATCTAGATTAATATCCCAACTTACAGTTTACTCCCAATCTAGATTCAATATTTCAATTTTACCCCAAGTTCGCAACAATGACAATTATGCCCAAAACTTGATTTGTATGCCAATTAACCCAAACTTGCAGTTATAATGATAATAATGCCCCAACACAAGTTATACCCAAATCTCAATTACAAGTTTCGCCCAATAGTACATAAAATAGATTAGGCCTAATTCCCCCGTATTCCAATCGTATATATAACAAGATTTCGTCTAGGCTCGAGACAACCTAGATCCATAATAAAAGGGGAAGGATAGGAAACATAAAAGATTAGGCATAAAATAGCCATACGACGCTAGATTTGATAATAGAAATATCAGGAACATAAAAGAAGTATAGATCTGAATAAAATTACATCGCAGGCATAAATCTGATAGATTAGATTTGAATAACATCATAGGCACAAATCTGATAAAATAGATTTGAATAACATCGCAGGTACAAATCTGATAAAATAGATTTGAATAACATCGCAGGAACAAATCTGATAAAATAGATTTTAATAACATCGCAGGCACAAATCTGATAAAATAGATTTGAATAACATCGCAGGCACGAATCTAATAAAATAGATTTGATAAATCTGAAAGGATTATCTCATGATCAGGTATAGCTTGGATTCAGATTATTACATGCCAAGAATTCCAATTAAGAAGTCACATCTGAAAGTAACTTGAACTTACAGTGCTTAGATTAGGAGAAAATAGGTGTGCAGATGTTGATTCATTTCCAAGGTTGATTGTTGATGAAGATCTTCTAATATGATTTAGGTTTTTTAAAGGTGGCGACTAAGAGGATTGAGAGTTTCAGCAGCATAGTGGCGTCAGAAGGAATTGTTATGAATTAGGTTAGGTCTAGGCACTAATTTATAGGTGTAGTTAGAGCCATCAGATCAGTCTATGAGTCATAGAATCGTCCATAGCAGAAAAATAAGTCACATAGTGAATCAGGGAGCGACACATCAACCAAAACACGTCGGTCCAGAAATTTCGTCCAGATCTGGAAAAGGGGTCGACACCCTATAGGAAGGTCGACACCTATGTTGACTCCCCTATAGGGGGGTCGACTCCTATGTTGACTCCCCTTAAGGGGGATCGACACCTATGTCGACTCCCCCTGGGGGGGTCGACATCTGTTGAGCAGGAATTTTCCCGCTCACTTCCCTCTGGTAGATTTCAAATTTTAGAATTGTTTTGAACCTTTTGGACTTATAATATTCATATATAATCTTCCTAGTGCGTATACAAACTTCTTTGGCTTATAACTTCTTCATACGGAGTCCGATTTACGCAAACTCGGACTCTATCTCAAGTAGAATTCCGAGACGAACGCAATGGCGCAACCCGTTTCCCTTAATTCTTCTTTTAAAGATTAATTATTCTTTAATTATCTCTTATGTCCCATTTTAAAATTATGGGGTGCACACACATAGATTACACACACACACACACACACACACACACACACACATATATATATATATATATATATATATATATATATATGCCAATCTACAGGGAAATTTAGAATTTAACGTGTTATACTATAGTAATTTAAAATTTTGATTTGGCCTATTATAAGAACTGAGTTATATGATCCCTGTACTCATCTTGTTAACAAAACTAATGTATGCTTTCATTATATGTTTGGACTTGTTAAACATCAAAAAGTAACATTTAAAACCTAACAAAAAAATAAACAAATCTGGCCATCATGACATAAAAATATTAATCAAGTGCAATAAAATTGAGCTGAACATTAACTGATATGCTTACAATCTAGGATGTTATGCAAATAAGAGACATGATTATGTGTAAAACTTATTGATATTTGACCCAAATTTTTTTTGCCAGAACAACTTCCAAATGCCAAAAAAATAACAGCTTGAAATACCGGTTTCACGGTGATAACTGAATATACGTACGAAAAAGCTGGTTTATAAAAAAACATGATTTTCCATTTCATAATATTTATTTGACAACTGTATGGATCATCAATGTAATACCACTGTCTTTATTTAATGAAAAAGAAGAAGGGTAAAAATGACATATATAACAAACAGTTTGCAAGGACTTGTACACAATAAACAAATATGTAAAAAAAAGATAATTGATTGGTTTACATATATAATACAGAAAAGGAAATGTCAAATTGGGTTACGAAGGAAAACAAACTAACATACAATAATCACTTCAATTTATTTTATAAAATTTAACTGACAAGAGAAATATCTTTTTCATGATTTGTACCTAATCCCTGTTATAACAGTTCTCCAATATGTCATTCATCGCCGACATAAACATGCCTACTTAATTTTATCCCCAAAGATTGAAAAACATAAACTAACACATTCCTTCCTCTGCATATGTTAAACTTTGGTAGAAGCAAACAATGATCAATCTGGCAAGACATAAATTTTGGAAACCCAGTGAAAAAATTATGCCTAGCCATCACTATATAAGATAAGTAAATATGTGTAATAAAATCAAACGGAAGCGGAAGTAATAGACCTAAATCTTTCAATGCTACACAAATAATAATCAAAATATTTTTACAGCTAATTGAGTTTTGAGGGAAGGATTTGCTACATAGACTTATATCAATGAACTCATTAATAACAATACCCAATAGTAATACAGTTTAAAAAAATTAAACTTTTTTGGAAGGAAATTAAAATTATGAAATGATTATATAATTAAAGTTAAAACATATCAGTGTAATCTTATGATTGGAGCTATATAGGGAAATGAAAAGAGTTAAGCATAATATTGGGAACAGTAATGTGAATTACAGAAAATCTCACAATTTTAGAAGGTATGAAATCTATAGCTCAAACAATTCCTAATCTGACATTAATTACCATATAATGAAATTTCCTTACTTTTTTTTACAATTAGTTGCACTCGAAGAAATGAAACGCATTTCGCTACCGACCTCCCAAAATCAGGCATGACCAAATAATCATAACAAAAACTATAGGAATAAACATACGTCATCGTGTAATTTTAGTAATGTAGAGTAATGAACTTTTTCCTTCAGCATCTCTGTTGAGCCAAATCCAACAAACACTGTGCTGCAATATCAACAAATGATATGCTCGTAGTTAAAGCAATTTATATGTAAATCACTAATAATGTAGTGTTGGATTGATAGGAAGTAAACGAATCAAATAGAGGAAAGGAAAACTAAAAAGAAAACTTTATCTTGCAATGGAGATGATTAGAATTCCTATTATGAATTAAGAAGTCATAAAATAACGAAGGGAGAAGAAGGAAGTGCCTTGATCTAAATAATAGTTTATTTTGCATCTGTTAAAAATTTAAAGTACCATAGTTGAAGATTCGTAAAGACCCAAAAATAAAAGCCAAGATCCAAAAGTCTATATTTCAAATCTTCAATTCAAAGGGTCCATTGATGTCTAAAGTTATTTGTAAACAGAAATAAGAATCTAGCACGATTTAAAATCTAATATGGCACATTTCTTATTCCAACAGTCCAAGAATAGAATTAATAATGAATCTGAAATACAAACATTAGAACTATAAAGGATGTAAAATGAATGAAATTCATATGTGTCAAATGAATTAAATGGAATTTGAAGTAAAACAACAAATCTGATCATTGGCATATGTTTAAAGTCTATATGTGATCAATATCCATGGTATAACAACTTATATATTGACGTGAATGAATAATATAAATCGTGGATAAGTGTTAACTTAAAGAAAAATCAAGCAAGTGGCAATCTCAAATAGAATAGCAGATGAAATACTCATGACAACGACAAATTTTTAGGCAATTTTTTGAAAATTAGAAGCCTGACCTGCATCTAAACTTCTAAAAGTGTTATAGAAATTAGTCAGTGCATTATCATCGGGATACATTTAGAGAATTCTTAAGACAGTCGACTCATGTATACAAAACTTAATGTAGTAAAAAAATATAAGGAAAAACAAATAAATTAATTTTTAGTTAATCCTACTGAATTGATTTTATGTTGGAACAGAAAACATTGTTGCTCATCATCTAATCCAAACAAAGTAATGATACCAAATAGTTGTAAAATAAAAGACCTGAATACATAGCTCTTCAATTATCTAAAGCATTCAAATTTTCTATTAATGCAATCAAATTAGCAAATTTATACTTGTAGTTACATGTGTCTCCTTAGTTGTGAGATTACCATACATGCTATATAATAAAGTTTGGCTATAAATGAGCAATAGCAGCAAGATTACATAAACTGTTTGTAATGGTAAGTGCATTCCATTTAATAATTTCTTAAAATGAACATTAATGAAAATTAGAGCATTGAAGGCAAATGAAACCGAACCATAGCCAGAAGTATTGATCTTTGCACAACATTGAATTTTTAAAAAATCTTAAAATATGTTCTTATAATGATTAATGATTTTTATTGTAGATTAGTGAAGATATTAACTTTAGGAATTAGGACGATGTATTAAAGGAGAGTGAAAGAGTATATATTATTTCAAATGTAATTTAATGATTTTCAAATGGTCCACTAACTCCATGAATGGAGGTAATAAACTTAGTGCAAATAGTAAAAATATGTTGGTTAAAAATAATTTTGAATAGCCTAAAATACATGTTAATGTTTATGACGTGTTTGAATGGATAATGGAAGAATTGGCATACAATAAATTTCGGTCGCCTTATATGTATGAAGCAAAGTATAGCTGAGCTAATATTATAAACTGAATCTACAAATTATATTGAATTGGAAATGGTGTAAAACAAAAATTTGTATTGGACGTACTTATTAAACTGAAGTATTTATAATGTACTACCAACATTCAAAAATTGGGGAAAATGGTTGCCGACTGAAACTCAGGTATTTAAATAGAGTACCAGTGTGTAATAGGACTTACTTGCATATAGTTTATATGCAGTATCTAGCGATGTAATTGACATAGTTTCAGTGAGTGGTTCATGCTACAAATACGTGGAAGTCTTGAATTCATGAATATGTGCAGTGTTATAGAATTATTTTTAACTTCATTGTTTATTACATTTCAGTACGTCTACTGAATTTATATTTTCAGTAGATTAAATGAGAACGCACGTACAACTCATACGAATCCATAAATCTTATGAGGAATGTTGTAGTTCTTACTTCATTAAGGTAAGGAGATTAGTAAAAAAGCTCAATCACTTATCTCGATGGAGCCATGCATACCCATATGTAGTTCCATTACTCTAAGAACAATTAATTCACCACCTTTTCAAAGTGCAAGACCCTCAACAATAGAAATACATCAATGGTCAAATTTAAGAGTAAATAGCCATCTAGGAAAACATAACATCATTATCCTATGCCTTAGGGGATAACATGGAATTATAAGTGTTAAAAACAATGATTGTTTACATAAATCCATCTCTCAAGCAATATACAACTCTAACATGTTGTGTCAATTTTACAGGATAAAGAGACAAAAGAATGAAAGAAACAAACTGTCAATTTCAATTAAGGAACCAAGTTTTTTGAAATCTAGTTGGCTTATTCGATTCATATTTGGTGCAATGGTAATTGGTTTAAAGAAAACGAACTTGGATATATGTACATAAACATTTAAATTAACTCTAAATGTCTTTTCACCAAGCTTCCTTGTTATTTTACGTAGTGGCCTTATCAGATGTCGAATTGCTCTGACCAAATAAAATATTGCAGATTTTCACATGACATAAGATACATATAACAAACACAGAAGAAACATAGCCAAAGTGAGCGAACAATGCCAATTTTTTTATATCCATGCGAGCGTCTACTTTCGATTGAAAGCGAAATTCTTGTATAGCAAATTTACTGCTACACGTATATACAGTACAATAATTTTATTTTAAATATCGTTCATTTTAGAAGGCCCATCCATTGAAAATACATAAAAAGAGTTTGTGAAAAATATCGTTCGATAACTTTGTTCTCTGTAGCTATTTCTTCAGATTGTGATGTCTTTCACCTAGAAGATAGCATAACATTACACTACTTTTTTATTCCCATATGTAATTTGAAAAGGATGGAGATTGTTGTTTTTGTTGAAGTACCCAATCTTTCAGTACGAAGTTAAAATATGTAAAGAAAGGATTTACCACATTAAAAAATTCTTTTCCAGTAATACAGTTTTAAATCATGCAAGTTCTCCAGTAAAAGATGAGGAAGAAACCTAACTTTTCACAAAATTAAATCTTATTTATGAAAGTTAGAATTTGGATAAATTATGTGGCAAATAACCAATGTATCATTCCTCATATTTACTGCATAATTATCTCTCTTCTATTTTCACATAGCAACATAAATTCCATTCGACAAACAACATGGTTAATAACGGTGGGTATTACATCTAGCAATGGACCCAAAAACAGAAGATAAATGAATGTTGAATCCCCTTTTGGAAGTCACCAAACAGTACCATTTCATTTGTTGGATAAATAAATTCACATGAAAAAACTGAAACAAAATTTAGTATAAATTAAACTAATCCATTGAAAATCAACCTTTTTCAAAAAAATTGATTCCCTTAATTAAAGCAACTATGGCATAATATTTTTAGAAGTCCAAGCCTAACATATGTGTAATGTAAAGTAGGATGTTATAATGTTCTAAAACATTATAACTTTAATCAGTAGACATATCAAAATTTTACTGGAAGGAAAAAAAGAATAGAAATAATAGGTTTACCGATCATTCGCAAGTTAATCTAAAGGAAGATCCAATTTTCAACGTTAGTTTTAAAATAGATAAAAAAAGAAAAACTCATTAGAAGTAAGATGAACAAAAGAGAATAAACCGCATAAAGTACGAACTATAAATGAATAATGAAAGATAAATGGACCGTACCTATTTTTGTTTCATCGGTCATAATTTCTCGACCTCACTTAGAGCTGAAGAAGTCGGTCAGAGTAGAGAATAATATCCAATAATAAAGAAAGAGTGGAGAATCAAACTCCATTATGGATCTGAGTAGTTGGATGCAGAAGAAGTTGAAAGAGAATTGATTTTTGGGAAAAAGAAGTGTTAACGAATAGGAGTAGGGAAAGAAAGAACAACGAATTTGGGAAATAATGCGGTTGTGAAACTGAAAATAGTGAAGGGAACATAACAGGGGTTGGATCTCTGTTTGCCGCGCCCTTAACAACACTTGTCATTCATATAAATGTGTGGTTTCTGCTTTCTAGTATAAGTAACAGATAGATGGCTGAAATAAGATTTGAAGATGGAAAAACAGCCTAATCGGGCTTAATAGGGTGATTAGCAGCTAAGCGCATAACTCATTTCAGGATTAGGGTTATAGGTGGGCTGAAAGGAGTTAGAAAATGGTTCCTTTTCATTTTTCTAGCTGCCACAAACATTCCTCTAACCCTAGCAATGGCCTCCGTCTTCTAAATCACTCCCTAATAACTTTTTATCACTAATTAAGTAAAACTACATCAAATCAAGTAAAATTAGCACCAAATCAGAGATAGAGTTGCTGCTGAACATAGGGATCCATGCCAAATCAGTGGAGATTTCAGATATATAATTTATTTATGGCTAAGGGGAGTGATTTGCATGTTTATTCACTAATTACGGCTAATTAGGGATGATTAGTAATAATTAGCGAAATTATACATTATAAAAATCTGGAAAAATATATAGAAATTCTAAAATATTATTTTATATCACTAGTGAAAATTTGGATTAAGTATGCTAATCCTATAGTTAAAACACGGTTAAGGGGATTAAGGGGAAAATCATGCTTTTGGCTATGTTTGGTCTAAAATATTTCATGTAATTGATGTTTTAATGTTTTTGATTGATTCCATATGTTGTTACTACTGTTTGGCCTGTTTTGTGATGTCATAGGAAGGTTAGAATGGTTGAAAACGCCATCGTTTAACGAAATTAGCTCATAGGAAAAACTCTAGAAATTCGATTCTTAAAGGTGGTAGGGGTCACAAACCGCCACCAGGCTCACGAACCGCCGCCAGGAGAGGGTCACGAGCCGCCACTAGGAAAGGGTCACGAACCGACCAGAAGGAGCGCCACGAAGCATAAGGGGGTAACGAGGGGATCACGATCCCTGGAGGGCAACCCCTAGAAGTGGCGATCCCTAAGGGGGCGGCCCCTAGGAGGGGGTGATCCCCTAGAGAGAGAGCCCTCGGATGGCGAGTCGGTCAAGGTGGGTGAGATCCGATCCAAATTCCAAAGGATAGCCTAATAGCTTTGCTGCGGGACGTGTGCAAAGGAGTTATTGATATCTACATCTTTGGTTTACAAATGAGAGAGGAGGCTTGTAGACGAACCAGAGTCAGAGGATGTATGGCCTGGTTGGCCCGTATCCCAGAGCCAATGAATGCATGGAATGGGAAGGATTATTGATTATAGACCAGAAGGGCATGGTCATGGCATTTAGTTGTACGGAGTCCAGTAAGGCATGGACCTGTCATGGACCCAATGGGTTTGGTTATCAAAGCAGTGGATATTGTATGCTTTGCGCACTGAGTGAGAGATGTGAGGATGATTGCTATGTTTGATGTTTGTTATCACCATGACATGCACGCTCTTATTTTACACTCTATGTTAGTGTTTACCTTAGAGTATTGTACATCTTATTGTGCTAACTCTTTGGTTGCAGGTCTAGGTTCAGGTATGATTATTTATACCTATTATTGCTTTATTTTGTTGCTATCACTCATACCAGACTTTCGTCTAACCTCGAGTTTTATGTCTCTTCTTATTATTCTGGGTGCTCCTAAATGAGCAAACTAGAGGCAGGTTAGGCCCCGATGCGCGAGTAGCTGTCCGGAGATGAGCACGAGGCTTCCACGTACTATATACATATATTCTCCTTATGTTGTTGCTGGTAACTGCTTTGGGCATTAGTAGTGCATCTTTTTTTCTATAGAGACAGTATTTTTAAGTTGTAATAATTGTTTGGATCATAAGTTGTACTTTGGATTCCGCTACTCTGATGATTATGGTATAGTTTTCAGCTTATGTATTGTCTCGCCTGTTTCATATCAAGTATGTTATTATTATATTTTATCCCATGCACTATGATAGTTGGCTTGATAGTTGTGAGCGCATCTTTGAGGATTTGGGAATCGATGATGAAATGAAGAGAAAGTTAGCATCGCGTCAGCTTCAAGGATGAGCAATGAATTGGTGGAATGTTATCAATGCAGCTAATCCCGAGGATCAAGTTACTTGGAATCGGTTTAAGACTCGTTTTAGTGATAAGTTTATTCCAACTGCTCAAAAATCAGAATTATTTAGGAAATTTTTGGAGCTTAATCAGAATGGTAAGGCAGTCTCGGAATATACTGCTGAATTCGATACCTTATCGAAATATGGATTATCTCTTATCGATATTGCCGAGAAGAAGAATGAGAAGTTCATAACTGGCTTAGATGGGTACTTGGGGGAAAGACTTATAAACCATATCGATGAGACCTTCGAATCTACTGTGGGGAAGGCATTGAGATCAGAGAGCCTTTACCACAAGTCGAAGACCGAGGTTGCTATTACATCTACAGAGGAGCCAAAGCCACAAGCGAGCGGTGGAGGTAAGAATAATTCCCAAAATAAAAGGAAACATGATCAAACCAAGGATGGTCAAAAAAAGAAGAATAAGAAAGAAGTCCAGTGCTTTGGTTGCGGCAAGAAGGGCCACTATATCAAAGATCGTCGTGCAAAACCAGCGGAAAGAAAGTGCTTCAACTGTGACCAAGTGGGACATTTCAAGGATAAATGTCCACAACCCCCTAAGGAGAAGCAGATCGTGGAAGCATATGCTATCAACATTGTTCCTTCTTCATCGAATGCCCCCAACTGCGGCGCAGAAGGGAAAGGGTGTCATTATTCAAGGTATGCTTTCTATTTATGATGTCCCTCTTCGAGTATTGTTTGGTACCGGGGCTTCTTATTCCTTCGGGTCTAGTGACCTGGTAGATAGGTTGGAATTGGAACCTGAAATTGTCGATAGACCTTTAGTTGTGACGAACCCGATCGGTGGTTCGACTAGCCTTTGTATGACTTGTCGTAATTATCGAGTCATAGATGTATGTTTGCCTGTGTGTAACACCCCGTATTTTATGTAAATATTAAAGTAACAAATTAAAGAATACTTAATTTTAAAAGTGGGAATTAGGGGAAACGGGTTACGCCATTGCGTTCATCTCGGAATTCTACTTGAGATAGAGTCCGAGTTTGCGTGGATCGGACTCCATACGAAGAAGTAATGGAGTTCAGAAGATTTCAAGTTTAAACGGAAATTAAATATAAATAATAATTACATTAAAAAGCATTTCAAATTCAAAAATTCCGAGAGAAGAAACTGGGTAGGAAAATTCCCTCCCATAGGGGTCGACTTCCCCCGGGGGGTCGACATAGTTGTCGAACCCCCAGGAGGGGTGTCGACTAGGGTGTCGACCCCCCCTGTAGTGGTCGACCCCCTCAGCCAGATCTGGACGGTTTTGTCCAATAACGTTTTCTGAGTCATTAGGGCATATGTGGCGACTTCCAGTTGGCTCTATTTGGTCTGCATGGCTCTGATTACTCTTAGGTTGATCTAACCGCTCTCATTAATCTAAACTTCTATATAAACAACCCCAACCCTCAACCCTAAAACCACATAAAATTGCTCTCTGAAGCCGTCATGCTGTCCATGGCCAAACTAGTGTAGCCTCCATTTTTCTCTAAACTACAAGTCAAGTTAGGAAGTCCCAAATCAAATCAAAACTAGAGAATCAATAGTCTACATCAAAGGATAGCTTTTCAGTTTTAGAAATCAGAACCCAGAAAACAAGATTTGTTCTTTTATTTGCAAGTTCAGTTATTCTTTAGATTTGACAAACGAAAGTCATGACTTGTAATGATGCGGAACTAGAACTGTGCCTAGTTGTAAGATAATCGTATTCTGATTCATGTAGCAATTCTGAAATTACCTATGCCTACGTGACTATTGTGATTGATACAACCTATCGTGTTGTATATTAATTTGGTGATGTACCTATAATGTTGTATATTAATTTGGTAATGAACCAGTCATGTTGTATATTAATTTGGTGATGAACCTATCATGTTGTATATTAAATTGGTGATGGACTTATCATGTTATATTTTAAATTGGTGATGAACCTATCATGTTGTATAATATTTTGGCAATGAACCTATCATGTTGTATATAGATTTGGTGATTCCTTATGTTATATTGTATGCAAGATCATAAGCTAAGTCATGTTCATATATGCTTATATGTCTAGATCTACATGCTTAGATGTTTAGATCTATGTTAATTTGATCCAACTCAAATGCAAGTTCACATTTACATGCTTAATTAAATTTGTGTAGTACTATGCCAAATTTATATTACACATGATTAGTTGATCTAAATTGTTTTATGCCATTAGAATGTTACATCTCCCTTTTCTTTTTCCTCTTTGTTTATGAGTTAGGCTAATTTGCGAGCTTAATGTTCTATTTAATTTATGCGAACGAATAACGGGGGACATGTTGGAAAAATATTAAATTATATGCTATTAGCATAGGTTGGCTCATAATCATGTAAATGATTAATGGCATGAAATGGTATAATTTGTATACCTAAGTATTATGGACAAAATTTAGAAGGATAAATGGGACATGACTTGAGTTGACAACATTGGTGGATAATTTACATATAAACATAAATAGTAAATAGGTAAATTAATTAAAAGATGATTGTGCCTAACCCGAGGTTAGACTGAGCTACGGCGTAAGACTGCCCGGAACCGCCCAGCACATCCAGCAACCATAACAATATAGATCTAATGTGAGAGGTTAGCGCATTAAGCCCGAAAAACCCGAGGTTAGATTGAGTTGCGATGTAAGACTTCCCGGAACCGCCCGGCACATCCAGCGACCGCAACAATACATATCTAATGTGAGTGGTTGGTGCTTTAATGAATGAATTAAAGCTAAGGCAGGCTAAGAATGGAAGGTTTAAGTTAATTAAGGCAACACTTAACCAATACAACATGTTAACTAAACTGATGGGTGGGGTTAGGTTAATTTGAGAACACTTAACTATTTTAACATATTGATTAGGAAACCCTAATAACAGGGACCCATTTCAGCAGTAACCCACATAGATGTGTCATGGTACCCTGAACTAGGCAGGGTGGGGCACGATTACTGGGCTGATTATAAGTGCTCAAAATAATAGTGGGTGGTGCAACAGTGTAGGTTCCAATGGAGTATGGGCGTGCACGTACTCCGGCATGGATAAATCAGGCGTTGGGCATCAGTAGTATACACTATGCATCTTGAATTTGTGTCGGGTCGTCACCATAGGAATTGATACACCCCATGGTGGGACCAACACAGTTATCTACAATCAAGCGGGGTCGAATGACATAAGTCATAAATGCATGCGAGTAGAAGTCGATCGATAAAAGGGATCATTTTATCAGGAACATATGGTGCTAGTTGAAACACTTGTTAGTAGGTGCAGAGAAATAGAAATGAGTGCGATAGTATATTCAGTTTAACTTGCCTTATTTATCGTTATCTTATTTCTATGGTATTGTCCTAGGTTCAGTTTATTCATGTCATGATCCTTTTACCTGTTTACATGTTAAATAATCACTGGACTTACCAGGCTTATGTCTGACCTGTTTTCTTTCGTCTTCTTGTCTTCCGTTCCGCCCACCCCCAGGTCCGCATGGAGGGAATACTTCTACTTAGTCCAGACCTTTTCCAACTTGAAGAAAGTAGACGTATTGCTTGAACTCTCTTTTCTTGGGCTATGGCTGTGGTTATACTCTTAATTGTGGATTTGTGCTGCTTTATTGTTTTCTTTATGTTTTAGTCAAGACAGAGGCTTTACTGTAATGATTTTGGAAGTTGATTTTTAAGACAGTTGTTGTAATGTTTTGACTGGACCACGTGCTTATGAAATAAAATTTAGTCTTTCCGTTGTTTATATGCCTGTCTTGTAAATTACTTGTACCTTTTACCTACAATACTTCACCAAAGTTAATGCATTCCCTTTGTGAGTGACCTCAATGGAGGTTGGGTGTTTACACTTGGTATCAGAGCAAAGGTTTACCAGATCATATAAAAGTTTTGAAAACTGTTTTTCAAAAAGAAGTTCAAAGAAGCATTTTTAAGGAAAATGTTATTTTATTTTAAAGGGCATAATCCTCAAAGTTATATGCAGTATCTTTCTATCCTTTGTTTTGAACCTTTTCTTTTCGTTTCAGTATGTCTGGGGATCTTAATCTTCCTAAGGGTGTGCCGGTACCTGGTTGGTTTAGAAGGTACCTGGAAGCTAGGGCTAATGGCACAGGCCCAGCAGACGTTCCTCCTCCCCCAGTTGCAGTTGTTCCTCCTCCTCCTCCTCTTCCTCGTGTGAATGCTTTCTCGAAGATATGTAGAGACTTTCGAGCCATGGGTGGAAATAACTTTAATGGGACTGAGTCATTTGTGGAAGCAAGAAACTGGCTCAAGGAAACAGAAGAGTTGTTCATTGTCTTCGAAGTGGATGATAGGCAGAAGATACAATTGGCTGTGTGGTTACTTAAGGACGAAGCCTCTTATTGGTGGGATGTTACAAATGCTGAGACACCAGTTGAAACTTGGGAGGATTTCAGAATGAGGTTTGAAATGAAGTTCCTCTCGCAAGCTGAACAAAGCCTACAGATGGAAAAGTTCTTAGCTCTCAAACAGGGAAGCCTATCGGCCAAGGAATACGTCAACCAATTCAACTAGCTGGCTAGATTCAGATTGGAGTTAGTGAACACTCCATATAAGAAGGCTCTCCGTTTCGTTAAAGGGTTGAACGAGCCACATCACAGCCTAGCTATGACCCATATACCTATGGGTGCGACTTATGAGAGACTAGTGGACTTGGCACTGTTACAGGAGGAAGATAAGGTGGCAAGAAAGAGACAAAAGTGGAAGTACGTCAATACAAGAAAGTGAAGGGATCACAGAACAAGAAGACGGATTCCAATAAAGGCAGGAAGAATAACAAACCCCATGACAAGAGGAAGTGTAATTTTTGTGGCATACCTGGACATTTGATTAAGGACTGCAGAAAGAAGAGGAAGATGGGTGGTTGTTTTCAGTGCGGTGAGACAGGACACATGGCTAAGGACTGCCCAAGATAGCAAGGGCAAGGGCAGAGGACTGGATCTACTTCTGGAGGGTAGGTTCACGCTCTCATAGCACCTCCGCAAGAACGAGGTAGAAATATTTCTGTTGGGAGTTTAGTTTATCTTTTTGATCATCCTATTCGTACTCTTTTTGATTCCGGCGCATCGCACTCTTTTATATCTACTGCTTTAGTTGAATCTCTGCACCTAGACACTAGTATAGTAGAGGATCCCTTGGTTGTTTCAATTCCAATTGGGGTTCGACTTATTTATCAATGATTTGTTTGGATTTGGAAATTTCTATACTAAGTGTTGGGTTTAGATGTAATGCCTATGTTTTGGGCTTCATGGGCTATGGGTTGATTCTAGGCATAGATTGGCTATCCAGTAATGGTGCCGTACTCGATTGTGAAAAGAGAGTAGTTAGAATTATGACTCGCCTCAGTAACACTCTCGAAATCTCTTGCAATCACATGAACTCTGTTATGCTTAGCTACCTAGAATCTCTTGATGCGTCTGTTGAAAACCTGAAATCTGTTAGAGTGGTCCGTGAATACTTGGATGTCTTTGAAGAGGTGAAGGGTTTACCTCCGAAGCGGGAGATAGACTTCCGCATATACCTTGTTGATAATGCAAAACCCGTTGCTCTACCCGTTAGACACATGGCTCCAAGGAAAAGGAAGGAGCTCAGCAAGCAAGTTAAAGAGTTGCTTGAAAAGGGGTTTATAAGGCGGAGTACTTCTGAATGGGGTGCTCCAGTGGTGTTTGCAACCAAAGCAGATGGTTCACTTCGCAATTGCGTTGACTATAGGGAGGTAAGCAAGCTGACCAAGAAGAATAGGCACCCACTTCCAAGAATAGACGACTTGTTCAATCAGCTTGTAGGTGCATCGGTTTTCTCCCAACTAGATCTGGCTACCGGGTTTCATTAGCTAAGAGTGGCTGAGGACAGCATTGATAAGACCGCATTCAAGACCCCGGATGGTTTCTTCAAATGGCTTGTCATGCCTTTCGTCCTGACAAACGCACCTGCTTATTTCGTTGACTTGATGAGTCGGGTGTTCAGGGAGTTCTTTAATAAATTTGTGGTGGTCTTCGTGGACGACATTTTGATCTTCTCGAAAAATGATTAAGAGCATGCTTTGCATTTAAGGGAAGTCATGGATACTCCTCGTGCACATCAGCTGAAAGCAAAATTCTCCAAATGCCATTTTTGGAGAGAAAAAGTAAGGTTTCTTGGACATGTTCTGTCCAAAGAGGGGATAGCTGTGGATCCCGCAAAAGTAGTTGCGGTGCAAGATTGGAAGGTCCTCCGGAATGCAACCGAAGTACGAGGTTTTCTTGGACTAGCGGGCTTTTACCGAAAGTTCATTAAAGACTTTGCAAAGATCTCAGCCCCACTTACTAGATTGACGAAGAAGAACCTAACTTTTGCTTGGGATTTGGATTACGATGTTGCTTTCCAACGACTGAAAAGGGCTCTGACAATAGCCCTAATTCTAACATTGCCTGATGGAAGTAAGATGTTTACAGTATACACAGACGCATGTAGAACAGGATTGGGCGCTATGTTGATGCAAGAGGGCAAAGCAATTTGTTATGGAGGAAGGCAGTTGAAGGTACATGAGAAAAACTATCCAACTCATGATTTAGAACTAGCTGCCATTGTTTTCGCTCTTAAGTCATGGCGTCATTACCTACTAAGAGAAAGGTTTGAATTGTTTACTGACCATAAATTGTTAAAGTACCTTTTCTCACAGAAAGGTCTTAACTTGAGACAACAAAGGTGGATGAAATTTCTAGCCTCACACGATTTTGAGATTACTTATACCCATGGAAAGGGCAATGTTGTAGCAGATGCCTTGAGTAGGAAAAAGCTGACCCTAAGTCCTCTCTTTGTAGAAAGGCAAAGCTGGGAGTACATAGCAAACTTTGACTTTAGACATTCCTTTGAGTTTGTACCTGGCTTGTTAGCAACACTAGAGGTGCGACCTACGCTTTTAGACTCAATAAGAACCACGCAACGTGAAGACCCTCAGCTAGTTGATGTGATGGATAAGCTAATGAGAGGTGAGACTTTTTTCACCTCAATAGATACTCCATCGATGACAAGGGTTGGTTAAGACGGGATGGAAGACTATGCATCCCACAAGCAAGAGATTTGGTGAAAACCGTTCTCGAAGAAGCACACCATTCTAAATTGACCATACATCCAGGTTGGTACAAGATGTATAAAGACATAAAAGGGTTTTCTTTTGGAATGGCATGAAGAAGGATGTAGCTGAGTTTGTCTCTAAATGCTTGATCTGCCAGCAAGTCAAAGCGGAGCAGATTAAGCCTGGTGGTCTGCTTCATCCTCTAGAGGTCCCACAGTGGAAATGGGATAGCATTTTGATGGACTTTATTAATGAGTTGCCTAGGTCAAGAAGGGGCAATATTAGTATTTGGGTAATAGTGGACAGGCTCACTAAAAGCGCTCACTTTATACCTGTTAAGAGTAGTAGGACTGCCTTAATCGTTAGCATCCATTTATCTTAAAGAGGTGGTTCGACTGCATGCAATACCCTCTAGCATAGTAAGTGATCGAGATCCTATCTTTATGAGCGAGTTTTGGAAGAGTTTGCAGGAAGCTGTAGGCACACAACTATGCTTAAGCGCCGCCTATCACCCTCAAACCGATGGTCAGAAGGAAAGGGTGAATAGAGTATTAGAAGATCTTTTGAGATTGTGCATTCTTGATTTTGGAGGGACATGGGAGGATCATCTTCATTTGGTGGAGTTTGCCTACAACAATAGCTACCAAGCCACCATAGGCATGGCACCCTTTGAGGCTTTATATGGAAGACCATGCCGATCGCCAACTTGTTGGTGGGAGTCTACAGACAAGCTCGTACTTGGGCCTGACATGATCAGAGTAACTTCAAAGAAGGTGGACTTGATAAGAAGACGAATGAAGACTGCACAAGATAGATAGAAGTCCTACGCTGATAAAAGAAGGACCGACCTTGAGTTTAAGGCTGGAGACAGGGTTTTCCTTAAAATATCTCCTTTGAGGAATGTTGTTTGCTTTGGGCCTACGGGAAAATTGGCACCAAGATTTGTAGGGCCATTTCCTATCATTGAGAGGATTAGGAAGATGGCTTATAGAGTAGAGCTGCCCGGAAGATTGGCTGGAGTTCATAATGTTTTCCATGTCTCTCATCTACGAAAGTGCTTACATGAATCTGCAGAAGTTGGGGAACCAAGCATACTAGAGGAAGTAGAAGTGGAACGAGAAGCGACGGTGAGGAGAGTTCCAACTCGTATCTTAGGGACAGAATTCAAAAAGCTACACAACCGTGAAGTCAAGCTTGTTAAAGTTCAATGGAGTGACGCTGAGGAAGACGCGACTTGGGAGACTGAGGACAAGATACGCGCAGCCTACCCTTTTCTTTTTGAGGGTACATCCTTAATCTCTTTTCCATAAGTTTATGCATTCTTATATCTATCTTTAAATTATATCTCCTCGGTCCTATTCTTGGCCTTTAGGTAGAAACCATTGGATGTAAACATGTATTTGAAACATGTTATGATTGATGGTTGCAAGTGATAGCAAGTGGTTTCTCGCGGATGCATATACACACACGTTAGGTACTAGATCGGCTCAGTCACTTTCATATTGCATATGCATATATGTATTTGTATATGGATTGAAACTTGATGTGTTATCATATGGACGTTGCATTTGTATGAATGATTGTGCACTGATGTAAAAAGAATGATTAGGAATAATTGCATACATAATGGACTCATGGCACTATCATGTTTTGCATTAAGGAGGTCAACTGAATCAGTAGACCGCCTGATTTTGAATTAGATAAGGACATATACACACACTATGCATATAGTCATGAAAGAATTAGAAATCTGTTTAAGGACAGTGGATGCCTGTGTTTGATGGTTGAGTAGAAGGACGATTGGATGGTAGGATATACATTCCTCTTACCTTAAAGATTTCGGGGACGAAATCCTTTAAGGAGGGGAGAATGCAACACCCCGTATTTTCTGTGAACATTAAAGTAACAAATTAAAGAATACTTACATTTAAAAGTGGGAACTAGGAGAAACGGGTTACGCCATTGCGTTCGACTTGGAATTCTGCTTGAGATAGAGTCCGAGTTTGTGTAAATCGGACTCTGTATGCAGAAGTTATGGAGTTCAGAAGATTTCAAGTTTAAATGGAAATTAAATATAAATAATAATTAAATTAAAAAGCAGTTCAAATTCAAAAATTCTGAGAGAAGCTGCTAGGTGGGAAATTACCGCCCACAGGGGTCGACTCTCCCTGGGGGGTCGACTCCCCCTGGGGGGGGGGTCGACTTAGGTGTCGACCCCCCAAGAGGGGTGTCGACCCCTTGTAGGGGTCGACCTCCTCGACCAGATCTGGACTGTTTTGTCCAATGATGTTTTCTGAGTCATTAAGGCATATGTGGCAACTTCCGGTTGGCTCTATTTGGTCTGGATGGCTCTGATTACTCTTAGGTTGATGTATCGACTGTTATTAATCTAAACTTCTATATAAATAACCCCAACCCTCAACCCTAAAACTACATAAAATTGATCTCTGAAGCCGTCATGATGTCCATGGCCAAACTAGCGTAGCCTCCATTTTTCTCTAAACTACAAGTCAAGTTAGGAAGTCCCAAATCAAATCAAAAGTAGAGAATCAATAGTCTACATCAAAGGATGGCTTTTCAGTTTCAGAAATCAGATCCCAGAAAACAAGATTTGTTCTTTTGTTTGTAAGTTCAGTTATTCTTTAGATTTGACAAATGAAAGTCATGACTTGTAATGATGCAAAACTAGAACTGTGCCTAGTTGTAAGATAATCGTATTCTAATTCATGTAGCAATTCTGAAATTACCTATGCCTACGTGACTATTGTGATTGATACAACCTATCATGTTGTATATTAATTTGGTGATGAACCTATCATGTTGTATATTAATTTGGTAATGAACCAATCATGTTGTATATTAATTTGGTGATGAACATATCATGTTGTATATTAAATTGGTGATGGACTTATCATGTTGTATTTTAAATTGGTGATGAACCTATCATGTTGTATAATAATTTGGCAATGAACCCATCATGTTGTATATAAATTTGTGATTCCTTATGTTATGTTATATGCAAGATCATAAGCTAAGTCATGTTCATATATGCTTATATGTCTAGATCCACATGCTTAGATGTTTAGATCTATGTTAATTTGATCTAACTCAAATGCAATTTCACATTTACATGCTTAATTAAATTTGTGTAGTACTATGCCAAATTTATATTACACATGTTCAGTTGATCTAAACTGTTTTATGTCGTTGAAATGTTACATGTCCCTTTTCTTTTTCCCTCTTTGTTTATGAGTTAGGCTAATTTACGAGCCTAACGTTCTATGTAATTTATGCGAACGAATAACAGGGGATACGTTGGGAAAAATATTAAATTATATGTTATTGGCATAGGTTGGCTCATAATCATGTAAATGATTAATGGCATGAAATGGTATAATTTGTATACCTAAGTATTATGGACAAAATTTAGAAAGGTAAATGGGACATGACTTGAGTTGACAACATTGGTGGATAATTTACATATAAACATAAATAGTAAATAGGTAAATTAATTAAAAGATGATTGTGCCTAACCCGAGGTTAGACTGAGCTACGGCGTAAGACTGCCCGAAACCGCCCAGCACATCCAGCAACCATAACAATATAGATCTAATGTGAGAGGTTAGCGCATTAAGCCTGAAAAACCCGAGGTTAGATTGAGTTGCGATGTAAGACTTCCCGGAACCGCCCGGCACATCCAGCGACCGCAACAATACATATCTAATGTGAGTGGTTGGTGCTTTGATTAACGAATTAAAGCTAAGGCAGGCTAAGAACGGTAGGGTTAAGTTGATTAAGGCAACACTTAACCAATACAACATGTTAACTAAACTAATGGGTGGGGTTAGGTTAATTTGAGAACACTTAACCATTTTAACATGTTGATTAGGAAACCCTAGTAACGGGGACCCCATTTCAACAGTAACCTACATAGATGTATCATGGTACCCTGAACTTGGCAGGTTGGGGCACGATTACTGGGCTGATTATAAGCGGTCAAAATAACAGCGAGTGTTGCAGCAGTGTAGTTTCCAACGGAGTATGGGCATGCACGTACTCCGGCATGGAAAATTCAGGCACTAGGAATCAGTAGTATACACTGTGCATCTTGAATTTGTGTCGGGTGGCCACCATAGGAATTGATACACCCCATGGTGGGACCAGCACAGGTATCTACAATCAAGCGGGGCTGAATGACATAAGTCATAAATGCATGCGAGTAGAAGCCAATCGATAAAAGGGATCATTTTATCATGAACGCATGGTGCTAGTTGAAACACTTGTTGAGAAATAGAAATGAGTGCAATAGTATATTCAGTTTACCTTGCCTTATTTATCGTTATCTCATTTCCAGGGTATTGTCCTAGGTTCTGTTTATTCATGTCATGATCCTTTAACCTGTTTCCATGCTAAATAATCACTGGACTTACCAAGCTTATGTTTGACCCGTTTTCTTTCGTCTTCTTGTCTTTCGTTCCCCCTCCCCCAAAGGTCCGCAGGAACGGAATACTTCAACTTGGTCCAGACCTTTTCCAGCTTGAAGAAAGTAGACGTATTGCTTAGACTCTCTTTTCTAGGGCTATGGTTGTGGTTACACTCTTAATTAGGGATTTATGCTGCTTTATTATTGTTTTTGCTTCTTTATGTTTTAGTCAAGACAGAGGCTTTACTGTAATGATTTTGGAAGTTGGTTTTTAAGACAGTTGTTGCAATGTTTTGACTGGACCACGTGCTTTTGAAATAAAATCTAGTCTTTCCACTATTTATATGTCTGTCTTGTAAAGTACTTGTACCTTTTACCTATAATACTCCACCAAAATTAATGCATTCCCATTGTGAGTGACCTTAATGGAGCTGGGGTGTTTACACTGTGATTGCTCTGTTTTGGCTCTACTAGGTTTGGCATTATTTCGGGAGTCGATTGGCACCAAAGGTATGGGGTGGTGGTAGGCTGTGAGGGGTCTTCGATGACCATTAGAGTGGATGATGGGCGGAGGGTGGTATTGGGTTGCCTACCCAGTCATGGGGGGATGGCTAGTTTTCTAATTTCCCTTGACATCCCGCATGATGAGTCATCAGACATGCCTATTGCTGGTGAGTATCCGGACATCTTCGGGGAAGTGACTGGACTTCCAATACACCGAGAGATCGAGTTTCAGATTGATTTAGTGAAAGATGCCAGACCTATAGTGATGCCTCTTCGTCGTATGGCGCCAAGATAGCAGTGAGAGCTCAAGGTGCAAGTGGGCGACCTTTTGAAGAAGGGATTTATCCGAAGAAGTGTTTCCGAGTGGGGAGCACCAGTTGTGTTTGCTACCAAGGCCGATGGTTCCCCTCGCTTATATGTGGATTACCGCGAGTTGAACAAGGTGACTAGGAAGAATAAGTATATTCTTCCACGGATAGATGATTTGTTTGGTCAACTGAATGGGGAAAAAGTATTTTACTAGTTGGATCTCGCGATAGGTTTTCATCAGTTCCGAGTAGCAGCTGAGAGTGTACCTAAAACAGCATTTCGGACGCCGTCTGGATTCTATGAGTGGTTGGTCATGCCATTCGGGTTGACCAATTGAAACACCACACCTCCGTTAAGGTCACTCACAAAGAGAATGCCTTAACTTCGGTGGAGCATTTTTAGTACAAGATGCAGAAAAATTACAAGACAAACAAATAAAGCAGCGGCAAATAAATAAAACTTTATTTCATTGATAAACAGCTTGTACAAAGATTGTTTTACAGTACCAAAGTATCATGTCTTGTTTAACAAAAATAAAGAAGCATAAAATGATTTCCCCAAATAAAGCATGAGCCAACCATAGCAGTAGAAGAGAGAGTCCAAGGCAACACGTCAAAGAGTCTTCAAGCTTGGAAAGAGTAACGGTGCAGACAAACCTGAGCTATTCCCTCCCTGACTACCTGGTGGGGCGGAAGAAAAGATGACGAGAGAAAACGGGTCAGACAATTAGTCTGGTAAGTTCAGTGATTACTATCATTTAAATAAGGAAAAGGGATCAGGACAAGAGTAAGAGAACATAGGACAATACCCTATTATAAGACAAGATAGGTTGAACAAGTGATCGCACCCATTACTATAATCTCTACACCACATAACTTGTGTCTCAACTAGTAATCTGTATAATACGATCCCAATCCCTGCAGTGGTCCCAATCCCCGCAGTGGTGGTAGCCTTCAGGTGTACATCTGTATTTGAGGATTCCACCTCAATTAGCCCAATTGCCATGAATATGTTAGATGTACCCTTACTACCCTATCGATCGGCTCTCTACCTGTGTTAACTTACCATGTGTCTGTGTCAATCGGCCCTCTCTTGCGTGTAGCTACCTTGTGTTGGTCCCACCGTAAGGTGTATCAATCCTTATGATAGCGACCCCGACATGATCCAAGAATGCACAGTGTAAAACTACTGGTACCCAATGCCTGCTTTTTCCACTCCGGAGTATGTGCATGCCCGTAATCCACTGGAACCTACACTGACGTACCCCCAGCCACTATATCGACCATTTATAATCAGCCCAGTAATCGTGCCCCACCCTGCCTAGCTCAGGGTACCGTGGTACATCTATGTTGGTTACTGCTGAAATGGGTCCCCGTTGCTAGGGTTTCCTACTGGTTAAGTTTATGGGCCTATATTTACTAATATTATCCACCAACCCGGTATGTACTTAACCTTCCCACTGATTCAAGCATGTTTATATGATGGTTATGTTTTATGGGCCTATATTTACTAATATTACCCACCAACCCGACATGTACTTAACCTTCCCACGGATTCAAGCATGTTTATATAATGGTTAAGTTTTGTGGGCCTATATTTACTAATATTATCCACCAACTCGATATGTACTTAACCCTCTTACTCATCATGTCATGTTGGTTAAGTGGTTCTTATTAACTTAACCTTTCTCACTTATCATGTTGGATTGGTTAAGTGTGACTTATTAACTTAACCCTGCTCATTCATCAGGTTATATTGGTTAAATATTTCCCATTTAACTTAACCCTATTCACTCATCAAGTTATATTGGTCAAGTGTCATTAGTCAATTCAAGTTAACTTAACCCATCAACCTGTCAAGTCATGTTGGTTAAGTGTTTCCTTCTGGTGTGACAACCCGCCCCGCACCAACTGACATTTACAGCAAAAGTGCGCTGTACACATGTCCAGTTGGTACGGAACGGTTGCCAGAAGGAAAGAAAGAAGACGAAGAACCAACAAGGAACCTGTAGAATGTCTCACAGCGCATAGAACAAAATATAATAACAACATACTTGATATAAAACAGGTGAGACAGTGCATAAGCTGAAAACAAACTATCATAGCAGCGGAAAACCCAAATATAGCTTATGTTCCACATCATCATTATTACAACTTTTCAAACTATCTCTAAGGATAAAAGCAAGATAAAGGAGGTACATTACTAATGCCCAAGTAGTGACCACCAACGACACAGGGAGAATATCTATATATATCATACGTGGAAGCCTCCTGCTCGCCTCCGAATCAGCTACTCGTACATCACCAAGTAACCTGTCTCTAGTCTGCTCGTGAGAGCACCCAGAGTAATAAGAAGAGACATAAAACTCTGGGTCAGACAAAAAGTCTGGTATGAGCGATAAGCAACAAAACAAAACTATAATAGGTATAATCCAACCATACCTGAACCTGGACCTGCAACCAAAGAGTTAGCACTACATACTGTACAACACTCTAAGGTGCCACTAACATATGGTGAACAAGCATATGGGGGTGGGGGTTATGCATGTCATAGTGATCGCAAACAATCAAGCATAACAACCATCCTCACATCTCTCACTCGGTGCGTAAATCATACGATATCCACTACCTTAGTCACCTATCCATTGGGCCATGACGGAATCCAATCCCGTATAACCATCGCTACAAGCCTATCCATCTATCAGTGGTGAACCAAAGTTATGAATACCGACAACCCCTTGGCACACGCCCCGCAGCAAAGCCCAACTCATGAAGTCGACTCGTTGGTTCCCAACTGGATCCTGAGCTCCAACTTCTTATTTGGACTACCTTTGCATCTCGGGTTATTGGTCATCACTGGATCGGTTCGGATTTCCAGTCCTTCTTCTCTGTCGGTTCGGATCGGCCTCCTTCCAAGTGCTCCGGGTCGGGTCGTGGCCTTCAAGTCCCTTCTAGTACATTGATTCGGTTTGGGTGCTCTCTGGCGGGTCTGGTCAGTGTACCCTTGCTCCATCGGTTCGGATCGGGTTCTTGGCCTCCGATCCGATCCACTTCCCCTTCCTCTTCCGTTCCGATCCCCTTCTCTTCCCTTCAGTCGATCTGATTCCCCCTTCTTTAGCTCGATCCGATCCCAGTTCAACCATTGTGGCCTTCCTTTTTTCCATACTTTCCCTTGTGCCAAGCCTCGGTTCGGTTCGGTGATCCCTTGCCCAGTCCACTATTCGATCTGAGCCCATCCCTCCGATCCGAAAGCCTGCACCATTTTCTGCAACTTTTTCCAGCGAGTGTTTACACCATTCGACGGCGTTTTCGACCATTCTATCTATTCTAATCAATCACAAAGCATGCCACAAAGTCATAGCAACAAATAGAAGTGGCCTCAAACACCAAAACATCAATATGATAGGTTAAAATGGATCAAACGTAGCCAAAACCCCATATATTCCCTTAAGTGTGCTTAAGCAAAACTAATGATATGATTAGCAAAACTTAATAAAATTAACCCAAATTTCTAACAGAGGTCTAAAACGTTGTTTAATAATTTATAAATATTTTTCCAGAATTTTATCACGTTTAGATTCGCTAATTAACACTAATTACCCTTAATTAACCATAATTAGTGACGAACTATGCAAATCACTCAACTTAGCCACAAATAAACCTTAGATCTGAAATAAATCTCTGTTTGGGCGCGATTAACAATGCAAATCAGCAGCTCTAATCTTGATTTGGTGAAGATCTCCCTTGATTTGATGTTGCTAAGCTTAATCCTTGATTAGAATGTGATTTGGAGGTGATTTAGAGGTTGGAGGACATTTTTAGGGTTTCTAAGAGGTAAGTGGAGGCTAGAAAACTGAAAAGGAATGAAACCCTAACTCTTTTTAGCCTCTTCATAACCCTAATCCCGAAATGGGTTATGGGCCCATTCACTAATCACCCTATTTGGCCCGGTTAAGCAGTTTTTCACCTTCCAAACCTCATTTCAGACATATCTCCCAAACAGTAAGTCCGTTTAGCTATTATGACCACTCTACGGAAAGATAAACCGTCAAACGAATGTAATGGAAGTGGTTTCAAGTCAAAATTCCTTTCCAGTCAAAAGTTATGGCCAAAACACTATCAGCTAGGGGCAAAACGGTCATTTAAAAATCGGCAAAAATCATGAACATGGGAAATGACCCCAATGGTCGTTTCCCAAAGCCACATGACCATACGACTTCATATAAGAAAGAATTAAATATTCTACGGTCCTCCGATGCGTAGAATGCGGGTTGTTACATTCTCCCCTGCTTAAGAAATTTCGCCCCCGAAATTCCCTAACTAAAACACACAAAGGGTTCCGCATGCCTTTTAGCCATAAAACAACAATCAAACATGCAAAGCGAGTCTATCCTAGCATGCAGAATAACTAAATTGCAAAGTAAATCTTACAAGGCAAAGAGTTTTGGATACGACTTTCTTATGTCATTCCCTACTTCCCAAGTACAGTCGCTCTCTCGCCACCAATTCCCATCTCTACCCTAGAGGTAATTTCTAATAGGTTGGGATCGTCCCTCTAACTGGAACCGATCCACTTAATCTAGATCGATCTAATCGTCAAGCTTACTAGCGTTTTTGAATCCAATTCGCACTTAGGTCTGAAGTCATCTCCCGTGATATACTCTAGTTGCTTCCATTCCAGAAACATAGCCTCTAAACTGGCATGTCTCCTACCCAATGCATCAGCTATTGCACCTAGTCCGGTACTATAGCATTCGTCTCTACTGTCATCTTCTTAGGTAATCCAACCCTATACGACAAACTTTCAACTACATTCCAAATGTCCTTTCAAGTCCAACTTGAGTCCTTCCTACATTCGTACTGCACGTCCAACGTACATTCACCTCCCAGAGGCAAACTAGACCCATCCAATGAACCTAGGTACTCCACTTATACTCGTACTGCACGTCCAACGTACATTCACCTCCTAGAGGTGAACTAGACTCATCCAATGAATATAGGTACTCTACCTTCGAGTCCAAGTCCAACTTGAAGCTCCTATATCCACTGAATCTCCAAGGTCAACGGACGATCCACAATGCCCAACATACTTCAAGTTTAACGTAAAGCATCTTACACCCGTCATATCACCATGATCAACGAACTTATACTATTTCCATTCAACAGGATCCTACAGGTGGTACTCAAGAGAAGAAAGGTAGGAACAAACACAACAACCATAGCATCCATCAAACAAATCCTATCTATCACCTGCCAAAGCCATGAATACGTTGATACATGTATGTCTGGTCCAACAAAAATCAATAACTAATGGAAACTCTGCCTCCAAACTGACTGCCGTACGTCCAACGTACGTTTATCCTCCAAGGATAACTAGATCACGTCCAACGGATGCAAGGTAAGTGGGCGTCCCCAGATACCCCTGCTTTTAGTCCGCCTGAAACACTCGAGTCCCACCCAAGTCTATCCATTATCTTGCTGCCCTCTCGAGTCCAACTCGAGCCAATCCAATTCCTTGCAGCCTTCTCGAGTCCAACTCGAGCCAATCTATTACCCATAAACTCAGACCAAGTCTTGAGTATCCATTACCTACAAACCCTAGTCCAACGTGAGTCGTCTCCCTATTCGTTGCGTTTCCAAGATCAACGAACACATCCTATTTCTTCAAATTTCTACTATCCAAAGAGAACATCTGTATAGGGTCCTAAACAATCCATTACTTTGTATCTTTCTCGAGTCTCACTCGAGTCATCTCATAACCCAATCGAGTCTAACTCGGGGCAGTCCATACCATCGAATAGTCTTATCCTGCCACAGCTGCCCATCACTCCTCGAGTAAACCAAGATATCATCCAATGAAGAATCACAACAACTATTTATCTCTCATGCAAACCATCCTAATCGAACTTGACATTCCCCAAGCACAAGCCCAAAGGCCTAAACCAATATCAGATAAGCACCCAAGGAACATCTCCTCCGAATTCGGACAATCCCTGTGAAGTGATACTAGCAAAACAACTAAGCACTAGAGCACTCATTTGCCTCCCAGAGTCAACTAGAACTTATTACAACGATAACCTCTCAGCTTCCTTGACTCCAGTTACTATCGCCATCACTAGGTAGGTACCTAATACCACCCTATTCCTTTAGAGTAGATCGACTCCCCAAAATAATGCTAAACCCAGTAAAGCTAAAACAAAGTAATCACAAACAAACATACATCCATGACTCGATAAGATCACGTTACGGCAAATCATACTAAGGTTAGTCGAACCACCAATCGGGTTCCTCACTACTAAAGGTTTATCGACTAACTCAGGTTTGTCAAACAAAACTCGATCAAAAACATCTTAAATAGAAAGCATACCTCGAATAACGACACCTTTTTACTTCTGCGCCGCAGTTGGGGCATTCGACGAAGAAGGAACAGCATTGATAACATATGCTTTCACGATCTGCTTCTCCCTAGGAGGTTGTGGACATTCATTCTTGTGATGTCCCGCTTGGCCACAATTAAAGCACTTCCTTTCCCCAGGCTTTTCTCGACAATCTCTGGCATAGTGGCCCTTCTTGCCACAGCTAAAGCACTCGCCATCTTTCTTATTCCTCTTATTCTGACCATCCTTGGTTTGGTCTTGTTTCCTCATATCCTGGGAATTATTCTTGCCTCCACTGCTTGCTTGCGGCTTTGGCTCCTCTGCAGATGCAACCTCAGTCTTCGACTTAGGGTAAAGAATCTCTGACCTCAATGATTTCCCCACAATAGATTCAAACGTCTCATCGATGTGGTTAATAAGCTTTTCCCTCCAAGTACTGATCCAAACCTGTTATAAACTTCTCGTTCTTCTTCTCGGCAGTATCTATTAGGGATAACCCATATTTCGACAAAGTGTCGAACTCAGCAATATACTCCGAGACTGCCCTACCATTCTGTTTAAGCTCCAAGAACTTCCTAAACAATTCCGACTTCTGAGCAGCTGGGATAAACTTGTCGCTAAAGCGAGCCTTAAACCGATCCCAAGTAACCTGATCCTCTGGAGTGGCTGTCTTAATATCACTCCACCAATTCATCGCTCGCCCTTGCAGCTGACGAGACGCTAGCCTTCTCTTCATCGCATCCTCGATACCCAAGTCGTCGAAGATACGATCACAGCTATCCAACCAATCCTGAACATCCGTAGCTGACTCCGTTCCGTGGAACAGCTTCCCACCAAGACTAGTATAATCCTTATTCAGCTTGGCGAAATCGGCTCTAGGCGCCTGCATTATTGGACCACCACCATTACCGGCATTGGGAGCTGCCCCCTGCACAACCCTAAGCATTTCTCTCATGAGGTCAGTAAATATCATCCTCATGTTAGCAGCATTCCCATTATTGGCTCCTCTACCAGCACCTCTTGCGTATCGGCTCATCGTTTAATCTGTAAAGAGAAAACGATTAACCATCTCCATAGTGGTGCTAGTGCAGTGCAACTTCATCCTTAACTATACTAGTAGTATATATATAGCTTTTGGAAACCAAAATAATCACAAATACGCACTCTCATATACGTACTATATCTCTCCCTAGTGTCTTTCCCTAGGTTAACTACGCAACCTAGAGCTCTGATACCAAATGTGACAACCCGCCCTGCACCAACCGACATTTACTCCAAAAGTGCGTTGTACACATGTCCAGTTGGTACGGAACGGCCGTTAGAAGGAAAGAAAGAAGACGAAGAATCAACAAGGAACCTGTAGAATGTCTCACAGCGCATAGAACAAAATATAATAACAACATACTTGACATAAAACAGGTGAGATAGTGCACAAGCTGAAAACAAACTATCATAGCAGCGGAAAACCCAAATACAGCTTATGTTCCACATCATCATTATTACAACTTTTAAAACTGTCTCTAAGGATAAAAGCAAGATAAAGGAGGTACACTACTAATGCCCAAGTAGTGACCACCAATGACACAAGGAGAATATATATATATATCATACGTGGAAGCCTCCCGCTCGCCTCCGAATCAGCTACTCGTGCATCACCAGCTAACTTGTCTCTAGTCTGCTCATGAGAGCACCCAGAATAATAAGAAAAGACATAAAACTCTGGGTCAGACAAAAAGTCTGGTATAAGCGATAAGCAACAAAACAGAACAATAACAGGTATAATCCAACCATACCTGAACCTGGACCTGCAACCAATGAGTTAGCACTACATATTGTACAACACTCTAAGGTGCCACTAACATATGGTGTACAAGCATACGGGGGTGGGGGTTGTGCATGTCATAGTGATGGAAAACAATTAAGGATAGCAACCATCCTCAAATCTCTCACTCGGTGCTTAAAGCTACAATATCCACTACCTTAGTCACCTATCCATTGGGCCATGACGGAATCCAATCCCGTACAACCATCGCTACAAGCCCACTATCCGTCTATCAGTGGTGAACCAAAGTTATGAATACCGACAACCCCTTAGCACACACCCCGCAGCAAAGCCCAACTCATGAAGTCGATTCATTGGTTCCCAACTGAATCCTGAGCTCCAACTTCTTATTTGGGCTACCTTTGCATCTCGGGTTATTGGTCATCACTGGATCGGTTCGGATTCCCAGTCCTTCTTCTCTGTCGGTTCGGATCGGCCTCCTTCCAAGTGCTCCGGGTCGGATCGGGGCCTTCAAGTCCCTTCGTAGTACATTGATTCGGTTTAGGTGCTCTCTGGAGGGTCGGGTCGATGTACCCTTGCTCCATCGGTTCGGATCGGGTTCTTGGCCTCCGATCCGATCCACTTCCCCTTCCTCTTCCGTTCCTATCCCCTTCTCTTCCCTTCAGTCGATCTGATTCCCCCTTCTTTAGCTCGATCCGATCCCAGTTCAACCATTGTGGCCTTCCTTTTTTCCATACTTTCCCTTATGCCAAGCCTCGGTTCGGTTCGGTGATCCCTTGCCCAGTCCACTATCCGATCTGAGCCCATCCCTCTGATCCGAAAGCCTGCACCATTTTCTGCAACTTTTTCCAGCGAGTGTTTACGCCATTCGACGGCGTTTTCGACCATTCTATCTATTCTAATCAATCACAAAGCATGCCACAAAGTCATAGCAACAAATAGAAGTGGCCTCAAACACCAAAACATCAATATGATAGGTTAAAATGGATCAAACGTAGCCAAAACCCCATATATTCCCTTAAGTGTGCTTAAGCAAAACTAATGATATGATTAGCAAAACTTAATAAAATTAACCCAAATTTCTAACAGAGGTCTAAAACGTTGTTTAATAATTTATAAATATTTTTCCAGAATTTTATCACGTTTAGATTCGCTAATTAACACTAATTACCCTTAATTAACCATAATTAGTGACGAACTATGCAAATCACTCAACTTAGCCACAAATAAACCTTAGATCTGAAATAAATCTCTGTTTGGGCGCGATTAACAATGCAAATCAGCAGCTCTAATCTTGATTTGGTGAAGATCTCCCTTGATTTGATGTTGCTAAGCTTAATCCTTGATTAGAAAGTGATTTGGAGGTGATTTAGAGGTTGGAGGACATTTTTAGGGTTTCTAAGAGGTAAGTGGAGGCTAGAAAACTGAAATGGAATGAAACCCTAACTCTTTTCAGCCTCTTCATAACCCTAATCCCGAAATGGGTTATGGGCTCATTCACTAATCACCCTATTTGGCCCGATTAAGCAGTTTTTCACCTTCCAAACCTTATTTCAGCCATATCTCCCAAACGGTAAGTCCATTTAGCTATTATGACCACTCTACGGAAAGGTAAACCATCAAACGAATCTAATGGAAGTGGTTTCAGGTCAAAATTACTTTACAGTCAAAAGTTAAGGCCAAAACAGTATCATCTAGGGGCAAAACGGTCATTTAAAAATCGGAAAAAATCATGAACATGAGAAATGACCCCAATGGTCGTTTCCCAAAGCCACATGACCATACAACTTCATATAAGAAAGAATTAAATATTCTACGGTCCTCCGATGCGTAGAATGCGAGTTGCTACAGGTTAAGTGTTTCCTTCTGATGTTGACTTGACCCTACCTCAAATCATGTTATATTGGTTAAGCGTTGCCCTCTCGTGTTAACTTAACCCTTCCCATACATCATGTTATATAATTGGTTAAGTGTTTTCCTCTTGTATTACTTAACCCCACCACATGTCATTATATATTTTGGTTAAGTGTTACCTTAGTTAACTTAACCCTATCATCTGCTTAATTAACATGTTACAACGGTTAAGTGTTCTAAATTTACTTAACCTCACCCAATTGTCTAATTAACATGTTGTAAAGGTTAAGTGTTCTAATTTTACTTAACCTCACCTACTTGCCTAGTTAACATGTTATCACGGTTAAGTGTTCTAAATTTACTTAACCTCTCTCACTTGCCTAGTTAACATGTTATTACGATTAAGTGTTCTAAATTTACTTAACCTCACCCACTTGCCTAGTTAACATGTTATTATGGTTAAGTGTTCTAAATTTACTTAACCCTACCATTCAACTCTTGTCTTAGCATTAATTTATTCATTAAAGCACCAACCACTCACATTAGACAGGTATTGTTGCGGGCACTGGATGTGCCGATCGGTTTCGGACAGTTTTACATCGCAACTCAGTCTAACCTCGGGTTTTTATTGGGCTCAATGCCCTAACCTCTCACATTAGATAGGTATTGTTGTGGTCACTGGACAGCCGGGCAGTTCCTGGCAGTTTTACACCACAACTCAATCTAACCTCGGGTTAGGCATAATCATCTTTTCTACAATTTACATTTTCATATTTATAACAAATTCCATATGTAAATTATTCCCAATTTAATTATGCCATAATTATCCTTTTAATTATGCTCACAATTAATGGTATACGAAATATACCATTTCATGAACCAATCTATACCATGTAATTTTCATGTTTATCCTTCATATTTATATGTAAATTATAAATCAATTATTGTCATGGCCCTCTTTCCCACTAAATCATGTTCATAATCTTTGGTATATAAAAATTATGCCATTTAAATGCCACTAATCATTGGCATGTGCCAAACATGCCAATTACATATAATTTCATGTTTACCCCAATAATATCCCCTGTTTGTACGTTCGCAAAATTACAAGGAATGTTAGGCTCGATATTTTAGCCTAACTTATAACCAAAAAAGGGAAAAGCGAAGGACATGAAATATTCTAACAGCATAAAAATATGTGACATATAGATTTGGCATAGAATAATGAACTTGCAAAATTTAGATCCGACTAACATGGATCATAGCATATGAATTTACATAGAACTTACATAAATTAAACTTGCCATGTAAAGGGGAACTTGTGACTAAGTTGGATCTAATTATCATGTAAACTTGATATAGGTCTAGCATGGAGGTTTAACATATAAACACAATTTTAAACCACAACTTAGCGTATTAACTTATGTATGTCAAAACATAAGAAAGCTACTATAAACATATTTAAATCACAACTTAGCATGGTAACTTATGTGTGTTAAACATAAGAGAGCCATTATAAACATATTTAAATCACAACTTAGCATGATAACTTATGTGTGTTAAACATAAGAGAGCTACTATAAACATATTTAAATCACAATTTAGCATGATAACTTATGTGTTAAAACATAAGAGAGCTACAAATCCAATTTTACAACATAAATAGATTCAACTTAACATAGTTCTAAATATACATGAATGTTGATCTAACATGTGAGCATGTGAATTAGATCATAAACTTGCAAGTAACCACCAAATTATAACATGACATGTTTCACCATTCAGTAGACATAATGCGTTCATTTCCCAATCATAATAGATCCCAATATATAAAATATGGTATGTTCATCACCACAAGCATATAGACATGATCAATCGTAACGGTAATTTAAGATAAATGAGAATCAAACTCTATTTATCTTATACATAAGCATCATTCTATATTCGAATTACAACATGTCATGATTCATTTAAAAGAACGTTTAAATCTATGTAATTACTAACTTACAAACTAAAAATGAATTCTTCATTTCTAAAATCTGAATTCTGAAATTGATATGCTCGCCTTTGATGTAGATCGTTGAATTTGATTACTTTAATTTGATTTTGATTCAGGTTTTTATCTTGTCTTTGAATTGAAAGCGGTGACGACTAATCCAAGTTCTCTATTGACGGCATGATAGTTCCAGGATTATTTTTGTGTGATTTTTATGTTTGAGCATTGGGTTGTTTATATAGAATTTCAATTTTATAAGAGCCGTCGGATGATCCTAGAGCTAACCACAACCATTCAGTCAGGATATGGTGACACCTCAGCCCTAATGACTCAGCAAGGAGTGAGAAAGGACTCAGCAATGACTCACAGTATGGATCAGAACACACCAGAAAGCTGTGCAGGCTCTCAGCTCGGCCTGGGCGCACTTGGCAGGTGCGCCAGTGCAATTTTTGTACTGGCACACTTTGTGCGCCAATGCATTTATATTTTTTTTCTTCTGGTCTTTCTTCCTAACTTCTTTCGTCCATATCTTCTTCATACGGTGTACGTTTTACGCAAACTCGGACTCTATCTCAAGCAGAATTTCGAGACGAACGCAATAGCTTAACCCGTATCCCTTAGTTCTCACATTTGAAATTAATTATTCTTTGATTCGTTACTATAATGTTAACAGAAAATACGGGGTGTTACACCAATGTGCCCGCATATTTTGTGGATCTTATGAATAGAGTTTTCAGAGATTAACTAAATAAGTTTGTTCTTGTGTTCATGGATGACATCTTGGTATACTCAAGGACAGAGGAAGAACATAAGGAACATTTGAGGAAGTGGTGGAGGTGTTGAGGAAACACCAATTGAAAGCGAAATTTTCAAAGTGTCACTTCTGGAGGAGGGAAGTGAGATTCTTGGGCAATATTGTTTCAGACAATGGTATTGCCATGGACCTTGTGAAGGTGGTTACAATGCAAGATTGGTCTACGCCTAAGAATGCAACGGACATAAGAAGTTTCTTGGGGTTAGCTGTGTATTATCGTAAGTTTATTCAGGATTTCTCCAAGATAGCTACGCCGTTAACTCACTTGACCAAGAAGAATCAAGCCTTTGTTTGGGACGAAAGGTGTGAGAACGCATTTAAGAGCCTAAAAGAGTAGTTAACGTGCGCACCACCGTTTGTTATTCCTAAAGAGAAAGAAGAGATGACGGTGTACACAGATGCCTGTGGTACCGGACTAGGTGTTGTACTGATGCAAGGAGGTAGGGTTGTAGCTTATGCTAGTTGGCAACTGAAACCACATGAGAAAAGATATCCTACTCATGATTTGGAATTAACAGCGATCGTGTCCGCATTGATAGTGTGGAGACCTTATCTCTTGGGAGAAAGATTAGAGTTGTTTACCGATCATAAGTCATTAAAGTATCTTTTCGCTCAAAAGGATTTAAATCTTCGTCAGCAGAGATGGTTAGAATTCTTGGCTTCTTCTGATTTCAATATCGCATACACACCTGGAAAGGGCACTACACCAGAAACCACCTTTAGCAGCGTTTAAAAAACGCTACCAAAGCTTTTGGTAACTCTTTAAAGAATGCTACTAAAGGTCCCGCAACTAAAAGTCTGATTTTTTGGTGGCGTTTTAATAAATGCTAGCAATTATTTCATAGAACCGCTTTTTTGAAACACAACCAAAGGTTTTCGGTAGCATTTATAACATCCTACCAAAATTAACATTTTTATTACGTTTGTGCTTGAACCTTCCTTCAATTTTCTGTAGCATTTATTTTTGTGCAACTAAAAACTTCTCGTTGCATTTATTTCATTCCACTAAAAATTCATGTGGCATTTTACATTTGTTTCAACGGCGTTTCGAAAACGCTACTAAAAGATATTGATTGTTTAATAGCCTTTTTTAAATACTACTATATATTGTCAGTGGCTTATGTTATTTTCAGCATCCAACTTTGTAATAACCATGTTAAATCAACAACAATTGTAAACCAACAATCAACCAATTATATAATCATCATATTCAAAAAACTAAGTATACATTAGTTACATAAGTATTATCCATGATCGTTTAAACAATAGTTATTTGACAAAACGAGCAAACTCATATACCATAAACATTCATAAAAAGTACTAACTAATATCATAATACATATAACAATTGAAGTCATGTTCATTTTTGATGATGACCTTCGCTCCGGAAAAGCTAATTACCTGTAAACAAATTCGATAATCAACAATAAGAATTTGCCATGAATTATCAAGTAACATTCAAACAATGTTAATTGATTGTAACTAAAACAAACACATAAACAACTGAATTGTAATATCATCATTATTTATAGAACTTTATTAAATTAGTTGTATTATTATTATTATAAAATTTAAGTAACTTAAATTTAGTTAATTTTATAGAACTTGTTTAATTTTAACAAAACTTAGTTGTTTTTCATTATCTTAGTTAACTAAATTTATTATTAGCATTGTTGTTGTTATTATTAAAATTCGATTACAACAAGTTCAATGGGAAACCAACATGTAGCACACTAAAGTTTAGGGCTGTTACGGTTGAACCCTTCGACCGCCAAACCGTACTAACCGTTTACACGGTTACCGTCTACTACGATAACGGTGACGGTAACGGCTGTGGATTTTGATAACCGCGGTAAACCATACCAACCGCACATGATCTTTATGTAGTATTTCATTAAAAAAAAATTTAATAACTTAAGCCAGAGAAATAATATGTATAAATTATTTGTGTTTTTAGTTATAGATAACATGCACATGATGGTTTGTTTCATAAATAAACAAACTAATTCTTAAGAAAAAAGTTAGAACTTGAATTATTTATGGATAATAATGTAAATGTATGATAATGATTGCGGTAACGGTTAGACGGTTGCAGTAACGGTTATTAAATTTACTAACCGTCAACAACGGTTGTGGTTATGGTTGACGATAAAATTGATGGTTGTCGTAACCGTAGCACCCCTGCTAAAATATATATACTAGCTTTAACCATTATGTTAATGCACTATAGCACTAAATCCAATGGTTACTTTTTTGTTGATTTCTCTCTCTCCTTGCATGTATATATTGGACGAGAGCTAGTTTGTTGACCTCACATTATGTGAGGTCACGGTGACCTCGGCCTCCTATTGGAGGAAATCAGGGAGGCCTATATGGATTCCATGATTTCCTTTAATAGGAGGAGGGGTCAACGTGACCTCCCCTAATGTGCGGTTAACAAACTCATACAAAATCAAAGCGATAGGGAGAAACAATAAAAGTGGAAGAAATGTTACCGCCACAATATCTTGAGGAGACAGTGGTGTTGGAATTTAAGAGGAGGATAACTAAATTTTCTTGCAAATAATTCTTACAATATTTCTTGCATTACTTGCATTTCATTTCTTACAACAAAATATGACAACCCTTATATAGTGAACTAGACACCCTTACATATACCAATGGACACCGTTCCACTAATGGACACACATTAAACGAAAAGACATAGAAAATTAAACAAAAGACATAACTCTTGACTCAAAAGACACAACAAACTACGAGACACAATAAATTGGGTTTATTTTCCAACATCCCCCCTTAAACCCAATTCTTTAACCATTTTGAACATTTCTTCAAACTTCAAACTTTATGAGAATATCTCGGCTTCGATTGATTTATATCTCACGCGTTTGGGTTTACGCTCAACGATTTCTTCATTCCTTAAATCTTAGTTTTCCTGATCTTTCAGTAACTGTTGTTGAGCTAAAGCTTCTACATGTTGCTTGTATATCTCAGCATCTTTTAGCATATCAAATGCCTTATTTATGTCCACCAAAACAGCTTCATGAGTCAACATTTCATCCAGTTCAATTTCCTTATCAATGCATTTGAACACAATCGATGGAAGATGAATATGTGGCTTAGTTTCTCCAAACGTAACACCTTTAATTGTCCTTCCATGCAAAAGCGATATGCGATTAACCTCAGCGTATTTTTCTTTTGCTGCTCCAACTACAATAGTGATACCTCTTCCCATGACAGTAGATTCAAAGGCTTGATTAGTAACATCGCCTACTCCGGAGCATTCAAAACCATAATCGACTCCAAGGCCATCGGTCATTTCTTGGATCAACTCAACCGCTGTTTTGTTTTCATATTCCTTCGGGTTTATAAAGTCCGTTATTCCAAACGACATTGCTTTCTTTCTCCTTTTGTTGCTTACATCCACTCCAATAATCTTGGTTGCACCTAGCAACTTAGCTCCGACTATGGCCCCAATGCCAACTCCACCAAGGCCAAAAACAGCAACGGTAGAATCTTTCTCATTTTCAGTGACGTTTCTTCCTCCTCCTACATATGGTTTGTCTTCAAGTTCCTTTTCTGCAATTGATACTCCTGTTGTTGCATGCATGATATCATCTTGTTCTTTTCCTTTTTCTCCGTTTACTTTAATGTCTTCTTCTTGTGCAATGTGGTTGATCTCTTTGTTTATTTTATCACTCAGCTGAATGTCTTGGCCTTCTTTGACCCCATCTTGTTCTACATCATTTTCTGTTTCTTCTTGCATTACTCCCTCGCCGACCGCCTCTTCTTTTTTATTCTCCATCAGTGCTTCATCAACATGATTTGCAATGATCATTTGTACTGGCTCCTCGTCGACAGCCTCATCTTCTAAATTTTCGACTTCAACATCTCTATCCTCCTCACTATTTTTTTTCTCATCCTCCTTACCGTAAATTTCCTTCAATAAAACCCACGATTCTTTTGCGGATTTTTCTGCAATAATATGGTCAAAAGCTTCTTCATCAATGTTCTCACTCATTGCAGCTTGTGCACAACGATCTTTCCATCTCAACTTGGTGAATGCCTCACTTTCTTTCTTCGTCATATTTTTGACGTCTTTTGGCCACTCATAGCCATTCTCACTCTTCTTTCTTTTTATCACTTCACTCTTTGAAATTTTCTTTTGTGAGAACAAACGGTGAGAAAAATAGCATTGCCATAGTTTCAACCTGACGCTCTGATACCAATTGTTGGAATTAAAGAGGAGGAGGATATTGAAGTTTAATGGAGGAAAAACTCTTTTAAAATTTCCTTAACAATTTCTTACACTTCTTAACTTATAACCAAAATGGTAGTAGACTTTATATAGGAGCCTTTACATAACTTTTCATTCAATAGACACACACTTAACTAAGGAACACTTCATATTAAATAGACACACAAACTTCTAAATGACTCTTAACCATAAAGACATAACACTTGACTCAAAAGACACAACAAACTACGAAACACAATAAATTGGGTTTATTTTCCAACAAGTGGAATAAGCGCAGAGACCGCAAGAGTGTTTGCCCTTCGCAGAGCTCATGTCATTATCGTTGCAAGGAATGTTAATGCAGCAAATTCTAAAAAAGAGAACATCACCAAGAAAATTCCAGACGCTAGAATCGATGTTCTAAAATTTGATCTTAATTCTTTGAAATCTATTAAAGCTTTTGCAGAAAATTTCAAAGCCACGAATCATCCACTAAAAATCTTGATAAACAATGCTGGTGTTATTTCTATCCGTTCCAGCTCTTTGAAGATGGTATAATGATGCAGTTCACTATAAATCATCTTGGACTTCTCCTGTTAACGAATCTACTACTTGATAAGTTGAAAAGCACTGCAAAAGAAACTGGAAAAAGGCAGAATTGTGAACTTGTCATCTATTGCACATCTTAATGCTTACAATGAAGGAATTTGGTTTGACTGTCCAAACAATAAGGCATATGGGTAAAGTATACGTATTCGTTCGAAGAATAATCTTTACTCGCCATTGTAGCATTGTATCTACATCATCTCTACCCTTTCAAGAAAATCATGCATCGTATAAACTTCTGGTTCCCAAGCATTATTAATAGAAAAATAAAAGAGACTTTACTCTTAACTTTAGCAAACTGCATCCTGGTTCTATCTTTAGCTCCCCTTCCACCATTTTTCCTAACCCAAGTTGTGTCGTCTGGCCTACCGGTAGTCGAGTATTCATTGCATAGTGTATAATTCCCATTAAATCCTGGATTATAGCTCACTGAAATTGACTTGAAAAAGAAAAAAAGAGGGTACACAACGCAAGACTTGAAGACAAGAGTGAACCGTATGATAAGAGATTTGAAGGCAAGAATCGCAAAATGGAAGCTTAAGGCTGCTGGATGTAAAATGCTTAGAGAACAACATCCGTTAGTACATACAAAGTAATGTAAAAAAAATGTAAAGGCAAAATGGGATTGGAAGGGAAGCAAACACTAGACCTCATGATCAGCATCCACGCATTTGTCCATGTCGCCTTGCGCCTGTTCAAATTAAAGTTGATTAACAAATTTAATGACATATTAAAGGGAAGAACTGTAAAATGGCCACAGGACTGGAATTCAATCTCCGGTTGCTTTGGGAAGAAAGCATGCACACCAGAACTGTAAAATAGCCACAGGTGGGATTATATCAGTTGAAACTAAAGAAGTAAGTTGTAATCATTGGTGGCTTCATTCCCAACATCATTTTCTAAGGCTTTTTCAGTATGGTCACGAACAACATGTTCAGTTTGCATTTTGATTAAATCACCCTGCACCTTAGAGGTTTGCTTATGATCACGTTCTGTCGTTAGAAAAATTCCTTGTTCCATGCCAATTTTTTCACTTGTTTGTAATAGAATAATTTGCATAATACCACTGCCATTTCTAATTTGCAAATCCTATTACAAAAGCGCCTTGCATATCCCTCATTCCCTCATTTTGCATAAATGTTTTTCCTGATAGTATTTCAACACTACTATCTTTTCTTTTTTCACTTATTTCATATTGAGGCAGTTCACAGTGTTAGTTTGGAGTGTGATTCCTGTTGGGAAACAATGGCTGAGTCACGTACTTTATCGCTTTCTTAAAGACGATTTGGCGGTCTAGTCGGTGGTGTAAAACCAGTTTGTACTTCCGCCGCCGCCTGTAGGATAAAACAGCCTCTCTAAAATGAATAACTGATTTGCTTTGCACAACAAATCAGTGCAGATTTGTACTTTCGAATTTAACTACTCGAAAAATTTCCGAAAGATTTTTTTTTTAAGATTTTTTTTTTAATGGCGGAGGAAGAGATCTCTCGTCTACAACTGAAGATAATATATAGCCGGGATTAGGGCTGAACGAAAATACTGGTCAGTGGAGGAAAATAGGATCTGCGAAATACTTGGTCAAAAGTTTACCGCTTCATATAAAAGTCGGCTCAGAAATATTTTTCGTATTTAAAAACTGGTTCGAAAAATGCAGTGTTTTCTGGACCAAAAATATAAGTGTCTACACCACATAGCCAAGGCCCAAGCCCAATCCCGAACCGAACCAAACCGGGCCGGGACGAGTCGGTCGCGCGCGCGTGTTTGATGGTCATGATGCATGGTCTCCCTCCTCACAACAAAGCATGCATTGGGAGCCCAAGACCCTAATATGACTTCTTAGAAACAAGTATAAATACTTGCATCTTTCTTATAATCCCATGATGTGGGACTATTCACAAATAGGAGACATCATAAACTTATTTCATATTTTAAATAATTCATAAAATTTCCAACAATCCTCCACTTGAATTTTTTAAAATATTATCGAGCAGTTTCTAAAAACATAAGACTGTGCATAAACAAAGGTGTCATCCGACTTGAACCTTTGCGCAGTGAATAAGATTCAGTTTTTACTAGAGTGACACGTAGTCTTGAACTCTATTCCTGACATCAAACCACACACAATCTTTTCTATAGTGCAAACAAATAAGCCCGTGCGTTTATGGCCATGCACGTCTATCCTAGTTTAGTGAACGCTCTAGAAGTGTTGCCCAAAACTTCATAGGAAACGACCACATTTCCACATTCACAAAGGTGAGTCTATCAAGAGCACTCCTGAAGGTAGTTACTCTATTCCAAATAGAGTATAGATCTCATTAAGAGTTTTTATTAACTCATCCTCTAATCACTTCAGAAATACATGCTTCTTAATCTAAAATTTAGCATGTTCATCTACTATCACTACACAACTTATTTTTACCCATTGAACCTAGTTCTTGGGATCTCCAGTATTTAGGTCGGGTTACCATTGTGCGTGATTCCACAATCACAGGGCAATAGTCCCATTCTTTTAGAATTATTAAGGACTTTCTTTCTGGACAGTCCTTTCGTCAAAGGTTCTGCCAAATTATCATCACCTTATATGTGATGTTCTCTAACAATACTGTGCATACGACTGTCATTTCTTACCGTTGTAATATCGGTTCTGTTTTTCTTTCAATAGTCGTCAAATTTTTCATCACTATATATGTGATGTTCTTTTACAGTATTGTGCTTACGATGTCGTTTTCTACCGTTGTTATAACGGTTCTATACTTTTTGCAATAGCCGCGGAACTATCACAATCGATTACACCACTAGTGTATATTTTTCCCATATAGGGATCTCAACTTGCAGATTTCTTTAGTTCTCTGCTTCTTCACTAGTTGTTGCTAGTGCTGTTATCTCAGTCTCTATATTAGACTAAGTCAAAATAGTCTGTTTCTTGGATTTTCAAGAGACAACTTCTCCAGTGATGCTAAATATATAGCCACTGGTCGCTTTTGAATCAACAGATAAAGTATTCCAGTCTGTATCAGAATATCCTTCAAGTACAGCTGGAACCTTTTCATAATATAATCCAAGGTTCATGACTCGTTTAAGGTATCTTATGACCCTTTCAATAGCATGTCAATGCTCTATACTAGGTCTACTAGTAAACATGCATAATAATCCCACGACATAAGCAATGTCGGGTCTAATACAATCAGTGGCATCCGAAGGCAGCCAATGATGTTCGCTTACTTTGACTGTCTTACACCTTCACAAGTGTTCTTAAATATCTTTGCACTGGGATCGTATGATGTACATGCAGATTTACAGTCAAAGTAATTGTCTTTCTTTAGAGACTTCTCAATATAATGAGATTGATCCAAAGAAAGTCCCTTTTTCAGACCTAGTAATTTTAATATCAAGGATTACACTCGCCTCACCTAGATCTTTCATATCAAAACTGGCACTTAATAAGGATTTGACTGAGTTTATGGCATGAATGTTTGACCCAAAAATGAGAAGGTCATCTACATAAAGGCATATAATAGTGCAAATGTCATTCTCAGATTTGTAATAAATGCATCTGTCACTTTCATTAATTTTAAAACCATGTGAAATGATTAAAGTTATCAAATTTTTCATGCTATTGTTTAGGTGCTTGTTTTAAACCATATAATGATTTATCTAATTTGCATACTTTATGTTCTTGATCATGTACTACAAATCATTCAGACGGGTCTATATAAATTTCTTCGTCTAATTCACCATTAAAAATGCGGTTTTACATCCATTTGGTGTATTAATAAATTATGAATAGAGACAAGTGAGATTAATACCCAAATGGATGTAATTCTAGTTACAGGTGAAAAGTGTCGAAGAAATATATATTTTCTTTTTGTTTAAAACCTTTAGCTACTAGTCGTACTTTATATTTATCAATAGTGCTATCAGGTTTTTTTTTTTAATTTCTTTTTAAGTACCCATATACAGCCTATAGGTTTACAACCAGGAGGTAAATCTATCAAATGCCAAGTCTTGTTGGATTCCAGAGAATCCATCTCATCATTTATAGCCTCTTGCCAAAAAAACGGCATCTAAAGAAGATAAGGCCTCTTGGAGGTTTAAGGAATCCTTCTCTATAGTAAAAGCACAAAAAATATGAACCAAAATCTTTTACGGTTCTTGCTCTTTTAATTTTTCTAGGTTCAGTTTCAAAACTTTTATTAAGTTCTGTTCTAATAGGCATACTTGATGTGCCCTCACTATTCCTTAATTTAAAAGGAAATTTCATTTCATAAAAATTGGCATCATTAAATTCAAAATATATTATGTGTATTTAGGTCATAAATTCCGTATGCTTTGCTAATAACAGCATAGCTTATACATACACATTCGTATAATTTACTTACCAAATTTATTCTCTTAGGGTCTGGAATGCGAACATATGCTAAGCAACCCCAAGTTCTAAAGTATGACATATTAGATTTATATTTCTCTAAAATTTCATAAGGCGAAATTTTATTCTTAGATTTGGGGATTCTATTCAGAACATAACATACAGTCTATAAAATATCTCCCCCCCCCCCCCCCCCACTAATGTTTTGCTACACCGAAATTTAATAAAATGACGATTACTAATTCGGTAAAGGTCCTATTTTTTTCCAGCTTTACCGTTCATTTCAGGTGAATAGGGTGCAGTTCTCTTATGAACAATATATCACATTAAAAAAAATCCAGAATAGAATTTGATTCGTATTATGTTCCTCTATCACTATGTAGTCTCTTAATTTTCCTATTTGCTTGATTTCAATTTTGATTGTTTCAAACATATCAGATGCATCACATCTTTAAGAATCAATGTCTTTCCAATCATACGCTTTATTTTCATTATTACCAGTCTCTACAGCTTAAGTGGTGTGAGGATCTCACAACACACTTTCTGATCGTCAGCAACCATGTATATTGTGAATATATCACGAACATAGCAAACATGGCGAGAAACACCAATGTCTACCCACCAACCCTCTGATTCACCAACAAGGTGAATCTCAGTAATCATAGCCGTTAGAGGCTCCTCAATCAGGTTTGCCTGCGGTGTAGGGTTTGGCCTATTCCGACACTTTTGTGCAATATGACCTGGTTTTCTACATTTGTATTATAGAATAACTGTCCAGAATCATTCATTTGGGTTGGTTGTTGCTGTCGTTTATGGTTTCCTAGCGGATTCCATTCTGTTATTTACTGGCCGGTTGTGGATGCTTACTATTTTAAATGTTCATATGTTTGAGAATTTATATTTTCTCATAGGAAGATATTCATAAACTCAGAGACTGACATAATTGAATCACAGAAAAAATAATTTCTTCATTTTTACTTATCAGTCCTAATAGATACTTAGAACTCAATCTCGATCTAAGTCAGAAAATCAAAATCTGCATAAGCATTCTTTACGCTATGTATCTCAAAGAGTAAATCTCACAAAAGACAGTGATATCTAGCATTAGTTGCCTATTGGTAATGAAAACTTTGATTTTAATTCAGTATGGAACCATGTTCGGTCAAATTCTCTAATTTGGGATTGTACATGTGCTCCCAGAATGTCCTTAAACGCATTGCTGGTTTCAAATAATAAGTTCACTACCAAAGGTAAAATTATCACTTGGAATGTATCTACCAATCCTAAGTGTAATTTGTGCTCAATACCTTTATGAAGACATAAAACTTCTTTATCTTAACTGCTCATATTCCAAGCAAATTTGGAACTATCTTAGGTGTAACTTGAAAATTCCTAGATCTAACAATTATGAGCAACATCCTGTTTAAAAATTGTCTACCATTCATGGTTCCATATTTTTTTTATTGCACATAATCAGCATAGAAAATAAATCCCGTTAATAGAATGTACCTTCATGAAGTCTGATTCTCCAAATGATTACTCCTTTTTATTATCCAGCTTCTTCTACCACTTGCGGCAGAACTTTGTTGGAAAATAATGCAACTGTCTGGTTGCAATTTGATGAGCAGTCTCTCTAGCAGGTCCAATTTGTTATGCTCGCCAATTCCAGCTCTTCACTATCCAATCATTTGTCTCGATGAATCATCATCGACAAGTACCATGGGGTCCAGATCTCCGACCACTACCGCTGGCTCAAGGATCCAAATGCTGATCAAATTGACTGAATTTGTTCTTAAGCAGTGCGTTTTGAGATTAGGTCGTCGAGACTAAATGGGGCAGCAGACAAAGCCATTATTTCATTTATCGTCTTCAAATTGTTGGGAAACAATGGCTGAGTCACGTACTTTGTCGCTTTCTTGAAGACGATTCGGCGGTCTGGTCGGTGGTGCAAAACCAGTTCGTACTTCCGCCGCCGCCTGTAGGATAAAATAGCCTCTCTAAAATGAATAACTGATTTGCTTTGCACAACAAATCAGTGCAGATTTGTACTTTCAAATTTAACTGCTCGAAAAATTTCCGAAAGAATATTTTTTTTTAATGGCGGAGGAAGAGATCTCTCGTCTACAACTGAAGATAATATATAGACGGGATTAGGGCTGAACGAAAAAACTGGTCAGTGGAGGAAAATATGATCTGCGAAATACTTGGTCAAAAGTTTACCGCTTCATATAAAAGTCGGCTCAGAAATGTTTTCCGTATTTAAAATCTAGTTCGAAAAATGCAGTGTTTTCTGAACCAAAAATATAAGTGTCTACACCACATAGCCAAGGCCCAAGCACAATCCCGAACCGGGCCGGGTCGAGTCGAGTCGGTCGGTCACGCGCGCGTGTGGTGGTCATGATGCATGGTCTCCCTCCTCACAACAAAGGATGCATTGGGAGCCCAAGGCCCCAATATGACTTCTTAGAAACAAGTATAAATACTTGCATCTTTTTAATAATCCCATGATGTGGGACTATTCACAAATAGGAGGCATCACAAACTTATTTCATATTTCAAATAATTCATAAAATTTCCAACAATTCCTATAGCTAATTCACCCTCCTTTAAACCATAAAGAATATGAAACATGTTATTTATAGCCATAGTTCCATCATACAATCAATTTTTTGATTTTGCAATAACCCCTGAGTCCTTATCGTATCCCGAATTATTCTTACTATTTCGCTCAGAAATGACATTATTGCTCTTAGTAACAGGGAGATCAGTATTGATGCTCACTCTATCACATTTCCGTATTCATTATAATAAACATTATTAGGATTTGCTTCAGGCACAATAACAGAGTTATTGTGCCTATCACCCACTTAGGGGTGACAATTAGTCCCGACCCGATAGACCCAGAAACGACTCGTTTGGTCTCTGGTCTAGGCGGGTCGGGTTTTGTTGGGTCTAAATCATACATTTTCAAAATATGGACCCGACCTGACTCAATCTTCGGTTCGGGTCGGTCCGGGTTCTGTTGGACAACAACACTAAAAATACATATATTTCAGTGCTTTTTGGTTGGGTCTTTCGGGCCGGGTTAATTCAGGTCAGGTTTTATCGAGTCTTTATTGTATTTTTCATCATCTAAACCTGACCCAAGACCCGCTGGGTTCAGTTTGGGCCCGGTCTTTTCGGTTCGGGTCGGTACGATTTTTTGGTTCTCGGTTCTAATTGCCAGCCCTGCACCCACTTCATAAACATCATATTGTCCCTCAATAACTTTGCTTCTGTAAATATATGTAGCTTCCAAAGTACGCGCAAAAAATATGCTCAGTTTGTAAGAACTAATAACGAAGAACTACAAAATTTGGAAAAAAAATTATAAAAATTAATAATTTGGACCCGTATAAGTCAATTGTAGCCCTGTGAATGCCCACAAAAAAGATAATTATAATCTCAATGCACAAGAATAATATTTTTATTATAATTTTGAAATCATAACAAAATTCTAATGCGCACGCATCACTCAAACGCAACAGAGGAACTTGGAAAGTATCAAGCCAAAAGATTGTTTTTTGTAATGCTGAAATGGAAATACATTATATATCTATAAGCTAGAGTAGCATTTTACAAGTTCAAATTGTTCATTGTGTATAATTTGATTATAATATTTAGTGTAAAACTTAACTAATATGTTTGCAGTGACTTGGATTGTGATCATAATAGGGAACACATATAAACTTACATGGCAAATAAATTGCAGATGGATAGAAAACCATACATGACCAACAACAAGCTACATGAAAAGAATACCAGTCAAGAAGATCTGAACATACTCCCTGAAATTTGGCTCTGTTATTGTCGCCCCAATGTGTTTAGGGATGTCAGCAGCTGTAGTGATTAATGGTAAGCTACAAAAATATAAAAGCATCAGCCATTGCGGGTTCACAGGAGAAAAAAACACGTTACGTTATTCTTTTAGAAAATAAAATGAAATACGATATGAAAATGCACAAGTATATAAAGTAGATTACAGGTTAAGCAGCTGATATTAATTTGTACTAGAGATGATAATTCATTTTTGCATTCTCGACACTCTCTGTGAGTCTTTGAAGAGCTTATTTATCTTTTAAGAGATTGATGCCTCATCTCACTCAAAATTAGCGGCTAACCAGTTAACAATTCTTTATAAAAATAGAAACTTGATTAATTAGCCATACAAAATAAAAGCTTTTACAAGCTGGACGAACAAATAAATCAGTATAATCAAATTTCAAAAAAATGCAATTATAGTTTTAACAATGTCAAACAAGTAAGAATATACTAAGAATCTGACGAATCTCTAAAGACTAGTCCAATTCCCAAATAAAAACACATCAATATGCAGAATCTATCAGAAGATCGCTGCAAAATTATTGAATTGACACTCAGTGGCGTAGCCAGGATTTTTTGTTGGCGAGGGTAGAAATAAAATTTTTAGAGCACTTCATCACCAACCGCAACCAAAGCAGGAGGGACTTTATACGCAGACGGACAAACCAAATGTGCATATGGATGTGTTCGAGGAGTTGGGAGAGGAAATTTTCACTGGGCAAGAAACTGTCTTTAGCTTATCACTTTCCGGAATGAAGCAGATGGAGGATCAGCTACTATGTTTGCTTTGTTAGAAGATGTCTGAAGGTTCAAAAAACCTGGTCTAAAATTAAATATACTAGCTAATGGAGACTTTTGTGGATGTTAACGTTTGCTTGTAGTAAAGGGGAAACACTTGAAGATTATACACGCTGTTCAACCATTTTGGCTCCAACTTCTTCACTTTGTTTCTGCAGATTTTTCCACCTACAATTCATCCAGCAGATTCAAATGTCTTTGCTACTATTGCTTGCAAATGTTTGGACAATGAAATACAGATACTTTTACTAACGTGGCTGCTTGTGCTTGCTGCAATACCAATACTAGACTGCAAAAGTTTGAAAAAAAAAAATCAAAATCCTGGGAGGGGCACGTGCCCTCCCCATGCTGAACGTGGCTCCGCCACTGTTGACACTTACATAATGCATGCTTGAGCATGTGTGCACGCATATATGCTAGTTAAATAACAACATTGATACCAATATTAATAGTACGTTTCCACCAAGACGTTTCTCCAACGAAGAAGACAAAACTTCAGACACTCCATCGTCAACTTCAAGGATTGCAAGTTTTTTAATAATAACAATAATGCAAGTAATAGAGAAAGTGCAGAGCAATAACAAGTTATACCTTAGAAAGTAAACCTCAAGCTCATGAAGTGCCAATAATATTGCATTATTCTGGTAAAAGTATCATCATTTACAGAAAAAGGAATCTATTTCTATGGAGCAGCTCCTAGCTGATCAATGGGTGCTAATTAGGGTATTTTATTCAATTACTTCTGTAAAACTACACAAGCAGCATTATTCGCAGCAGTGTTACAGCCACAACCAGAAGTATGCACCATGGTGTGTAGATTCATACACTGATATACCTGTATCATTTCCAACTTTAATTCACAACAACAGACGTGTGGTGACCAGATGTCCCACAAAGTCATTGACTATTTACGATAATTAGCATCTTGAACATGTGCATAAATATATACATTTTTGGTTTTGCGGTCTCAAAATGTTCAGTAAACGCATCAACAACTACATTTGTATTTAACAAAACAAGTGTCTCGTAAATAAGAATGAAATAATTATCAAAGCATACATATCCAACTCTTTAGTACTATGATTATATCCTTGCATCTTACTTGTCATCATCTATTATTCATGCCAAACAATTTTAATTATTTTTAAATTATCGTTTCATAATATAATTCTATATATGAATATTTTCTAGGGCTGCAATGGATCGATACTTTTAGATGACACACCAACATTAACAGGGGAGCAACATGTTAGGCCTAAAAACAATTTGATTGTAGGATTCAAAATTATTGAAAAAATAAAGTAGGATGTAGAAAAATCATGCCTTGGAGTTGTTTCTAGTGCAGACGTTCTAGCTATCGCTGCAAGAGACTCTGTAGTTAGTGAGTACCATACACAGTACATGCTACTAATTCAGTTAATAATTAGTTCTCATTATGAAGAAAATTATATGATATTAAATTATGCAGCTTGGATGGCCAAACTGGAATGTGAAGCTGGGAAAAGAGATGAAAGAGCAGCTAGCATTACTACTGCTAATAATGACACTCCATCTCCAGCATTAAACCTCCCTCAACTAATTAATAATTTCAAGAAATAAGGCCTTTCTACAAAAGATTTGGTTGCATTTTATGGTATAGGTATATACGAAATTATCTTTTAGTTCAATAGTTGAAGCTGAATTTTATTACATAGAAACTATGTAGATAAATGACAGTTTCCAGTTAGAAATGTGAAATAGTAAATGATGAATGTTACCGATAAATATCAAAACATTAATCTACTGCAACGAAGCACTAAAATAAGCTCATGGTTAATATACCGCAGCAAATAAGTAGTGCAAACCGTGGATAATGACACATCTAAAACTATTAATATCTATTATACCCCTGTTACATAGGATGCAACATAACTTTCTGCATTGTTAACCCTTACTCCAATTTTTATGTTTTATTTTTAAATTTAAAACAAACAATCGGTAACTATTATAACATCGATTTTCTGGAAAAATTTCAAAAAAAATTGGTGCAACCTATATACCAACAGTAACAAAATTTAGCAAAGTAATAGAAATTGATGAAATTATTCAGGAGAAAATGAGCACAAGATAATAAATGACAGTTTCTAGTTAGAAAGTTGCAAAATTGGAATTATTGCAACTAGAAAGGAAACAACATCCTATTCTAACAAAAGCATTCAAATCGAAGAAATACGAAATAAAATTCGAAATTAAAATCTACATTACCTTCAATTTTATTTTTGAGTTGTCGTCAGTTGTAGTAGCCATCGCGGTTGTTGGTCGTGGTCGTTGGTCGTTGTGCCCTTAAATTATTAAGTAGTGTTTGGTTTACCATTTTTTATTTTATACTTTCGTCCATAAAAAAACGCTAACGGCACATCTATATCTTGAAAAACGCACGTTGTAGAAAATGAAGTTTAGACGAAAAATAGAAAATAACTTTTATTTGTTTTCCGTGTTTTGAAAAGTAATGAATGAGAGATAACCCATTCTTTCATTATTCCTCCATTCCCTCAGTCGTCCTCTCCATCAATCTTTTATTCCATCCACCTTCCTCGATTCGTCTTATTTTTTGCAACTACCGTTGAAAACTAAAAACACAATATAAACTAAACATCACCTTAATATCTACATGCAAACGATGAATATCAATATCTACATGCAGTGGACTTATAGTATTTTAACTTAGGTTATGATTTTGACGTATTAAGTGATTGATTAAGAGAATACCCTTTTTAAGAGAATATTAACCATTTTTTTATGAGAATATTATAAGGTTTGGATCTTTGTTAATGACTAAAACAGGTTCAATAAAATATGTATAGAGTAAACCAACATTATTATTAACAAGCTACAAAGTGAATAAATGAACTGATATATAATGTTAACCAATGTGACAGCGTGCAAGTTAGAAATGAAAAAGAAAACTCTTGCTTAAGAATTAGAAATGAATTGATATATAATATTAACAGATGTTATGCATCTGTTTGTAAGCTCTTAAAAAATGCTGAAACCCTCTTCTACAAAAAAAATATTAATCCTAGAGAGGACCAAACAAAATTGGCAAAGGCCACCTTAGTGCCTTCATCCATCTGCTTGGCACCAAGCACCCCATATCGCCATATTGAGGAAATATTGAACCATCAATTGGAAACTGTGAAAATGACTGTGTGCCATGCCTTGTCAAGTACAGACAATCACTGATTTCCCTGCTCTTTCTATCATATACCAACTGTAGCCACATCTACTTTCACAATCAATATACCATCTTTCTATCATATAACTCCTTCATCTCTTCCAGGGTTCCTCAAATGCTTCAATGCTTTACAGCTAATATACCTTTTTATGCTACTTATTTTAATTAACTTGAATTCCTTCTAGTAAATTAAGCCCCTAATATTCATTTTGTACATTTACACCCTTCTATTTCACATTTAACAATAATCTATTTAATGCAAAAAAAAAAGTCGGGAGTTATGCTTAACAATTTCAAACGTGGTATGTGTACTTACACGTTAAAGTCCCGCTGAATGTTAAAGTCTTGTTACACCAGCATGGACATCGTTATTTGCCATTTCCATCATCTACAAATTAAAAAATAAATTCAAGATCCTTCTCCCACCCTCCCTCTCTCTCTCTCTCTCACACACTCTCTCTCTCTCTCACACACACACATATATACAAACACAAGCACAAAGTAGAATTTAGTCTGTTGCTGCTCAAAGGTAGCATAATCAGTTGAAAAAATAACTTTCCATATTTATGAACTGCATCTTGGATAGAAAAATGTTGCACATTTGGATAAACGAAAGTTGGCGTGCATGCAATCATCAAGAAGGTTATCTAATATAAGTAAATTTATCAAGGTTAACACCGATGAACACATTTGATGTTTATAATGCCAATTTATTATAAAATGTACGATTTAGAATATAAAAAATCATTGCCACACACATTGATTCAAACGAAAGAGGATAAGCTTGCAACTAATGCATAAAAATAAATGTAAGAAAACCTTTATGTCATCATATGTGAGTTACCACATTGAGCTATATTGTAACATCCCATATTTTTATGGTATAATAATTAATTAATTTAATTATTTAAATAGGGATTTAGAGATTTAAATGATCGTTTAATTAAAAAATATTAAATATTTAATTAATATAAATAACATAATAATATATGTATTTCCGAAATAGTCGGAATTAGTGAATTGACAACAGTGTAGGAATTGGACAATTTAAAATATATAATTCAGTTTAGAATTTGAATTATATAAACTAATTTATTTATAAATGTTGTTGAACGTATAATTTATATTATAATTATAATCGAGCTCGAAATGGTGCGGCAGTTCGTAATTTGGCGATTCGAACTTTAAACGAATATACAGAATCCGTTTTAAATCGGATTTCTATGAAACAAGAAATGTTCAGAGCTGGTGAAGTATATTTTTCTAATGGAAGAGAAAAATTGGGATTTCGTCGTGTAGATTGAGAGTTATGTCCAAATCAAATTTTAAAATAGTTGCTATGGAATTCCTTTATAATTTATAATGATTTAATTATATTATAAAAGGATTTCTATTTTAAATTGAATATCGATTAACTCTGATTTTGGAATATCGAATTATAAATCCCGATATATTTATTTTGGAGCTAGATAATATTCTATGTGAATATATACGATGATATTAAATTGTTTTTATTTAAAGTAATTATTTTTAAATATATTTAATATATTTATTGGTTTATTTAAAGCTTTAAAAATAGCCAGTATTGCAAACGACTTCCATTTTCGTTGAAACCAATTTTGTTGGATCTGGAATATTAAATTATTGTTAGATTTCAATTTTCGTGATTTTTGGCTCAGTGTGTGGCCGTACGGGATTTTAATCTGAAAAATAGTTAATAATTTGACTTTAAAAATATGCTGTATGAGCAAACGAAGTCGGAATTCGACGAAACAAGTTTCGTTGGGTCCGTAATGTCGAACTGAATATGTCTATTTTCATGATTTTAGGATATCGTGTGTGATTATAGGAATTTTTAAACAATGAACGGGATTACGATTGGTTATAAATTAATAAAATAATCAATATAAAAATATATAAATCTACCTATAAATATTCCAACATCCTTCTAACCCTTACCCTTACTTTCTCCAGTCAAACACAAATCCGTCGCCACGTTCTCAGAAACCAAAATCGTGAGTTTTAAATCGAGATAAAATCATGTAAAATTTCTTAAATCCCAAAATATACATATCTCGATTCGTGCAGTGTCCCTCTATAATCCACGTGAGTTTTGATTAGTTCGAAATCATTTTGTCCCAACATTTTTGACCAGCGGGTACTAAGGCTGGAGCGTTTTGGAGATTCAAGCACTTGTTTGAGGGTTGGTTATTATATTCAAGTTCGTGAATAGAAATGGAGTCTGTGTGTATATTTTTGAGGGGATCGATGAATACTTTGTTCGATCCCTCACAGTAAATTTCTGCGTGAACCTGGAGGATGCTTTTCAGGCTCGCGTGCGAGTTGTGTCTTTTGGCAATGAGGAGAAAGAGATTTTGGTGAGGTCAATAATGGTATGGGTAGTTTGAGTATTTATTGAGAGGGGAGGGAGATTCAAGGAGATGATGTTGGAAAAAATTAGACATGGAAATGGGTACAGGCTTCGACCGATTCTGTTGGGAGGGAAGAAGAGAGAGGCGGGCCAGAAGGAGCGGGTCTGGATTTATAAAGTGCGGATGGGCCATTTCTAATTAGTAAGGCCCAAGAATAAATTAGTTTTATTTAATTTAAATAGTGTATGGACTTGTAAATTTTATATATCTCGCATACGTAATCAAAATTGGACGCGACTGGATCCGTTGGGATTGTATGGACGGTGGCTACACAATGGAACTGACTGGAAGTGAATTGGAGCTCGCTACAATTTATTGCAAAATAAAACGTCCGTCTGAATCAAAGATAGTTAATTGTTATTTAACGATAACTGTCCAATGTGAGTAAATCTCACTAACTCTGCCCAATTATATTTTATAACATATATTTAGAATTGATAAATGATGGTTGATTGTCGTGTGTTGATTGTCTGGTTGAATTGCTAATTTATTGTTTGGAATTACAGATAACGATATGTACACATATCGTTAAACAAACATTGATTTTGTTTACCAGAATTGTACATATTGAAATGAATTTGATGTGAATTATGTTGTGTAACATCTGTGGATGCAGGGAAACAGGTCGGAGGGATCCAACCGGATTCCTCAACATTTATTTTACTGTTTTTCATATATTCTGATATATGATGTGGTATATAATCTGTTATTGATTATGTGTGTTTGGATGCAATTGACCCTTTTGATTTGGTATTTTAATACCATAAGTGATATTGGGATGTAGAAAGGGAATTTGAAAGTGTATTTTGAAAATAAAATATTTATATAAAATCAATGGATTTTATATAAAAGGAAATATTTATATGAAATAAATATAATTATAAAAGGGATATTTAGGAAATAAATATAATTATAAAAGGGATTATCTGTAAAATAAATAGAGTTATATAAATGAAATATTTATATAAAATAAATAGAATTTACAAAAGGAATATTTATTTAGAAAATAAATAGAATTTATAAAAAGAATATTTATTTGGAAAATAAGTAGAATTATACAAAGGAATTTCAAGGTTGATATTGAATTTAAGGATTTTATCAAATCAGTGGATATTATAAAAAGAAATATTTTGGAAAACAAATAGAATTGAAATAAAAATATTTGGAAAACAAATTTGATTATAAAAGGGAATATGGGGAAATAAATAGGATATTACGTAAGGAAGTATTTTATAAAATGAATAGAATTTTATAAAAATAAATAAATGGAAAATAGATTTAAATAGAAGTCTGTTTTAACAGATAATGAAAAAGATTAATTTAAAGTAGAATTAAATAGAAGTCTATGTTAACAGATAAAATGGAGAAGATTAATTTATAAATAATGTTTTATAAATTAAGTAAATTATTTATCATTGGACAAAATGGGATATATAAGTCTGAATTTATACAGAGAAGGAAAAATCGGTTTTAACACCGATATGTTTAATAGAATTTGAACATAGCATTTATAAAGGGGATTATAAGTGACATTTAAGTGTTAGAAGTAAAAAGGGAATTTCGTATATATAATTTTATAAATAGAAATATAAATAGAATTTGGAAATGTAATATTATTTTTAAATACGAAATCAAATTGAATTGATATAAAAGAAATATTATTCACATTCGATGCTAATAATGGATTAAAATAGTTATTTTATAAATTAAACATTTATAAGGAAAATTAGGTTTTGAAATAGAAACTTAAATGGGAATTCGAGTATTAGTTAATCGATTAGAGTTAATCGAATTTGAGTTAATAGAATATTAGTTAATCAACTAGAATTAATCGAATTAGAGTTAATTGAACATCAGTTAATCGATTAGAGTTAATCAAATTAGAGTTAATCGGTTAGAGTTAATCAAAATTAGTTAATCAAACATTAGTTATTCGAATTAGAGTAAATTGAATATTTGATAACCGAATATAAGTTATTCGAAGAGAGTTAATTGAATATAGTTTATTCGAAGAAAAGAGTTATCGAATATAGTTTATTCGAGGAAGGAGATATTATCGAATATTGTTCATTCGAAGGAGAGATAATCGAATATAGAGTATTCGAGAAAAGAGAAATGATCGAATATAGTTTATTCGAGAAAGAGTTATCGAATAGAGATTAGTCAAGAGAGAATTATACATTGGGATTCGAGTATATCGAATGTAGGAAAGTACTATTTACTTTCCGGGTTTTAAATCAAGATTTAATTATTTAACAAATCCTTCATTTATTTAAATTAAGGAATAAAAGTTATATTTAAGTTATTATATTTCGGAAGCAGGGGATTATAGCACTATTGTTATAATCAAATGATTTCTGTAAAGGAAGTGGATTCGTAAATAGAATCCGAGAGTTTCGTAAGAAAGTTTGTTGAAGATTTAAAAGGCGAACTTTGTCTATTTCGAAGTTAGAAATGTTGTTCAGTTGAGGTCTGAGAGGTAATTATACCTCAACTTGATTGACTTCATTTTTAACTAAGGAATGGTTAAGGTTTGATAGTGTAGGTTAGTTAATTGAATTTAGTTAATAAGTGTTAATGGTTCGAGTTAGCATAGCGATGTTTTTATTTAAACGTCTATTTAAATCCAATGAAGGAGTTTTGGAAATGTTTTTCCAATAAGAATCAGAAATGTTTTCTAATATAGAAAATAAGAAATAAAAGTAAATATGGAAATGTTTTCCAATGACTAATAACAGATATTTTTTAAATTTAGAAAATAAGAATTTACGAATATATGGGATCGAAAATGGGGAAATGAATAATTAGATGGCAAATTAAATTAAAAGGGATCAGTGTTGATTGACGATTTGTTCGGTAAGATTTCTATTTGGAAATACGACCGTTGTTTGTACACATGTTTTCCTTTGATAGTTAAATCACCGATTATCAAAGTTTTTAACCATTTCCGTTGTCAATACGCAGAGACCGGGATCAGAATCATTTTCTGAAAACCACTCTGTATGGGCATTAGCGTATCGAATCAAATATGATGAAGATAATTAAAGACGGAGTTGTGCAAGGGCTGTTCTGGCGATCCTAAGTAGAAATTGCCTAAGATGGATTTACAGAATAGTGCCTTAGATTGTCCAGACCCAGGATAACGTGTATGGGTGAATGTATGACGGAGTATATCTAATGGATCACGTAAGTTAATCGCTTTAAACATACCCACGTTTGGTGGCAGGGTAATTCGTTTCTCTTAGCTTTATACCCGTGGTATTTTTATGGAAATCAGTTTATGATTTGGCGAGTATGACGATGTGGCATTCAAAGCAAAGGAGGTGTGATCTGTCAAAAGATACGTTATGACCTCAAGCCTCATCAACCAGGAAAAGACAAAAATCGGGCAGGCAACATGGCTATGTGAGTCGCCCCCATTAGGGTGTATTGTCACCATCTAGAGGATATTCTTATTTGTTACTTCCTTTCGCTTTTGTATCTCCTGGTAACGGTTATGTTGCTAGCAACCGTAGGTGAAAATATATTCGATACACTCAAGAGAAATGAGTGGTCGGTCGTGTGTGGCCGGGTTGCAAGACGTTCTTGTTAAACCCAGTGTATTCCTCTCTAGAGATACACTATCGGCAGATGGTTCCATACCTTATCGTAGTCGGAATCCAATCTCCAATAAGCGCCTGCAGTTTTAATTGTATACTATATATATGGAGCGTGAGATGCAAACGGTCTGCTAGATTGTTAATTACTTGTGATTAGACAATATTGTAATATCATAAAAGTATTGATTTTGAAAAAGTTTTGGGTTATCATAAGGTATAAACCATCCGTGTTTATATGTGGATCGGCCTTACGGTTATCTTTTCTTTTGAAAAGTATTTTGAAAAGTTAAACAAATGTTTGGAGTTTACTCACACCAGTCACATGACTGACCCAGAGTTTATTTTGTTTTGTTTTCCCTAAACTATTGGGTGCCGAAAATTTGTACGGGCAGTCAAGTAGTCGGGATTTACATATACACTAGATAGAGCTTGGAGCAGGAGGCTTCAGCAGCATTTTATAGCTATTGTTTATTTCCGCTGTGATGTAAGTGTTGTACTCTAATATACAAATACAGATTTGTGTTTAAATGTTATTTTGTATACTATGTTTTTATTCGTTCCGCTGTGAGATTCGTGTTACTCTGATGTTGTTGTGTTCTTCTTCTTCTTCTATTCTAATTTTCTATCTTATCTATTCTCACCCACTAACTTCTTTCTATTAACTATCCGGTATTTCCGATGACTGAATAGTCGACATTGGTATTTATGCCGATTTTCGGAGTCGAAAATTGCTGGGTCGTTACATACATTCTATGGAATTCCTCAGAGAAGCTTATCTATTAAATTGCCAAGGAGGACTTTGAGCATGCCTCAAATTAGTCTGGAAACAAAAAAGGATAAAACACCATATTCAAATATTATTATCAAGCATTTTGACCCTCAATGACCTAAATTTTATATGAATTACAACAAGCTGGTGTTCAATGAGTTAAATTTTCAATGGACCACAATCAATTTTTTTAACAATCATTGAACTACTTCGGCTTAGTTCATTGACGGTTAATGAAGAAGAAGAAGCCATGATACACTACAGGATTAGTTGCCTAAAATGACAAAAATACTAAGAGGACTAAAAGAAAATGAAGAGAAAATAATTCTTATATAGGTTTGAAAGGAAGGCCGGATTTAAGGAAAATGATTAAGCAGGAAGGATTATTCTCACTTTTGCTTTTCGATGGTTTTTATGGATACAAGCTTGTCTCTTTCGGATTTAGGACATGCCGGATTTCAGAAAATTGAATAAGTAGAGTGGTTCTTACATGGATTTAAGAAAGGCCGTGATATGGAGGCTGGTGGTTATGGCGGCTGCGGCTACGGGGCTGGATAAAGTTACAACCGTACATGGATTTAAGAAATTACTCCACCACTCCGGCATCCCAAACTCCTACAACCGTACATCCATTAACTACCACAACCCAAATATACAATATAACGCAGCAAGATAAAGGGTCTAGTTTATGAATTCGAGAAGAGAAGAGGAGTTAGATAAAGTTTAGGGTTTTATTTAGTTTCACGGTAGCAAGGAAAGATAGAAAATTAGATGGCATGGTAAGCGGGAAGGGGAAAATTAGATGACATGGTAAGCGGGAAGGGGAAAATAAGAGGGAATGGGAAAATAAAATCCGCATAGATGTATGTAACTAAAACGCAAATATTTCAGTGGATTCAACCAAATAGTTACATTTAACCTTCAAACGCAACTGTATTAAGTAACTAAAGACATAATTTCTTGTAGCGGGCAATGCAGTAGCAGATGCATTGAGTAGGAGACATGCCGATTTGAGGGCTATGTTTGTGGAATGGAAGTAACTAGAGTATATCGCAGGATATGCTTTCAGACCTAAGTGCGAATTGGATTCATAAATGTTAGCAAGTTTGACTATCAGACCAACTTTGATTGAGCAGATTAGTTCCAATCAGAGGGACGATCCTAACCTATTGGAAATCATCTCCAAGATAGAGATGGGTATCGACAGTGAGGAGGAGAACAAGTATGAACTTGATCGAGAAGGATGGCTTTAAAAGAATGGTAGACTAGTTATACCCAATGTTAATGGATTGAGAGATGAAGTGATTAGAAAATGTCATCACTCAAAACCGACTATGCATCCCAGTGGTAACAAAATGTATCGAGACATGAAGCAGACCTATTACTGGGAATGGATGAAGAGAGACTTGGGTAATTTATATCTAAGTGCATGAACTGCCAGTTAGTTAAAGCCGAGCAAAAGTATCCTAGTGGTTTGTTACAACCATTGGAAAATCCGGAATGGAAATGGGAACAAGTCTCGATGGATTTCATCGATGGTTTACCAAGGACTAGATCAGGTCATGATTGTATTTGGGTGATTGTGGATCGATTGACCAAAAGTGCAAGGTTTATACCTGTCAAGTCGAATAGAATGGCAGCTAAGTTAGCAGAACTGTATATGAAGTGGGTAGTGAGATTTCATGGAGTACCCAAAGGTATCATGAGCGACCGAGATCCATTATTTAATAGTGGGTTTTGGAAGAGCTTACAAGAGGCTTTAGGGTCAGAATTACATCTTAGTACCGTGTACCATCCCTAAACCGACGGGCAAATATAGAGGGTGAATCGTGTATTAGAGGATCTCCCGAGAGCTTGTATATTGGATTTTGGGAGTTCATCGGATGACCATTTGCATCTGGTTGAGTTCGCAATAATAATAGTTATCAGTACAGTATTGGTATGGCTCCATTTGAAGCTTTGTACGGAAGACCGTGCAACTCACCATCATGTTGTTTGGAGACCGGTGAGAAATGTGTGCTTAGGCTATATGTAATAAGAGAAACTTCAGATAGGATCAAGGCTATTCAACAGAGAATGAAGGTTGCCCAAGATAGGCAGAAAAGTTATGCTGATAAAAGATGAAGAGATTTGAAATTCTCCGTTGGCAACTTGGTATTCGTCAAGATCTCTCCATTGAAGAATGTGATTCGTTTTGGTAGAAGAGGTAAATTGGCACCAAGGTTTGTTGATACATTCCTAGTTCTCAAACAAGCTGGGAATTTAGCGTATAAAGTTGGATTGCCTAACAAGATGGCGAGAGTGCACCACGTATTTCATGTTTCTCGGTTAAGGAAGTTCGTGCACGATTCTGATATGGCTATATCACCTAATCAGATGGATGATATCAAGGTAGAACCTGAGGCAGTTGAAAGCTGCAGATAATTCGTATTGTCGGACACGATACGAAGCAACTTCGGAGGAAGACGGTGAAACTGGTTAAGGTCCAATAGGGTGGTAACAAGAGTGATTGCACCCGGGAAACCGAGGAAAACATAAGGAAGTCATATACAGAGCTCATTACCTGGTAAGGTTTTAATCGTGATGCAGTTATTCTGCATGCTAGGATAGGCTTGTTGTGTTTATTAGGTATGTTTGATTGTTGCAAATGGTTAATAGGCATGCAGGACCTTTTGGCTGTTTTCTTAGTTAAGGAATTTCGGGGGCAAAATTTCTTAAAGGGAAGAGAGTGTAACGACCCACATTCTACGCATTGGAGGATCGTAGAATATTTATTTCATTCTCATACGTATGTCTTGTAACTTTGAGGAACGACTATTGGAGTCATTTCCCATGTTCACGATTTTTGCCAATTTTTAAATGTCCGTTTTATTCTCGATGAATCTTGTTTCGCCTATAACTTTTGATGAGTAAGAAGTTTTGACCTAAAATCACTTCCATTGGAGTCGTATGATGGTTTACCTTTCCGTAGAGTGGTCCAATTACTCAAACGGACTTATTGTTTGGGAGATATAGCTGAAATAAATTTGAAGATGGAAAAACAGCCCAATCGGGCTTAATAGGGTGATTAGCAGCTAGGCCTATAACCCATTTCGGGACTAGGATTATGGAAGGGATGAAAGGAGTTAGAGAATGGTTCCTTTTCATTTCTCTAGCCGCCACAAACATTCCTCTAACCCTAGCAATGGCCTTCATCTCCTAAATCACTCCCCAATCACCTTTTGATCACTAATTAAGCAAAACTACGTCAAATCAAGTCAAATTAGCACCAAATCAGAGATAGAGCTACTGCTATACGTAGGGATCTGTGCCAAATCAGTGGGGATTTCAGATCTATAATTTATTTGTGGCTAAGGTGAGTGATTTGCATGTTTATTCACTAATTACGGCTAATTAGGAATGATTATTCATAATTAGCGAAATTATACATTATAAAAATCTGGAAAAATATGTAGAAATTCTAAAATATTATTTTATGTCACTGGTGAAAATTTATTTCAACTTGGATTAAGTTTGTTAATCCTATAGTTAAAACACGGTTAAGGGGATTAAGAGGGAAAATCATGTTTTTGGGTATGTTTGGTATAATTGATGTTTTAATGTTTCTGATTGATTCCATTTTTTGTTACTGCTGTTTGGTATGTTTTGTGATGTCATAGGAAGGTTAGAATGGTTGAAAACGCTGTCATTTGGTGAAATTAGCTTGTAGGAAAAATTGAAGAAATTCGATTCCTAAAGGGGATACGGGTCACGACCCGCCACTAGGGTCACGAACCTCCACCAGGAGAGGGTCACGAACCGCCACCAGGAGAGGGCCACGAACCGCCACCAGGAAAGGGTCACGAACTGACTAGAAGGAGTGCCACGAAGCAGAGGGGGTGACTAGGGGATCACAATCCCTAGGGGGCGATCCCTTGGGGGCGAGCCCTAGGATGGCGAGCCGGTCAAGGAGGGTGAGATCCGGTCCAAATTCCAAAGGATAGCCTAACGGCTTTGCTGCGGGACATATGCAAAGGATTTATCGATATCTACAGCTTTGGTTTACAAATGAGAGGAGGCATGTAGATGAACCAGAGCCAGAGGATGTATGGACTGGTTGGTCCGTATCCCAGAGCCAGAGGATGCATGGACTGGGAAGGAATATTGGTTGTAGACCAGAAGGGCATGGTCATGGCAATTAGTTGTACGGAGTCCAGAAGGGCATGGACCCATAATGTCCCCAATGGGTTTGGTGATCAAAGAAGTGGATATTGTATGCTTTATGCACTGAGTGAGAGATGCGAGGATGATTGCTATGTTTGATGTTTGCTATCACCATGACATGCACACTCCTATTTTACACTCTATGTTAGTGTTTACCTTAGAGTACTGTACATCTTGTTGTGCTAACTCTTTGGTTGCAGGTCTAGGTTTAGGTATGATTATTTATACCTATTATTTCTGTATTTTGTTGCTATCACTCGTACCACACTTTCTTCTGACCCAAAGTTTCATGTCTCTTGTTATTACTCTGGGTGCTCCTAAATGAGCAAACTAGAGGCATGTTAGGTGCTGATGCACGTGTAGCTGTCCGGAGACGAGCAGGAGGCTTCCACATACTATATACATATATTCTCCCTGTATTGTTGCTGTTCAGAAACCCAACAGCATCAACCCGACAGGGGGTTCTGCAGCGAAAAGTCTTCCTGTTCAAAAACCAAGAAAGATAAAGGTGAGAAATCCGTCACCTGAAGTCCAAAAGGTCCTTCGACATTAACATGCCCAATACCGATACATCAGGAGACTAAAACACCAAAAGCGCCAAGCTAGAGACACATAAAGATTACCTGGAACCAATCCCCGAAACACCCACTACATAAATGCCGAGAGGTCGTTTTGATAAACAACAGACAAGCCACTTGGAGCAGCCTTCTGGATCATTGGGCTGTACCTGGAAATCCCACGGAAAAGCAGACCGGAACCCGGGAAGGGATACAAGCTATCAACGCTAGTCTATTTAGCACAGACACTGACAGTGATTCCGAACCGGCAGCTATCCACGTACATAATGAGGATAGGCTCCCTTAAGTATTCACGGGAAAACAGAAAGCCTATATCCAAAAGATTATAACTGAGAGCACTCAAAAGACCTTCTGAAGAGCTACAATGACAGCAAGCATATATCAATCCCAAAGAGGCTCCTGGCTAGCCGAAACCTTCATTGTGGAAGTTTTAATTAATGTTAAAGATTGCGGAAAGGTTCTTTAAGGCAAAACAAACATTAAAGGAGGATGAATAGTATTTGTTAGAATCTAAACAAAAATTAAAACTTATGTGAATGACAGAATGAAACAAACACAATCACAAACACAGATTCAAACACAGTGCAAAATAAATAGAAATAAAAATGCAGAGAGTGAAAGAACACACAGGATTACATACTGGTTCAGATTGCTCCTACGTTCGATCACGCACAAAGCTAGATTGTGCAGAATTTTATTACTATATCAATAGTCAAGTACAACCTCCTTGATTTCACGGCTACAAGGGATACCACCGATTCCTACTTCCATGATTTCACGGCTACGAGGAAAACATTGATTCCTACTTCCTTGGTTTCACGACTATAAGGAACACACCGATTCCTACTTTACTCAACCCAAGCAATTACAAACAACCCTATAACTCTTCAATAGCACTTGATTCAGAGAGAAATGAGGAGAGAGTGTAGAGAGAAGAAGTTTGATCAAAACAAAATTGAATTTGGCAGAGTATAAGTGTAGAAATCATAAAAATGATTAAGAATAATTATATAATGAAAGAAAGTGAGAGTGGAGAAGAGGATATGATTAAAAATTCAAATTCAAGCCTTTTTTATAATATGTGAAAGGTTGCAACGTTTCTGAAACATTTCAAATGGTGAAAAGACACTTCCTTTCAAATTTAAATTTCTGACAGTTATATGTCGACATAGCCTTTTTTGTATGTCGACATACTTATCGTTTTTATGATTTTTTAAACATCTTTAAAGTATATAAATCAGTATTTAAATTCTAGAAATTCCTGAAACAAAACTAATTGCTAAAACATGATTTTTCAAGTATAAAACCATAAGAAAATATTAATTAAACATATGATTAGATACTTAATATATATGTGATATGAAAAATATATACAATATAATTATAAACATATATATAGGAATTTATAAAGAAATATTTATAAACTATATATAAACAAATGGTTATATGAAAACTTTAGAGTTTAAATAATATTATAATCAAATATAAACTTAGTAAAACATATTTAATAAAACTATAAAACTAAGAATACTTATAAATTAGGAAATATATTTGAAATCATAAGTTTGAAATTCTTGGAAGATTAAAAATTATTTTGAGAGAAGTTTGAAATCAATTTGAAAATAGTTTTGAATTTGAAAACAGATAATTTGAAAAAAAAGAGTTTGAACCTGGAGTGTTATTCGGAGTCTTACATAAACTAGACTCTATTATTATATTTATCTTGAACTCATGAAATCTTGATTACTCATGAGTCTTGAATCTACTCTAAATTCTGAATCTCTAAAAGCTCTTAAACTGTACAGTCTTCATTAATATTTCTTGTATATAAATCCTGCATATGTGTGTATATATATATTCTATACAAAAAGTGTTAGTATATATTTTATAATCAACGATAATTGAAATAAGATTGTTGTCATCAACACTCCATTCTCCAACAATCTCCCCCTTTTTGATGATGACAACCTTAGTTTATAAAATATCATACCTATATATACCTGTTGATGATAATCCTTCAAATACTCCCCCTGTCTGTATAAACTATGTATATATTTTATATTTTCTCCCTCTTTGGCATTATCAAAAGAAATTCTAAAACAACTCCCTCTAAATTGTATAACTATCTAAACATATCTTATAATTAAATCTAAACTAAATTTCTAAGGTATATAAATAACTCCCCCTGAATCATAAATCATCTATATATCTAGCATAAAATACTCCCCCTAAATCCATGCTATAAATGATCATAAATATTACTATCCCTGATTTTGATTCTAACCCTAAAAGATTATAACTCCCCCTAAAATTATGACTATAGTATTCTAATAAACTAAATAGAAGGATAATAAACTAAGCAAACAAATCAATACTTATAATCAATTCAAACAAGCAAGTCAATCCAAATAAGCAATTCAAACAACAATTCAAGTAATCAATTCAAACAATCATTTCAAGCAATCTATTCAAGTAATCAATTCAAGCAATCAACTCAAGAAATCATTTTAAGCAATCAACCAAATCAAATAATATGTGTTAATAAACACTTCTTGAACCTTTAATTAATCCTAGAAACTATAAAACTCCCCCTTAATCTAATACAGGACTAAACCTAGTCTATACTATAATTCCCTTAGAACTATAATAAGACATTAATCTAGACTTAGAAAGATATCCTCAAAATTATGATAAAGTAAAGTAATTCAATCCAATAAATCAATCAATTTAAGTTTTGTTGTCACAAAATATCAATTCAAAAATGAAACCAAACATTTCTAGTAACTTATATTTATCCTAAAACCTATAAAGCTCCTATCAACTACGAATGCATAAGTATATTTCTAATAAACCTATCAACCACTAATGAAATTTAACCATGTCAAGTAAGTCAATCAAGTTATTTAAATCAAATAAATCAAAGAAACCAAATAATTCAATCAATCAATTCATTCAAGCCAATCAATTCAATCAAATCAAACAAATATTCAAGTTAATCAAGACAAAGTAAATATATTATTTATTTGATTAAGAATCCTAAATTTCTAATTAGATAAAAAAATCTTCTCATATAGTACACTTGTTAAAGTTAACATGAAATACAGTGTGTTAGTTATAATGCAGTATGTGATATGCAAAACTACATGAAGTGATATATTGAATGGAATGTAGCTTGTGATGTGAATGATTTTTTACATGTAATAAATGAGGTATGATATGAAATAATATGTGTACTAATATGCAGAATGATTTAATGATGATATGTATGGTTGTAAAGGATATTTAAAGTAATATCTAACTATTATGTACATACATGTATATATCGTAAATTACTTGAATTTAACAAAGGTGATATATATTAATTTTTAGATTTAGTCTAATGGTATTTATGAAAGAGATTTAAAGGATAGTGAAGATAAAATTTAATGGTAAAAATATATTCATGATATGTAGTAAAATATTCACTTTGTAAAATATATTAATCATATGTAGTGAAGATAATAATTCTATGAGAAATATGGAGTCAAATACTCTTAGTACGGTGCCTTTTTAATAGTAAAAAATTTAAGATCCTTCTAAAGAGAATATAGAAGAATTGTATCATATAAAGTAAATTATTTTATATAAACATATATTCATAATTGTATATATAAAAACTATTTTAAAAAAAAGATTTAAAATTTAATTTATTATGAAATATAAATCAATTTTGATATAAATCAATTTTAAATTTAAGCTTTTAGAAATCAAAATATATTAATTTGTTAAGGAACCATTTATGTATTAAAACGTAAAAAATAAATCTATAATCATAACAAAATTATGAAATTAGGATAAAAGCCTACAAAACAATAATTTCTTATATTTAAGACATAAAATCATATATATATATAATTTTTATATCAAAATATTATGTCAAATGTCTAAGCTTTTATAAATCTTAATAAGAAATCAAAACAAATATTTAAGTTACAAATAGTATTTGTAATAATGTAACCCAAAATTGTTATGAAATCATACGAATAATATATAAGTTAAAATATGCATGTTTAAACTATATAAAAGATGTATAAATTTATATTTTGTAACAATATCAGAAAGTTATATTAACTTTGTATATCATATTAACATGTTTATATAATTTTATTTATATACTTTTAATATACATATTTTGAAACAAGATATAAGAAAATAAGTAGACAGATAAAGTTAATAACTAACTGACATTTCCTAATTGAACAAATGGAGGGAAGTTTGAAATTTTTAAACTTTTGAAATTCAAAAATTTAATTTCATTATGTTGAGATGACCATTTATGTATGTCGACATACATGTAGAAAATCAAAAGACATTGTTTTGACTTCTTGGTTTATATTATCGATTTATATTTCAAGTTTAACTATTTCCTGAAATATTATTAATCCAAACAAACAATCAAAATTTTTGTTTATTATTATTATAATATTATTATTTTAAACTTAAAAATTCAAATTTCAAATTTGAATTTTAGATTTCAAGTTTAAATTTTAAAGTTTAATTTTCAATTCAAAGCAAACAAAACATCCATTCAACCAAAAAGGAACTTAAAAATTGATTATGGCGCACCCGGTTTTTAGATCCATTTCTTCGATATTTTTTGAATTCTGAATTTTTGTGAAACATATATTTGAATCTCCGATTTCTGGATCTCCATCGCTTGATGACAAATCTGAATCATATTTACATTTCTAGAAATTGACGATGAGATCAATGATTAACCAACTTGGCTTCAAAATTTTGAATTTTGAATGAATGGACACTTCAAGTACTATAACCCCAAAAGTCATATCTCTTCATAAACTCTTCTTTTCTTGATTTATGAATAATATCTTGGTGTCTTTCGGCCAATAGTCATCAGACATAACTCTTTTCCTGCAAAACAACATACTTTTTCGAAGAATCAAGTGACTTTTCAAAATAACAAATTGTAATTTGAAATAATAACATCGTGATGACTCTATGACATATCTATTTAAACTTTTCAAGAAAATCATATCATGATAACTTGAATTTTCAAACAAATTGAATCCAGACTCATCTAATACTGATGCAAGACATGGATTTAAACTAGTGTTTAAAATATGCCATTTAAAATTTTCAAAAATAAGATTATGAACATTTTGAGAAACTTTGCTCTGATACCAATTGTTAAGGATTGCAGAATGGATCATTAAGGAAAAACAAACACTAGAGGGGGGTTGAATAGTGTTTGTTAGAATCTAAACAAAATCTAAAACTTATGTGAATAACATAATGAAACAAACACCACAAACACAACAAACACAGATGCAAAATAAATAGAAATACAAATATAGAAAAGGAAAGAACACACCGGATTTTATACTGGCTCAGATTGCTTCTACGTCCAGTCCCGCACAACGCTTGATTGCGTAGAGTTTTATTACTATAACAACAATCAAGTACAACCTCCTTGATTTCATGGCTACAAGGGATACCACTTATTCCTACTTCCTTGATTTCATGGCTACAAGGAAAACATCAATTCCTGCTTCCTTGATTTCACGCTACAAGGAACACACTGATTCCTACTTTACTCAACCCAAGAAACTACAAACAACCTTATAACTCGTCAATAGCACTTGATTCAGAGAGAGATGAGAAGAGGGTGTTCAGAGAAGAAGTTTGATCAAAATGGAATTGAATTTGCCAGAGTATAAGTGTAGAAATCATAAAAATGGTTAAGAATAATTATATAATGAAAGAGAGTGAAAGTAGAGAAGAAGATATGATAAAAAATTGGAATTCAAATCCTTTTTATAGTGTGTTGAAGGTTGCAATGTTTCAAATGGTGAAAAGACATTTCCTTTCAAATTAAATTTCTAACAGTTATATGTCGACATAGCCTTTTTTGTATGTTGACATACTTATCATTTTTATGATTTTTTAAGCATTTTTAAAGTATTTAAATCAATATTTAAATTCTAGAAATTCCTGAAATAAAACTAGTTGCTAAAACATTATTTTTCAAGTATAAAACCATAAGAAAATATTAATTAAACATATGATTAGATACTTAATATATATGTGATATGAAAACTATATATAATATAATTATAAATATATATATAGGAATTTATAAAGAAATATTTATAAACTATATATAAACAAAAGGTTATATGAAAACTTTAGATTTTAAATAATATTATAATCAAATATAAAATTAGTAAAACATATTTAATAAAACTATAAAAATAAGAATACTTATAAATTAGGAAATATATTTGAAATCATAAGTTTGAAATTCTTGGAAGATTAAAAATTATTTTGAGAGAAATTTGAAATCAATTTGAAAATAGTTTTGAATTTGAAAACAGATAATTTGAAAAATGAAAGAATTTAGATCAGAGAGAAGAGAGAGATGAAACAGTAAACAATCAAAAGGCTACATTTTTATTAATATGAATTGATTCGCTATTACAATGCTAATCCCTATATTTATAGGGTCAATTATTCTCTAGAATATTCCTAGCACATTCTTTATTCTGGAGCATATTCCATGGCATATCTCTTGACATATTCTCTAACACCAAATATGAGATAATGTATTTATTTGTCCTTATCTCAACATTAACTCATTCTTAATATCTTTCCTTAATATCTCAACATAATATCTTTCCTTAATATCTCAACACCCCCCCTCAAGATGGAGCATGCGGATCACAAATGCCCGAATTATCACAAAACCAATTGGCAATGTGATGGGTGAACTCATTATAGTTATACAGGATTCATTTTACAAATTCCCCAATGTGGGACTTGTCTCAACACGCCCCCGCACGTGTGGCATATCATGAGCCTAACACGTGGACCTTTATATTGGGTGACGTGGATAAGTGTGGCATTGGGCGCACGAATTACCCACTCTGATACCATGAAAGAATTTAGATCAGAGAGAAGAGAGAGATGAAACAGTAAACAATCAAAAGGCTACATTTTTATTAATATGAATTGATTCGCTATTACAATGCTAATCCCTATATTTATAGGGTCAATTATTCTCTAGAATATTCCTAGCACATTCTTTATTCTGGAGCATATTCCATGGCATTTCTCTTGGCATATTCTCTAACACCAAATATAAGATAATGTATTTATTTGTCCTTATCTCAACATTAACTCATTCTTAATATCTTTCCTTAATATCTCAACATAATATCTTTCCTTAATATCTCAACAAAAAAACAGAGTTTGAACCTGGAGTGCTATTCGGAGTCTTACATAAACTAGCCTCTATTACTATATTTATCTTGAACTCTTGAAATCATGATTAGTCATGAGCCTTGAATCTACTTTGAATTCTGAATATCTAAAAGCTCTTAAACTGTACAGTCTTCAGTAATATTTCCTGTATATAAATCCTGCATATGTGCGTATATATATATTCTACACAAAAAGTGTTAGTATATATTTTATAATCAATGATAATTGAAATAAGGTTGTTGTCATTAAAACTCCATTCTCTAACAATTAACAGTGCGAAGCAGCCGGAAGCAAAAACGTTTAGGATCAAGGAAAAAGGCGGCTGACAAAGGCTTCTGAAGGCCCAACGGCCCAATAACAGAAGGGGCTCCAAGTTCTCTATAAATAAGACCTCAGGGTCACATTTGAGGGGGGATCTAATCTTTTTTCTTTCTTTATCTTACTAAATCCTTGTACTCCCTCTCTTTAAAAAACCCTGAGGCTGGGATAAGTTGAAGGGTTACTTCCACCTTGATCATGTATTCTAAATCGAAGATTAATAAAGTGTGCATCTGTATTCAAAGCATCTTCCTGTGAGTCTGTTATATTATTTTCTTAGTTATTGATTACCACGGTTTACTATTTATTTCCTGTAAATGCATGGATCCTTGTCCGAACCTTCCCGCAGATCGAAGGAAATGTCCTTTCCTATAGGTTTAAACCCCTCCTGTGAGCTTCTCATCCCCTCTACGAGTTTAGATTTCCAAGTGGGCTTGGTGTAAAATCCATTGCCATCAACTGTTAACCCCTTTGTCAAAAGTGATAGATTAGTGATCCTTCTTCCTGAAGTCGTGACATCTAGGGACGGAGAACCCACCTAAACTTGTGAAGGCTAAACAATCTGCTCCTTTCCCTTAGATCCACCCCCATTGACCTATCTTCGGTTTTAACGAGAAATATCATTAACAACAAGTGCATGTCTCACCTTTAAATTGCCTATCAATATTTCTTATCTTACAAAATATAAGTCAATCTCTGTACGTTTGGTTCTCAAATGAAGTACTGGATTAGCTGACATGTATATAGCACTTTTATTATCACACCATAGTATTTATTTGACAGTTTTGATCTTTAATTCCGTAAGTAGAGATGTTATCCACATAATCTCAAATGTAGCATTTCCTATACTTCTATACTCTGCTTCTATGCTTGATCTTAATATTGTTGACTGTTTCTTCAAACACCATGATACCAGATTGCCTCCAATATACACACAGTATCCTATTCTATCATTTGGGTTTGAAGCCCAGTCAGCATCAGCAAATCCAATAATAATGAAATTGGTTGCTTTAATAGTCAAATCATGGTTCAAATTAGCATTCAGATATCTAAGAATTCTTTCATAACTTTTCAATGTGTGTCCAATGGTTCCTGAAGAAATTGACACACTTTGTTAACACTGAATGTTATATCTAGTCTACTGATAGTTGCATACTGTAAAGCACCCACTACACTTCTATATTATTTTGAATTATATATGGGTTCCCCCTGTTTTTAGAGTGTTGTTGGCTGTTTATCATGGGTGTTGGCGGTCCTTTAGCTTTATTCATTTTGGTTTTTTCCTGTAGCTCCTTTATGTACTTTCTTTGACACAGAACAGTTTCTTGTAATGACCTTGTTATAACTTCAGTTCCCAAAAAATAAGTTAGTTGTCGCAAGTCTTTAACATAAAATTGCTTGTTTAAGCATTCCATAAGCTCGTTGATTTTTGTGTTGTTATTACCTATAATAATGAGGTCATTAACATATGTTAGAATGTATATTATAGAGCAACCACTAATTTTAATAAATAAAGAGCTATCTGATTTGATAGATTGAAAACCCATTGTACTCAGTGTGATTTTTAATCCATCAAACCATATCTTGGTGCTTGCTTTAGACCATATATAGCCTTTTTAAGCTTTCACACATATCCTGATTATTGTTCATAGCCCTATTGTTGTTCCATACACGCATCCTCGTTTAGTATCCCAGTTGAAAAGGCATTGTTGACATCCAACTGTCTAAGTTGTCATTTCCTACGCACAACAATGGTTAAAGCAACTCTTATTCTTGATGCTTTAACTATTGGAGAAAATATTTCTTTGTAATCAAAATATTATTGTTGTGTGAATCCTTTTTCCATCAGCCCTACTTTGTATTTGTCTACTGAGCCATCAAATTTATTCTTTATCCTATACACCCATTTGCATCTAACAATATTTTTATCCTTTGGTGGTTTAATCAACTCCCATGTTTGATTTTGTATGAGGGCTTGATACTCAATGTCCATGGCTTTTCTTTAGTTTCTATCAGTTTTAGCTTTATAAAAATAGGTTGGTTCTTCAAAATTTGCAAGTGCAACATGTATTTTAGGTTTAAAAATCCCACTTTTTGCTCTTATGGCCATTAGATGAGTATATGCAACTTGTTGCTGAGTAAGGTTTGATCTATCTCATTAGCATTGTTTGAGTAAGTTCCTTGACCTTCTTCTAATTGATTATTGGTAGATTCTTCCTGACTTTCCAATGCAGGTGACTCACTATATTGGCCAAATGACTAAATGTATCATTTTCAGGTGGTTCGGTCATGTCATGTGTCTCTTCTAATTCACATGCACTAAAGAATCCTTAATATACAGGTAAAGGTGGTACAGATGCATGTGTATCATATATTTTATTTGATGTTTTAATGTCATTGGTATGATATGGAAATAATTTTTCATTAAACATCACATGTCCACTAATTTAAAATCTTCATTGTTATCTAAACATTTGTACCCTTTTTGTCCTTGTGCATAACCTATGAAGGTACATGGTTTAGATTTGTATTCAAACTAGTTTGTTGTATAGCCTTAGATGGGGATAACACAAACATCTAAAGGTTTTCAGAAAATTGTAATCTGGTTTAGTGTTAAATAGTTTTTCCTGAGGACTAATTCCTTTAAGTACTTTTGTAGGCAGTTTATTTATCAAATCAACTTCAGTACTAAAAGATTTCGGCCAGAATTTTAATGGCATCTTTGCATGTGCCAGTAATATTAAACCAGTTTCTACAATATGTCTATGTTTCCTTTCAACAAATCCATTTTGTTCAGAAGTATATGGACAAGTGGTTCTATGAATTGTCCCTTTCTTAGCAAAGTATTCTTCTATGGTTTTGTATTCAGTACTCCCATTTCATTGAATTTTTTTGACTTGTGACCCCGTTTTCTTTTCAGCTTGTGTCAAAAAATGTATCACAGTGCTATAAGTGTCTGATTTTAATTTTAGAAAAAAAATCCATGTGTACCTACTATATGCATCAAAAAATGTTGTATAATGTTTATAACCATAGTCAGAACTAACTGGGGTTTGACCCCATAAATTAGTAGCTACAACACTTAATGATTCATGATGTTCAGTAGTAGAGTCATAAAATGGTAATTTGTGGTTTTCCCCATTTGACAATAGATGCACAAGTAGTGTAATGGCCTGCAAATCTATACTGTCTGAGTTGACTAAATACACCACATGTCCAACCCAAATTGCACAGAAATACGAGTCATTAGGAATAAAGAACAAAACGGTAGAAGCAGAAACGGAAACAACAATACATAATCTCACATCGCAGCGGAATAAAATATAATAGATATATAACAAGTTTTGGAATACAAATTTTTAATTGTATATACATACCATTATCAGAGTACGACACTTACAACATAGAGGAAATAACAATAACTATATATGTAATGACCCAAAAAACCGGTAGAATTTGAGCTGACCAAAAACACAAGTCCAACCCCAAATATCACGGAAATTCGAACCATTAATAGAAAGAAGTTAGAGGGTGAGGATAGATAAGATAGAAACTTAGAATAGAAGAAGAGGAAGAACACAACATCAGAGTAACACGAATCTCACAGCGGAACGAATAACATATAATATATATAACATAACTTGAAATATACATCAATATCAAAGTACATCACTTACAACACAGTAGAAATAAGTATAGCTATATGATCCTGAAGCCTCCTGCTCCAAGCTCTTCCATTATATCTGTAAATTCCCGACTACTTGACTGCCCGTACAAATTTAGGCACCCAAGAGTTTAGGGAAAACAACAAAGTAAACTCCGGGTCAGTCATGGGACTGGTATGAGTAAACAGTTTCAGAAAACTAAATGATATCTCATAAGACCACGCCGTATAACACGGAACGGGTTTTTCCCTTATGAGAATCCAAACACTTGATTTATCTTTATATCAAAACTCTTTTAATATTATAATAATGTCTAAATCAAGTAGATAACAATCTAGTGGAAACGCTTGCATCTCACGTTCCACATATATAATATACAATCAAAACCGCAAGCACGTATTGGGTAATGGATTTCCAACTATGACAAGGTATGGAACCACCTTCCGCTGGTATATCTCTAGAGGAGAATACACCGAGTTCAACAAGAACATCTTGTAACTCAGCCACACATGACCGACCACTCATTTCGCTTGAGTGTATCGAATGTATATCACCAACGGTTGGGATCAGCAACCGTTTCCCGAATGGGACAGCATCGACAATAGATTTTTAGAAGTAAATGAAACTCTAGATCAGGTGATTATACACCCTAATAGGTGCGACCTACATAACCATGTTGCTTGCCCGATTTCTGTCATTTACCGGATGTTGAGGCTAGAAGCTACGCTTTATCATCACACCAGATTCACTTCGAATGTCACATCGTCAGATCCATCAAATCACCGATTGACGTCCTCAACAGTACATTACGTGTTAGCTAAAAGAAGTTTCCTTCTCCGCTTCCACTCTTGGTACAGTTGAAGAAATCAATGTACGTGACTTTTCTGAAAATACTCTGTCAGACATTCATCCATATAAGTCACCCAGGAACAGGATGAATCGAAGGTACTATTTCTATTAATAGAAAAAGTTCTTGCACTCTACTCCGTCTTCGATTATCTTTACATAATCTGATTCACACGCTACTGCCAATACGGAGTGGTTCTTCGGATAATAATCCAACCAGTCTCTCCATATTGACAACGATGGTCAAAACTTCGATAATCTGTGATTTAACTATCGAATAAAAAAAGTGTTTCGATAGTCGATGATTTAACTATCGAATAAAACAAGTGTTCATCCAAACATCCAACAATCACTGAACCTTTAATTAATATTCCATTAATTAAATCTCTTTTCTATTTCTTTATCAATATTTGTTAATCAAATATTTCAATAACCATATTGCCCTTTTACGTTCTTTGGAAAACATTTCCATATATCGCCTTCTTTTTATTTTCTAAACTTTAGAAAATATATGTTATTTATAATTGGAAAATATTCCAATTACTTATCTCTTTTCCAATCTCGTTTATTCCTATACTTAGGAAATATTTAACATCTATTTCCAAGCTTACATTTCATTTGGGTTAAAATGGATGTTGTGTAAAACATCGTTACGACAACCCAAATACTACATTCAACTGAATCTTATTCAACATTGATCTTCGAGCCTGAAATCTTACTATTCATTTGTTAATAATGAAATCAATCAAGTTGGGGTATAACTACCTCTCAGACCTTGACTGAATAACATTTATAACGTCAAAACAGATATGACTACTTACTCGAACAATCAATAACATACAACTACTTCTTTACCTTTAAACACGTATACACTTTTTCTTTCTATTCTTACGAGATTTTATTCTTATACTTCCTTTTTGATTATACTATTCTATTTCTAAGTTCGTTTTCTTATCGACTTCTATATATTTTGATATGTTAATTTCTAACTATCAAATTATCTTAAAAATATTCTATCTCCTTAAATTCCCGGAAAAATTCGCCATAACCTCCTTTATACCGGGAGCATCGGGAAATTTCAAATAGCTTTCCCGGTCCTTCTTATCTCAAAAAGAAAAAGAAAAAGCCAAGCGGCTTGCCGATACGGCGCATAAAATCTCATATATGAATTAAATATGTACCTTTTTGTCGGGCATTCTATTTATTTCACTTCTATACTTTATTCCATACCTGTCTCCTGTATATTTATGCCTGTCCAATCTATTTTAACAATACCAATCGTTTTAACTCAATTTGTTAATTAAATCTGTTACTTAACTTTTCAGTCTATTTCACCTTTATATTTGAACCTGACATGTTCAAATATATTTTAACTGCATATTAACAAATTCTAATTATACTCATACTCTCGTTTCCTTATCGACTTCTCTATTCAAATTCCAATTCAATTTTATTTGAATTCTCTTTATTTAAACTTCATTTGAATTCTATTTTCAAATTCTATAGTTTAAAGTCCATTTGAATTCTATATTCAAATTCTATAGTTTAAAGTCCATTGAATTCTATATTCAAATTCTATAGTTAAAGTCCATTTGAATTCTATATTCAAATTCTATAGTTAAAGTCCATTTGAATTCTATATTCAAATTCTATAGTTAAAGTCCATTTGAATTCTATGTTCAAATTCTATAGTTAAAGTCCATTTGAATTCTATATTCAAATTCTATTTAAAGTCCATTTGAATTCTATATTCAAATTCTATTTAAAGTCCATTGAATTCTATATTCAAATTCTATAGTTAAAGTCCATTTGAATTCTATATTCAAATTCTATTTCAATTCCTTATATTCAAAGTCCATTTGAATTCTCTGCATTATTTATAAACAATGTTTATAACTTCAATTCAAATCCCATATTTTCATTTATAAACAACTTTATAAATTCAATTCAAATCCCATCTTCCATTTATAAACAAAGTTTATAAATTCGATTCAAATCCCATCTTCCATTTATAAACAAAGTTTATAAATTTGATTCAAATCCCATCTTCCATTTATAAACAAAGTTTATAAATTCGATTCAAATCCCATCTTCCATTTATAAACAAAGTTTATAAATTCGATTCAAATCCCATCTTCCATTTATAAACAAAGTTTATAAATTCAATTACTCGTTTTATATACCTTCAAAACAAGTCAATATTTTCTATAGTTTTATTTAAAATTCAAATTCTATTTATAAAAATAGAATTTCTTTTTAAATATCAAATACCCTTTCCGATATTTTTATAAATCAATATTCAAGCTCTAGTGGTATTTTCAACAATCAGATCAACCAATTGTCAATCACTTGATTTTTAACACATCATATAGGAATATATATATGAAATTAAACAAACAACAAACAGATAATATATTTTTGAGGAATCCAGTTGGATTCCTCCAACCTGTTTTCCTGCATCCACAGACGTTAGTCAACATAGTAATACCCATCCTGCTTCGAGGCAGGATATCGCGGTATGAAGGTCATCCACTAATCATAGCATGGGGCGTATAGGGTTATCATCCGCAATGAAACTGCGGGCATCCGCTAATGAAACTGCGGGAATCCAACCAATCATCAATCCAATATATATATAATAGTCAACCAATCCTAGATAACTAATATATTTTTAACAGCAATAAATAAATATTTAAAGCATCCAACCATCAACAAAACAATTATTTTTAACTGATAAAAATAATTCTAAATAAAACAGAGTGAGATTTACTCACCGATGTTTTTCCTTTGCCAAATATCAAATGATGCTTATTTTATAGATTTCACCGTGATTCTTCCAACCATCTTAATTATCAGTTGATCATTTTCCACTGCCTCACTTGCTCATCCTTAGATCCAACGCACAAATGACAAGCAACAACTTCCATCGGCAGAACCATCACTCCATCGATACTTCCTTGTTTCTCAAACAGGCTTTCCAACCTCATAGCAGCAACTTGAGTACCATTTTCACGCTCCGACAGATCGAGACCTCCTGCTAGCCCCAACGCACTACAGTGAAGGTGCGGGTTCCGTTTTCTCCAAACCCCCCCAACTCCGACAGCTACCCAGTGTCGAAGTCGACACCTCAAGTCCTGACCTGAAGCAAACGGTCGATGGCTCGCTGAATCGCTCGATCCCAAATTCCACTCGCGACATCAACAGTTCCCCAATCCACATCGATACCTTTTTCAAAACCATGACCTTGTCTGCTTCTTTACTCTGAGCACAACCGCGACTGAAACCCTTCGAACCCCCTTCCTCTGAGTTTTGCCAGACTTGTGCGAGCCTCGTCGACATCGAGTTACTCGCCGTTCAATTGCAGATTGATCGATTCGAGATAGATTGATTTTTAGGGCAGTGGCCATTTACAGAAGCTTTGGTTTCGAAGTACCGGAGGGCCTAACGATTTGGTTTGAGAATTTATAAGGGAAACACAGCCATTTTATTGTTTAGTTTGTGGGTTTAAAGGAGGGCACGATTTTGTTTTTGTTTTGTGGTAGAAGAGGAGGCACCGAGGTTTTGATTTGTGGTAAGGGAAAGGAGATGTGTTGAATTCTCTTCCTTATGATAATTAATGGTTATAAATATAGGTGTATAAATTTAAATTATCCATAATTTCCTAACTCCTCTTTGAACGCAACAAGAGTCGTCCCTAGGGTTATAACACTATTCTGAACACACTGGGATAAGTATCGAAGTCCAGTTCGATCATCTATAGAAGATATTAATCTAATTCAATATAAATTAATTTCAGACAATTTATTCTCCTCGATAATAAATAAATATTATCGTTATTATTCAGTTTTGAATTTCTATTGATTATCTGAATCAATTTCAGTATAGTCTGAGCTATTGAATTCAACTAACTTCGTATTTCGAAAATTATATAAATTCAAAGTAAAACATATTTCGGCTTTTAAATCGATAATCAAATATAAAATTTATTTTATATTTTTATTTCAATATTTAAACCTCATTAAATATTCTAAATTTACCGATGAAATATCCGGGTCATTACATTCTTCCCCACTTAAAATAATTTCGTCCTCGAAATTGCTAAGGTAGAAAAAGTGCTACAAACCCATTAACTTTTCAGAACTTATTTATGTTGATATTCAACATTTCAAACTTCCTTACGTACCTCTCTTTCGAATAAATCCTTATTCGATCACTCCTCCCTTTGAATAACTATATTCGATATTCTCTCTTTCGAATAACTAGATTCGAAAACCTTTCTTCGAATAAACTATATTCGATTTACTCTATTCAATTTACTCCTATCAATTAACTCTATTGGATTTAACTCTTTTCGATTTACTCCATCGAATAACTAAATTCGATAACTCCTCCCTTCGAATAACCAATATTATATAACTCACTTCGATTAAACTAATCGATAACTCTTTTCGATTAAACTATAATCGATAACTCATTTCGATTAACAAATAATCGATAACTCCTTCGATTAACTAAAAATTGATAACTCCTTTCGAATAACCAAATTCGATAATTCCTTACGAATAAACTATATTCGATAACTCCTTTAATTCTATCTGAATAACCAATATTCGATTTAACTCCATTCGCTTGACTCTAGATCGCAGCGATCATAATGGTTACGCCTGATTCCCCCAGGAAACATCCGACCGCCCTAGGCTATCTGCAGCCCTGCGAATTACGCTAGCAGTCGTACGAAATGGCAACTTATCCTGGGTAACTATGTTTGACAAACTCTATCTCCATAACTATATTCGATCAACTTTAATTGAATAACTAACATTCAATTAAATCCTAATTCGATTAACTATGTTCAATTAACTCCATCTGGTTAATTCTAACTCAAATCGATTATTTCTATCTCTAATCGATAATTTCTATCTCTAATCGACTTCTCCTATTCGAATAACTCCTATTCGATAGCGTTTATTCATTTATAAAGATTTACTTTTAGTAACGGTTCTTCACTTTATAAATGTTCTCTTTAATAACGTTACTTCACTTATACAAGTGTTGTATACCCCTTCTATTTAAAACTATCGGTGTTAAAAACCAATATCTCTTCTCTATATAAGCTCAGACTTATATATTCCATTTATCGAATGATAAATACCTGATTTAATTTATAAACTGTTATTTATAAATTAATCTTTTCTATTTATCTGTTAAAAACAGATTTCCATTTTCTATTCATCTTCTAAATATTCCTTTGATTAAATTCTATTTATTTAACAAAAAAATATCTCATTTATAACATTCTATTTATTTAACAAATAAATATTTCCATTGAATCTATTGGTAAATGTTTTACAAATATTTCCTTTTAAAATTCCATTTGTAAATGTTTTTACAAATATTTCTCCTTCTATTTGTTTGCACATAACTTCCTTTGTATTTGTTTTACAAATATATTTCCTTCATACACACCCAATTCATATTTCATTCCCATTGATTTTACTCAATTTATTCATTTTGATCCATTTAACTTACTTAAGTTAAATTTAATTTCAATCATTCAAATTCCCATTAACTAGTTGCTAATTAACCGTTTTGCTTATTTCACCCTTTTTATTTGAATATAACTTGTTCAAATATATGTCAACTAACTTATAGACTAATCTAATTATATTTTCAACTCGGTTATATATTCGATTTCGAATATAAATTCTCCATCTCTTTCACTTATCCAAAAACCCAATTTTGATTCAAATTTCCTTTAACTAATCATTTTCCAATTTAGTTAATTCTATTTAACCCTTTAAAATATGATTTTTGTCTTAAAAATCATTTCACTTACTTCACTGGAGTTCATATTTATTTTATATCTCCAGTCTGAATTTTTCTAATCCCAATTCGGATTTTATTTCCTAAAAATCCTTCTGTTTATTCAATTAAACCGTTATGGTTTTATAATGGTTCTGGCGCTGCTTTTCTAAAAATTTGATTTTGACATAACTCAAAATCTATACGACGAAATCCTGATTTTCCTCTTTCATTAGAAAACTATTGTTCAACCGGTCCCGACGATTCTTGTTTCAAAGAATTCCGACTTAATTTGAGTCCTGTATACTCGATTGAAGTTCGAATCGCCAATTTACGAACTGTCGCGCTACGACGAGCTCGTTTTAATTATATTTATAAATATAAACATTTAACTTTGTTTATAATAAATTCAACTCCATTCTGATATATTTTTAATATATATCAAATCTATTTCACATAATATTCCTGATCTATTTCACTTCTAATATTCGAATCATATATATTTACAATATTCAAATTCCATTTGAATCTCTTTATTCAAACTCTATATTTGAATTTCCTTCTATTCAATTTCTATTTGAATTTTCTTATCTTCAATTCCTATTTGAAATCCTTTATTCAAAAATCCATTTCAAATCCCTTATTCAAATTCCATTTGAAATCCTTTGAATTCAATTTCTATTTAAATTCGTTTGAATTCAAATTCTATTAAATTTCACTTTGAATTCAAATTCTATTAAATTTCACTTTGAATTCAAATTCTATTTAAACTCCTTTTATTTAAAATTCTATTTCAAACTTTATATTTTCTTTGAATTCTAATATTCAACCTCCACTTTATATTCTCTTTGAAATACTATTTAACCAAATTCCATTTGAATTCTAATATTCAAATCTCTATTTGACCTTTCTTTATTCAAATCCATTTGAATTCCTTTGAATTCAAATTCCATTTCAATATTTCTTATACAGTTTCTATTTGAATTATATATTCCAATCCCCATTTCAAAATTCCTTTGAAGTTATATAAATATATACATATATTTATATCTATCTCAAATTCAAAACATCTGAATTTTCAAACAACTTGTTTCTTTCAAACAAATTTCCATCAAAACTTTTCTAAGGCAGTAATTCGTCACTTAGAAACTCGAAAATGAACACTGATGATGTTGCGACCATCATCAAAATTATTTCCCAGCCACTGAATGAGTCCAGTGCTATATTTCTTTCAAAATCCATTCAGAAAAATATTTTCCAAACTCCCAGGATTTTAAATTCTGAATTCTGGTTTGAATTCAGTTTCAATTTATCACATTTGTATATTTGATTTCATATACAAATTCCATTGGTTATATATCTATTTCTGTTTTAATATCTCATTCGATTATAATCCTAACAATCAACTCAACTATTTAAAACAATATCGTGTCCAATCTCCTGTTCAAGTGTTTATAAATTCCTATCGACATCGTGGCGTCCCACGATTCGACCAAAATTTATAATCCACTCAACAGACTAGTCAACACAATATAAAATAGTTTTTATATCAAATAACAAATACGCTCTCTCGTATATATATACGCTCAACTCATTCTAGGATACTACTGATCCTATCTCTAATGAGCACATTTCCAACAAGCCTAGGTATTCGCTCAACCTAAGCTCTGATACCAACTGTAATGATCCGACGAATTCCGGTAGGCTTTCCAACCATCCCTTCATCCCCCCAGATAGCAGGGTAATACCCCACCGTGACATACATTGGTACCCCAGCACCACATTTTACGGCCAGCCTTTCGATTTCGCACTAAGCAACCAACCCATTACTAGGGACATGTAGGAGTAAGAGTCTCCCGTTCGCCACCTAACGAAAAGCGAGAACCCCCTATCATGCGACACATGCCTTAAAGCACGCAACATGGACTGGTATGAGTAAACAGTTTAAAACAGTTTCAGAAAACTAAATGATATCTCATAAGACCACGCCGTATAACACGGAACGGGTTTTTCCCTTATGAGAATCCAAACACTTGATTTATCTTTATATCAAAACTCTTTTGATATTATAATAATGTCTAAATCAAGTAGATAACAATCTAGTGGAAACGCTTGCATCTCACGTTCCACATATATAATATACAATCAAAACCGCAAGCACGTATTGGGTAATGGATTTCCAACTATGACAAGGTATGGAACCACCTTCCGTTGGTATATCTCTAGAGGAGAATACACCGAGTTCAACAAGAACATCTTGCAACTCAGCCACACATGACCGACCACTCATTTCGCTTGAGTGTATCGAATGTATATCACCAATGGTTGGGATCAGCAACCGTTTCCCGAATGGGACAGCATCGACAATAGATTTTTAGAAGTAAATGAAACTCTAGATCAGGTGATTATACACCCTAATAGGTGCGACCTACATAACCATGCTGCTTGCCCGATTTCTGTCATTTACCGGATGTTGAGGCTAGAAGCTACGCTTTATCATCACACCAGATTCACTTCGAATGTCACATCGTCAGATCCATCAAATCACCGATTGACGTCCTCAACAGTACATTACGTGTTAGCTAAAAGAAGTTTCCTTCTCCGCTTCCACTCTTGGTACAGTTGAAGAAATCAATGTACGTGACTTTTCTGAAAATACTCTGTCAGACATTCATCCATATAAGTCACCCAGGAACAGGATGAATCGAAGGTACTATTTCTATTAATAGAAAAAGTCCTTGCAACTCTACTCCGTCTTAGATTATCTTTATATAATCTGATTCGCACGCTACTGCCAATACGGAGTGGTTCTTCGGATAATAATCCAACCGGTCTCCCCATATTGACAACGATGGTCAAAACTTCGATAGTCTGTGATTTAACCATCGAATAAAAACAAGTGTTTCGATAGTCGATGATTTAACTATCGAATAAAACAAGTGTTCATCCAAACATCCAACAATCACTGAACCTTTAATTAATATTCCATTAATTAAATCTCTTTTCTATTTCTTTATCAATATTTGTTAATCAAATATTTCAATAACCATATTGCCCTTTTACGTTCTTTGGAAAACATTTCCATATATCGCCTTCTTTTTATTTTCTAAACTTTAGAAAATATATGTTATTTATAATTGGAAAATATTCCAATTACTTATTTCTTTTCCAATCTCGTTTATTCCTATACTTAGGAAATATTTAACATCTATTTCCAAGCTTACATTTCATTTGGGTTAAAACGGATGTTGTGTAAAACATCGTTACGACAACCCAAATACTACATTCAACTGAATCTTATTCAACATTGATCTTCGAGCCTGAAATCTTACTATTCATTTGTTAATAATGAAATCAATCAAGTTGGGGTATAACTACCTCTCAGACCTTGACTGAATAACATTTATAACGTCAAAACAGATATGACTACTTACTCGAACAATCAATAACATACAACTACTTCTTTACCTTTAAACACGTATACACTTTTTCTTTCTATTCTTACTAGATTTTATTCTTATACTTCCTTTTTGATTATACTATTCTATTTCTAAGTTCGTTTTCTTACCGACTTCTATATATTTTGATATGTTAATTTATAACTATCAAATTATCTTAAAAATATTCTATCTCCTTAAATTCCCGGAAAAATTCGCCATAACCTTCTTTGTACCGGGAGCATCGGGAAATTTCAAATAGCTTTCCCGGTCCTTCTTATCTCAAAAATAAAAATAAAAAGCCAAGCGGCTTGCCGATACGGCGCATAAAATCTCATATATGAATTAAATACGTACCTTTTTGTCGGGCATTCTATTTATTTCACTTCTATACTTTATTCCATACCTGTCTCCTGTATATTTATGCCTGTCCAATCTATTTTAACTATACCAATCGTTTTAACTCAATTTGTTAATTAAATCTGTTACTTAACTTTTCAGTCTATTTCACCTTTATATTTGAACATGACATGTTCAAATATATTTTAACTGCATATTAACAAATTCTAATTTTACTCATACTCTCGTTTCCTTATCGACTTCTCTTTTCAAATTCCAATTCAATTTTATTTGAATTCTCTTTATTTAAACTTCATTTGAATTCTATTTTCAAATTCTATAGTTTAAAGTGCATTTGAATTCTATATTCAAATTTTATAGTTTAAAGTCCATTGAATTCTATATTCAAATTCTATAGTTAAAGTCCATTTGAATTCTATATTCAAATTCTATAGTTAAAGTCCATTTGAATTCTATATTCAAATTCTATAGTTAAAGTACATTTGAATTCTATATTCAAATTCTATAGTTAAAGTCCATTTGAATTCTATATTCAAATTCTATTTGAAGTCCATTTGAATTCTATATTCAAATTCTATTTAAAGTTCATTGAATTCTATATTCAAATTCTATAGTTAAAGTCCATTTGAATTCTATATTCAAATTCTATTTCAATTCCTTATATTCAAAGTCCATTTGAATTCTCTGCATTATTTATAAACAACGTTTATAACTTCAATTCAAATCCCATATTTTCATTTATAAACAACTTTATAAATTCGATTCAAATCCCATCTTCCATTTATAAACAAAGTTTATAAATTCGATTCAAATCCCATCTTCCATTTATAAAAAAAGTTTATAAATTCGATTCAAATCCCATCTTCCATTTATAAACAAAGTTTATAAATTCGATTCAAATCCCATTCTTCCATTTATAAACAAAGTTTATAAATTCGATTCAAATCCCATCTTCCATTTATAAACAAAGTTTATAAATTCAATTACTCGTTTTATATACCTTCAAAACAAGTTAATATTTTCTATAGTTTTATTTAAAATTCAAATTCTATTTATAAAAGTAGAATTTCTTTTTAAATATCAAATACCCTTTCCGATATTTTGATAAATCAATATTCAAGCTCTAGTGGTATTTTCAACAATCAGATCAACCAATTTTCAATCACTTGATTTTTAACACATCATATAGGAATATATATATGAAATTAAACAAACAACAAACAGATAATATATTTTTGAGGAATCCAGTTGGATTCCTCCAATCTGTTTTCCTGCATCCACAGACGTTAGTCAACATAGTAATACCCATCCTGCTTCGAGGCAGGATATCGTGGTATGAAGGTCATCCACTAATCATAGCGTGGGGCGTATAGGGTAATCATCCGCTATGAAACTGCGGGCATCCGCTAATGAAACTGCGGGAATCCAACCAATCATCAACCAATATATATATAATAGTCAACCAATCCTAGATAACTAATATATTTTTAACAGCAATAAATTATTATTTTAAAGCATCCAACCATCAATAAAACAATTATTTTTAACTGATAAAAATAATTCTAAATAAAACAGAGTGAGATTTACTCACCGATGTTTTTCCTTTGCCAAATATCAAATGATGCTTATTTTATAGATTTCACCGTGATTCTTCCAACCATCTTAATTATCAGTTGATCATTTTCCACTGCCTCACTTGCTCATCCTTAGATCCAACGCACAAATGACAAGCAACAACTTCCATCGGAAGAACCATCACTCCATCGATACTTCCTTGTTTCTCAAACAGGCTTTCCAACCTCATAGCAGCAACTTAAGTACCATTTTCACGCTCCGACAGATCGAGACCTCCTGCTAGCCCCAACGCACTACAGTGAAGGTGCGGGTTCTGTTTTCTCCAAACCCTCCCAACTCCGACAGCTACCCAGTGTCGAAGTCGACACCTCAAATCCTGACCTGAAGCAAACGGTCGATGGCTCGCTGAATCGCTCGATCCCAAATTCCACTCGCGACATCAACAGTTCCCCAATCCACATCGATACCTTTTTCAAAACCGTGACCTTGTCTGCTTCTTTACTCTGAGCACAACCGCGACTGAAACCCTTCGAACCCCCTTCCTCTGAGTTTTGCCAGACTTGTGCGAGCCTCGTCGACGTCGAGTTACTCGCCGTTCAATTGCAGATTGATCGATTCGAGATAGATTGATTTTTAGGGCAGTGGCCATTTACAGAAGCTTTGGTTTCGAAGTACCGGAGGGCCTAACGATTTGGTTTGAGAATTTATAAGGGAAACACAGCCATTTTATTGTTTAGTTTGTGGGTTTAAAGGAGGGCACGATTTTGTTTTTGTTTTGTGGTAGAAGAGGAGGCACCGAGGTTTTGATTTGTGGTAAGGGAAAGGAGATGTGTTGAATTCTCTTCCTTATGATAATTAATGGTTATAAATATAGGTGTATAAATTTAAATTATCCATAATTTCCTAACTCCTCTTTGAACGCAACAAGAGTCGTCCCTAGGGTTATAACACTATTCTGAACACACTGGGATAAGTATCGAAGTCCAGTTCGATCATCTATAGAAGATATTAATCTAATTCAATATAAATTAATTTCAGACAATTTATTCTCCTCGATAATAAATAATTATTATCGTTATTATTCAGTTTTGAATTTCTATTGATTATCTGAATCAATTTCAGTATAGTCTGAGCTATTGAATTCAACTAACTTCGTATTTCGAAAATTATATAAATTCAAAGTAAAACATATTTCGGCTTTTAAATCGATAATCAAATATAAAATTTCTTTTATATTTTTATTTCAATATTTAAACCTCATTAAATATTCTAAATTTACCGATGAAATATCCGGGTCATTACAATATAACACTAAAGCCTCCTGCTCCAAGCTTCTCCAAGTGTATTTATAAAATCCCAAATACTTGATTGCCCATATAAATTTGGGCACCCAAGTGTTTGGGGTAAAACAAAACAAAATAAACTTTGGGTCAGCCATGGGATTGGTGTGAGTAAACTCTAACCACTTGGATTAACTTTTAAAAATCTTTTTAAAAGAAAGGATAATTGTAAGACCGATCCATACATAAATACAAATGGTTTTTACCTTACAATAACCCAAAACATTCTTCGAAACAATATTATTTTGATTTTATAATAGTGTCTAAATTAAGTAAATAGCATTCTAGTGGAACGTTTGCATCTCACACTCCACATATATAGTATACAATTAAAACCGCAGCCTCTTATCGTAGAATGGGTTCCAACTGGCAAGGTATAGGACCACCTTCCGACAGTGTATCTCTAGAGAGGAATACACCGGGTTCAATCAAAACATCCTTCAACCCAGGCTAAACATAAACAGCCATTCACTTCGCTTGAGTGTTTTGAATGTATTGTTACCATCGGTTGGGATCAATAACTGTTACCGAAAGCATACAACAGGGATAGAATGAAGAAGCAAATGGATTTTCTCAAGATTAGGTGACGATACACCCTAATTGGGACCAACCCACTTAGCCATGCGACCTACCCGATTTTATACCATTTCTCGGGTGTGAGGCTTAAGGCCACGCTTGTCTTTTTGACATGCAACATCTTCATTTACTTTGAATACCACATTGTCAAACCTACCAAAATCATTTATTGACTTCCCCAAAAATATCACGGTTATAAAGATAAGAGAAACGAATTCCTCCGCCACCAACGTAATACGTTTGAAGAGATCAATATAGATGATATGTTAGGCATACTCTCTCATACATTCGTCCATACAAGTTGTCCTGGGACTGGACAAACCAAGGGCACTATTTCCATTAATCCATCTTAGGAAATTTCTACCTATGATTAACAAAACAACTCTTGCATTTTACTTCATCTTCAGTTATCTTCAGCATATTTGATTCACAATGCTTATGCCCATTCGGGGTGGTTTTTAGATAATTAACCTGATTTCGGCTTCCCCGTATTGACAGTGAAAAAATGGCCAAAAACGTTAATAGTAGGTTATTTATCTATCAAAGGAAAAACATCCATACAACCAATGATCCTATTTCCAAATGGAAATTCTATCGATCAAGCATTAATCAACACTTATTGTTAACACCAAATTTTACACTGACCAAATATAAAGAAGAAGAGAATCCAAAGATGAAACAACAAAGGTTTTCGGCAGTGAAACTAGAGCTACTTAGAATAGAGTTTGGATGGAAGTTAGGGAGCTACCGCAAGCAAGGCCCAAGATCCCCAAATCTGGTACCCAGGCACAAGAATGTCGGTCCAACACCGATAGAAGAAAGTAGAAAGTAGTAGTGAAAGTTCCAAGAGGGCAGGAAAGAAGGAAGCTTAGGATTGGTATGAGAGGAAAACATCGGAAAGGATGTACGGTTGCCAAAGGATTAGCAAGGGTACAACTCCAAAAGCATGCCACCTAAAATTGTAAGCAAACAGAAGTGGGCAATCAAAGGCGTATAAACCGACAGCTTAATGCCATTGAAGGGAAGCGCTAAATCAGACAAGAGAAGGCAGACGGCTGCCGGCGCTACTTAGTTCAGTTCCTGTTCTAACATTGGAGTAAAAATTTATAAGCCATCCGAAAAGCGGTCACGGGTGAGGTTATTGTGAGATCAATACCAAAACCATGGGTTGTCGGAAGAAGAAAGGAGACATCCACTCTAACATGTTTAGTTCCGATGCCTGCACTGACAAGCGAAAGCTACAGAGTGGAAAGCCAAGCTAACAGAAAGCAAAGGGATATCGAAACTGTCACCATGACACAACTTTAAAGTCACCGTGAGGCATACCGAAGGAATGTTGTCACAAAGAAAAGCTTTCAGATACCGGATACCGAGCATGAAAGAAAGAAGATGGCAAATCTAACATCTAGGCACATATTAAAGCTAGGACACTGAAACCAAAAGGTATGGACGTGGATCAAGACCATTAGTCCCAAAACCAAAAGCCCAAAATTAACATTCGGAAGGCAAGAAGATATCAATGAAGACATTCGATAATAAGAAAGGTGGCCGAAACCTTATTGCCAGAACCAAAAGTCATAAGAGCTGTTGAAACCTTGTGAAAGCATTCGAAAGAGGCTTCTGTTGGGTTCACAACAGAAAGGGGCCTAATTTGCCTATAAATAAGAACCCAATGGACTCATTTTGGGGGACTTTTTACATTTCACAATCTTGCTCTCATTTCTGAGAGAGCTAACCCTAATTTGTAAATCAATTTGGGGATTTCTTATGTAACCTCCTCTATGAATAAAATCACCAAAGCCCTTAAAGTGGACGTAGGTTCAATCCGAACCGGGCCACTATGAATCGTTGTTTTCTTGTTATTTTCACATATTAGAATGTTCTTTACTATGCTTCTGAATGTGTTCCACTAACCAAAATACCCTCCCGCAAGCCGCTTAGCTTTCTAACTTGTAATGAGCTTATGAAACCCTTGTAAGCGTGATACTCACCCCTTGAGGAAAGAGCAACCAATATTCGTGCTTGAGACCTTGATATATCTAGGAAATGGTGAACTAACTCAAGCTTGTGGGAACTGATGATCCCATTTTCCTCTTAGGTCCATTTCCTTAGACCTACCTCCGGTGTTGACGAAGAATATCATTAACATTTTAGCGCTAGAAGTAGGTCCTGAACCTCCGACCCTTTGGATAACCTTACCACATTCCTAATTGTGTTGTTCCATCCCGGATTGGACTAAGCTTTGAAGAAGCAATTAGCTAAAAATTCTCGGTAAAGGCTTATGAATACCAATCAACTGCTAATGCATCATTGATCCAATCCATTTAAAGAGAAATGTCACCTTAAATCCCTAATCATATTTTCTACACTTTCGCCCCTGTCATTAACCCTCATCTCTCCTACCTTCATCCCTATCTTAAACCTTCCATCCTCACTGTCCCCTTTTCTCATAAGGCCTTTACCTTAATGCCCTTCCTATCTTAAAAAGAGGCCCCCGATCAGATTGAAGATGGTTAAACAGAGGAAGAATCATGAGCAAGATTTCAGTGCATCATCGAATTAAGAAGATGGCATGCTTCCGAACTTCCACTTGGCAAATGTAGAAGCCGAGGGAACCTTCAAACCCAGTCAAAGAGGTAGACAACGAATTGGAAATATTGCATTTAGATTCACAAATTGATATGGCAAAAAAATATCAAGGAAGATACAGTCAAAAGGTTTTCCAAAACAAAACCTTATGAACTAGAATCATGAATAATGGCACCATAAGAGCTTAATGGCCGGATTAGGATCACTTCATACCCACAGGATAGTTAAGTTATTCAAGGAAGCAATCAATTATTAAAGGAAGTAGATGGTTTGAAAGAAAGCAAGAGCCCAATGTTGTCAGAAGATAGGAATCTTTACGGAACCACCTTCTGCAAGGAATCACCTTGTCTAATGAAATAAAAACGGTTAAAGCTTCACTTGATATGAAAATGGTGCAACTTCTGTATAATGGAAATACAGACGTAGAAAACTGTGCCTTTGAGAACTACATGAATTTATATAACACACCTGAAACCCTCTGTTGCAAGATCTTTCTAACAATGCTTCGTGGAGAAGCTATCAAATGGTGCAGACATTACCATAGCCCAATCATCACCACTAGGAAACAACTATCTAATGCTTTTAGTACAGAATTCCATGTGTGGAATAACCCAACAATCGACATTTATGATCTATCCACCATTAAACAAGGATCGAAAGAATCACTCGATGGCTATCTGAAGAGGTTTCATATCAAGTCGCTCAAAGTGGAAGGAGCAACGGACAGAAAAAAGCTGATAGTTATGCATTTAGGGTTTCTTGCACTAACACCTTCTTGGAAGGAGCTTATCTTGAATTAGCATGAAACTTTGAACGAATTATATGCCAGAGCTGTCAAATTCATCCGCATGGAAGAGGTTCTCGATGTAAAGAGGAGATCGGAGCAAAATCCAAAAGAATAAGTACTTGGTTCCAACTTCCTTGCAGGAAACTCTCAAAAGTCAAACAAAGACAAAGATTATTGTTCATACCACAAGACAGAAGGGAACAAAACTAGTCAGTGTCATAACATGATAAAGATACACAAGCCAAGAAGTAAAGAAAAGCTTATTCGAAAAAGTTGAAAGACAACTAGAGGGGAGGATCGGTGAAGCCAACCCGACATGAAATTAGGATCTAACAGTAAGTTTTATGTTTCAAACACTTACTTTCGTTAACCAGTTCACTTTATGTTTTGCTTGTGATTGAGCAGATATTAATACAAATTCAAGTGTCATCGTAGGTAAAAGCCTAAACCTATTCAAGCTTGTGCATGCAACAAAATTTCGAAGTGAGCATCTTCTGCTGATGACTTGTCCCGCGAGTGGGAGCGAAAGCTCGAGGGGAGTGCTCAAAGGAAATCCAACTTATGCATATGTCTTGTCCCATGGGATGGAACGAAAGTTCAAATGGTTACATATAAAGGACACGATGCATGGCTATATGCACAACAAAGTTATTAATCCATGGAAAGCTTTGATGGAAGCCGCCCAAAGGAATATGAAACAAAGAGATAATTAAACGCTAATCATTGCTCGACTTAAATGAGATTTCTCAAAACCTAATCTCCTTTATCTTCAAATTTAAATGAACACTATTACCGGTCTTATTTCTTGACATGCACAAATTCCTTTCTGAAAGGTGTGGAGCATGCAATCAATAAAGCCTTTAGAAGAAAAGGCACACAAACAAAGCTTACAGAGGGAGAAGCTACGCCAACAAAGCTTCCAGAGGTGAAAGTTGCATCAACAAAGCTTTCAGAGGGAGAAGTTACACCAACAAAGCTTCCAGAGGGAGAAGCTACATCAGCAAAGCTTCTAAAGGGATAAGTTACATCAATAAGGCTTCCAGAGAGAGAATCCATAGCAAACACAACCTCCTAGAAGAGTAGCGTCAAACAAAGCTTCCAAAGAGAGAAGCCATAACAAGCACAACCTCACAAAAGAGAATTGTCAAACAAAGCTTCCAAAGAGAGAAAACATAACAAACACAACCTCTCGAGTGAGGAGCGATAAATAAAAGCCTCCAGAGGGGAGCAGAAAAATCATCCAAGAAGAGAAGCAACATCTCCTACGATGGAGTCTCTTCAAATAGGGCACATTGCTTTCACCTCTAGCAATGGAGTCGCCCCCAAGTTGGTCCAAATGCTTACATCTCGAGCTAGTGGAGTCGCCCCTTAAGTAGGAGCTAGTTAAGCATCTACCCATAAAGGGACTTGTGTCGTTCTCTTAGAGAGTATTCATTCAATTGTATATCCTGGGGTTAGGAATAAGGCTAGACATTAGATACCCAACAGCCAAATAATCAAACGGAACTTTTCGTTGAACGGTTGATAACTAAATGACCTAACTGAACTTCTCGTTGAACAATTGTGGATTCAGATAGCCAAACGGAACTACCTGTCGAATGATAAAACAATCGAAAGATTGGATGATTGAACGAAACTACCTCCTAATTGGCTAAATGATGAAACAATTGAATGGAACTACTGCTGAAGGGTCAAATGGTTTGGAACTTAACGGAACTACTGTTGAATGACTATTTGGTTCAGGATAGGATTAATTTATTTTGAAAGCAGTCCTCTACATATGCCCCCGAGAAGTTATCCCTTGCTATATTTATGACTCTTTCACTCGTGTGGTTTCTTTGAGTAAATTTCCGAGGAACCCTATATAATTTATGGTTGCTTGATCACTTCCAATAATGTTTGGATAGTTTATAGCTGTGCACATATGTAATCCTTGAATGATTTTTGATGCTTTCATTAGATGACCTTTAAGAAAACTTGTGATAGTTGCTTTTATGCTCTTGTTAAGACATTCTTCTTAAAGTGTTTTTTTTAGTAAGTTTCCAATTGTAGCATGATGCAAATATGATTTTTGATTTATGCTTACCCGAGTATGAGTCTTGGGGTTTCTATGTGATTGTGATTTTTACTTACCTGAGTGTGAGTTTTAGCGTTTCCGTGAGAATTTCTGACTTCCATTTATCTGAGCATGAGTCTTGGGATTTCTAATTTTAGTTTACCCAAGTGTGAGTCTTGGGGTTTCTATTATATTCAGATATGATATCACACTTTCTATTTTACCCGAGTGTAAGTCTCGGGGTTGCTATGGTTTTTGATTTCTGCTTACCCAAGTGTGAGTCTTGGAGTTTTTATATGATTTCCAAATTTATGCTTACCCGAGTGTAGGTCTCCGGGTTTATGTATGATTTTTGATTTCCACTTATCCGAATGCGAGTCTTGGGGTATTCTATATGTTTTTGATTTTCACTAACCCAAGTATGAGTCTCGGGTTTCCATATGAATTCTGATTTCAATTTATCCAAGTATGAGTTGGGGTTTCTATTATTAGATATGATATCTGACTTTCTATTTAATCGAGTGTGGGTCTTGGGGTTGCAATATGAATTTCAAGTTTACTCTAGTGTGAGTCTAGGTTTCAATGTGAATTTCTGATTTCCACTTACCCGAGTGCGAATCTCGGAGTTTTCTATATGATTTCTGATTTTCACTGGACCGAGTGTGAGTTTCAGGGTTTCCATATGAATTTCTACTTACCCGAGTGTGAGTCTCGGGATTTTTATGTGATTTCTAATTTCTATTTACCCAAGTGTGAGTCTCTAGGTTTTCGTATGATTTCTTGTTTCCAACTCAACCTGAGTATGAGTCTCAGGGTTTCCAACTTGGGAACACAAGCAGGTACTATGGACCTCCCATTTAAGGCCTTCCAACAGGATTATGATCTCACAACACTTTGTACAGGAAGTTTCCTAAACTCATGACATATTCACCCCTAATGTTTGCCGCTATGAATTGTGGTCAAAATTATGATAAATACACCATAAATTAAATTTTAGACACTATGCAAGTCATATCACCTTTACTGACACATTATGTTTGACAATATGGAATTTCTATTTTTCTATTTAGAAGTATCCAAATATAAGCTTTGGGTTTATTACCCCCATATCTCTACCACCTGGTAAGAATATTAGGTTCCCCATTTAATGTTGATAGGGGATGTTAATCTAAAACTATAGAATTCCACATGGAAACATGTTTGAGTCGGTACATTATTCATAATTAGATTCACAAAGATTAATAGCTTAAATATCATATTTAAATTCTATTCATTAATAAGGTTTATGCTTCACTTTGTATCATTATTTTGAGTTATACGAAGCTACTATTGAAACTAGTCTAGTGATTCTTGTGTTGCGGAAAAACAATGCAGAAGTTATAGGAATTTGTCCTAAAGAACAAAATCTTTTTATACTAGGGGGACTAAATGTTAACAACAAATTTTATGCTGACCAAATATAAAGAAGTAGAGACTCTAGAGCTGAAATGGCAAAGGGTTTCGGACAACGAAACCGGAGCTACTTAGAATAGAATCTGGACAAAAGCCAAGAAGCTACCGCAAGCAAGGCCCGAGAGCCCCAAAACAGGTATCAAGGCACAAGAATGTTGGTCCAACACCGATAGAAGAAAGTAGTAGCAAAAGTTCCGAGAGGGAAGGAAAGAAGGAAGCTTAGGACCAATACGAGAGGAAAATATCGGCAGGGAAGTACCATTACCAAAGGATTAGCAAGGGTACAACTCCAAAAGCATACCACCTAAAACCGTAACTAAACATAAGTGGGAAACCGAAGGCGTATAAGCCGAAAGCTTAAGGCCATTGAAGAAAGTGCTACATTAGACAAGAGAAGGTAGAGGGTTGTCGATGCTACTTAGTTCAGTACCCGCACTAACATTGGATAACAGTTTATAAGTCATCCGAAAAGGGGTCATGGGTGAGGTTATTGTGAGTTCAAGACTGAAACCATGGGTTGTCGGAAGAAGAAAGGAGATATCCACTTTAACATGCTTAGTTCTGATACCTACACTGACAAGTGAAAGCTAGAGTTGAAAGCCAAGCTAAGAGAAAGCAAATGGCTATCGAAACCATCACTAGGAAACAACTTTAAAGTCACCGTGAGGCATACCGAAGGCATGCTGTCACAAAGAGAAGCTCTCAGAAACCAGAAAGCAAGCATGAAAGTAAGAAGATGCAAAATGCAGCATCTAGGCGCATATTAAAGGTGAGACACCGAAATCGAAAGGTATGGCTGCGAACCGAGACCAGTGGTCCCGAAACCGAAAGCCCGAAATTGATATTCCGAAGGAAAGAAGACATCAATGAAGACATTCGATAAGAAGAAAGGCGGTCGAAACCTTTCTGCCAGAACGAAAAGTCATAAGAGCGGCCAAAACCTTGTGAAAGCATCCGAAAGAAGTTTATGTTGGGTTCACAACAGAAGGAGGCCCAATTTGCCTATAACTAAGACTCTAGGGGTCTCATTTTGGGGGACCTTTTCCATTCCACAATCTTGCTCTCATTTCTAAGAGAGCTAACCCTAATTTGTAAACTAATTTGGGGATTTCTTATGTAACCTCGTCCATGAATAAAATCATCAAAGCCCTTAAAGTGGACGTAGGTTCAATTCGAACCGAACGACTATAAATCTTTGTGTTCTTGCTATTTTCGCATATTATATACTGTTCTATACTATGCTTTTGAATATGTTCTGCTATGCTATATTACCAAAATACCCTTCGGCAAAACGTTTAGCTTCCTAACTTGTAACGAGCTTACAAAACCCTTATCCTGAGGTAATTGTTGGTTCTAAAGCCCTATAAGCATGATAGTCACCCCTTGAGGGAAGAGTAACCAATCTTCATGCCTGAGACCTTGATATCTAGGAAATAGTTAACTAATTCAAGCTTTGGGAACTGAATATCCCATTTTTTCCTTAGGTCCATTTCCTTAGACCTATCTCCGGTGTTGACAAAAAACATCGTTAACACTTAGCAATTTAAATTAGTTTCTTATTAATTTATCCATTTCCCAATTTCATATCTTTTCCATATATCTCTCAAAACCTGTTTGAACTCTCACAATTCTTTGAAAATATATCCATATTTCATAAACTATTAAATTTTTATACTTAGAAAATATATGTTATCAACGTTGGAAAAAATTTCCATTTCTTATTCATGCATCACTAGTCTTCCATATTCATCAATCCCTAACCGTGAACTTGTAAGAGAATAACTCTCTAAGTATCAACCCTGAAGGCCGAAACCAACATCAGATCGACACTCAAAAAGCCATTCAACTCGACTAATTTCCAGTCAGTTTCTAATTTCCTTTTTACATATAAAATTCCATTACAAGTTTATTCTCTTATTAAATTCTATATATAATTGATAAGTCGATTTCTAGTAATCAAACATTCTTAAAAAAATTTATCTCCTTAAATTTTTGGAAAATTTCGCCATCGTCTCCTTTATACGTGTAACAATCCTAATTCCAACATACCGAATTTCTTTCAAAATTCTAATCCATTGAAACTCATGTTGATTTGTCTGGTATCCTGCAGAAAAGACAAAGATATAAAATATATCAGAGCTTAGAAAACATTTCATAGAGGAATGGATAAAATATAATATAATTGAAATATAGCCTTACCCTGATAATAATACTGCCTAACCAGTATCCAAAGCTATCATATCTCTGCCACAGGTCTAACCTGCGAGTATGTTATGAGGAAGGGGTTAAAACACAAGTTTTGGTGACTAGATTTAAACTACGCATTTTGGATAATCCTGCATACACCGTTTAGTTACGTTTTCTTACTTATTAGGTTACTTTGGGTTAATAGCACTCAAGGATTTACACACACGTCGTACCCATCTACCTCCCAGTATATTAACCTAATATAGTATAGGTAGCAACCCCAATATCAAGGCACCTCCCATGGTACCCTTCTCGCACGGTCTGCGCCATCATGCTATGGAAGCGTATACAACTCTTTATCCTACGCCAGAGCGACGTACGGATCTCCATATCCAAACTTCTCAGCCAAGCTTGGTCTTGATGCGAAATAATGCCCTATCATTTACATTACACCACTCGAGGCAGACATGCGTGTATCTAGACTTTCTTACGTACCTAACATCAATCGTACTAGATGCCTTAACCGCATGTATTATCTACTGTGCACCAGGTTCTGTAACAGGGTTGTACAAGACTTTTCCATATTTGTACAGGCCCGCCTTCAAGGGCTTACAATACAGATATCCAGTATGGTCTGCTTTTCACGGTGGTTATGGCTCCACCTCTGCCTCTCCCTCAACTAGCAAAGACTACAAGAGCTAAGCAACTTGCCCCTAACAAACAATCTAAACATCCAGTTGGCATCTTCCTCAACCACCGTGCCTCGATAGTGAAAGGTTGATGGCATAACTCTAGTCTGTTTGCATCCCACTGGCTGCCGATGACGGGTACCCGACGATCTACTATCATGTGTTAGTCCTGACCCAGCCTCCCACCGAGGAGATCGCCGAATCACCCTAATGTCATCTTGTCACAGCCTTCTGACTTCAAAGCTACTTATGCAGTCAAGGCATACTCACCGGGCAATAAAGTAACGCGCAGACCCAACCCCTGCGAGCACAGTCTAAACACTGCCACCACACAGAGGACCACCCCAGAGTACCCTACCACGTCCCTCGGAAGCCGCGTGCTTCCCTCCAGTCCCACCAAGAAATCAAGTGGACGTGCTCCTCTCATGCCTCCAGACACCCCGAGGATCTAACTTGTTCGGTTCTTCACCTTCAGACGTGCAGACTAGTCCAAGCGCATCACGCAAACGTTTTATTAGATCTTATGCCTAAAACTTTAATTACGCGCTTGCTTTACCTCATCTGATTTTTGAACATTAAGCATGAAAATTATATTAAACATATAGAGAATTACATATTACAAACTCTCCCAAAATAAACAGAAAAACATATGACCAACTCCGTCAACACACCAGACAAAATCATCTATGTCAAGAAAATAACAAAATACATGTTACACTGAACTCACAAATAGAAAAAACTCACTCGAATCAGCTATCACCAAAGCAATATTTACACCTAAAGCTACCTTTCTTCCATTTAACCACAATATCTATGATGTTTGAAGAAGATCCATATGCAGAACTAGAAAAGCTTGATCTCTTCATGTTACAACCGTGCTTACCAACATCCATACAAACATTGTTAACAACTTGCAATAGAAAAATCACCAGATACCAAAACTACAGCTAATGAACTTTAAGCAACCCAAAGAACAGCCCCTACTAAGTAAATAAAGGATCAAAAAGCGGGGATGGATTGCTTCCAGTATGTCCCTTTGTTGACTTAACTTTACTACCAGCAGGTAGAATATCCTCCATAGCATAATCATGACCCTCATCAAGATCGTCAGCCCAAAATTTTCCTTTTAATTTGTGGCTCTTGGATTTTGATGAGGGTATGGCACTTGTTGGGACAACAGATAATAAAGAGGCATGAGCAGTTTTCACATTAGGAAAGGTTAGACCCTCACCAGTTACAGGAGGTAAAGTAATGTTGGAGGGTGGTTGGAAATCAACATAAGGTGATTTAAAAGAGGTAAATTTAGTTGCACCAGAAGAAGATGTAGCAAACCCAGTTGAATTAACAGACGACGGCGAAACAAAACTGAAGGTGGAAGAACATGACACTGTAGCATAACCAGATGAACTAGAAGCAGCTTCATCAATTAAAGATGAAGTAAATGTAGCAGAAGTACTAGCACCAGAAGAAAAAGAACTAGAAGAACAAGCACCGGAGAGTAATCCTGAAGCATGTAGTAAAGTATCCATTTGGTCGTTGGTCCCATCAAATAAATTTCCAACCATAGAGTCATTCAAAAGTTCATCAGACTTTCCCATACCAATATCATTCCTTTCTACAATACCATCTCTCAAATTTGGTGCAGATTTATCTTTAGTAACTTTTTCCTGGTTATTACTTACCTATGTTCTTTTATCTACATCACCATGAATAGCATCAGCATTAGTAGCTAAGTTTGAGAAAAGATTTTCACATTCAAATGCATCTTCATCTACACAATCATTCACATTATCATTACCTTTTTCTTTCCTCCTTCAATACTGTTTTTTACTTATTTACAGTACTCCATTGATACTGATTTACATTACCCTTATAATGTTGATCATGATCACCGATATGAGCATATACATTTTCATGATGAGCCTTCCTACCATTCTGATCTCCTTGATCCTTATTTACCTTATTATTTAATTCACAATTGGAAGTATTATGTCCAAAAAATTTACAAACTGTACAGAGTTCTGGTTTCCAGTCATAAAACAATTTAACTGTAGGGCAATTATCTCCTAAATCTGCAATTTCAATAGTATCAGGCAAATCGAATTCAAGGGATACTTCTACCAATGCTTTAGCATATCTAAAATGATTCATCCTTTCTGTACTATTATCAAAACATATCAATCTACCTATATGACATACCAACCAATTAATCCCTATTAATGCCCAGATAATGGTAGGAATGCAGTAGAAGTCAATCCAAACAAGTATTTTCTTGATCTAAGATCGAGCAATCCAATCAAAGGATCCCACTTAGTAATACCTCGAATGAAAATCGGATCTGAGTGGAGAATCCTTTCCTTATCAATATCATTTGTGAACTTAAAATAAAAGTTTCTACCATCAAATTTAATATCCAAACCTCCTTGTAATTTCCAGTAACGATTTAAGTAATTTACCACAGCTAGGTAATTCAACGAACCATCTAAGAAAAATCCAATTAAGTAATTATCCCATTAATTCATACCTTCCCGCTTTACCACATCTGGAATTGATTTCGGCTTTCCGTCCGTTGGGATTTCAAAGTGCAGTGGCTTGTAAACTCCAACATTACGAGGGAGAGTCTTAAACAAAGATGCATAATCACATTTGGTAAAGGAGGGGTAAGATGCAAATGAAGAAGTATTATTATCATTTGAATGAAATTGGTTCGATTTATCAAATGGAGGAATCATAGATGAAGGATTGCCAATCTGAGAGAATCTCGATTTTCGTGGCTCAGATTCGAAACGAGATATGTTGTGTTAGCATCGAAGATATTAAAAGATAAAGGTAGCCAAAGGAGGTGGAGGATCTGATGGATTGAGAGGAGGAGGGCGAGATGGAAGAGTAGGAAAGGAGGAGTTATAAGCGAGGGAGGTGGAAGAAGAAGTTGGATCTGACTTAGCCACCATTATCGATGGGTTTGAAACATTTTCTCTTTGATTTTTACCTCATCTGATTTCAAATTAACTTGGTTATTTCCAATTATATTAACTTTTTATTCAAGTTCTTTCCGAACCACTTATATCTCTAAGGAATGGACGCCTTTTTGCTTATTAATTTTGTTACAAAACTTAACCCATTTACGTTGATTAATAAGCCCATAACATGTTATACTTGATATATAATTAAGTATATTTTATCTCAATTCACATGTTTTTTTATTAACATATCACTCATCATATATGATGAAATATAACTTATCTCGTTCCATAAGTTTACCATATCCTTTCTCATTTAATCATAATTTCATCTTACACTGTCACTACAACTTGTTGTTGTTTACTTATTAACTTAGTTCTTTTAAATAAGGTTTATTAATAAGTCTCTTTTTCATTTATTATAACTTATGCTATAATTTCTGCTTGTCCCTAGGACAAAGCCTACCTATTATATAACATTCTCATTAATGTATTTAATTATAATGGGTTATTATCATTCCTTGTTTATTCCAATTCTTTTTGCTGTTGTAACCTTCATTCATTTCCATTAATTACAATTAATGCCATTTATTTCTATCATGTTATATGCACATATATTTATATACGTGTTTATGCACCAGACCTCTCACATTAAGCCTACCACTTGTGGATGCTAGATTTGTCGGGCGGTTCCGGGCAGACTTCTACCACAAGTTGACTTAACCTCATGTCTTAGCACCATTACTTGTATATTTATGCACTAGACCCCTCACATTAAATTAACGACTTATGAATGTTGGATTTGCCGGGTGGTTCCAGGAAAACTTCCACCACAAATTGAATTTAACCTTGCGTCTAAGTGCGGTTACAGTTTTCGTTTTATTGTAAATTTAGGCATATTCATTCTTTCAAAATTTTACTGTAATCTATTTTTACATGTCATACTTAATATCATATTAAGTCCATTTTAACTTATTATCATGTCGCATGTTCTTCCTAACATGTAATTATCCCCTTTTTAAAAGAATAACATCATCAATCATGTAATTATTCCAATCTAACAAATTAACATGTAGTTATCCCAATTCTTACAACTAAGGGTTCAAGTACATAATATGCCATAGATTAACATGTAATTAAAACATGTATGTATACAACAGTAATCGTTTCCACATATTTTAACTGGTTTAAACATTTTAACAGATATAATCATTCTAGCAGATTTACGTTGCATATTAACGGGGAATGTCAAACGATAAATATACCATTATCAAAAAAGTATAACTTAAATCCACTCACCTAATTGCTTTCCAATTCATGAATCTGGACCAGATCTAGCATTCCATGGTTCACCTAAATGAATTTAGAACCTAAATAACCATGGATCCATAATTCTCAACTAAAAGAAAAAGGGAAGAAAGAGGAGACAATTAAATCGACTAGATCCAAGAATTTACCTTAGTTCGAATAGAATTCTGAACACCCTCTTTATTAATATACGTTCTTTTCCTCCAGATCTTGAATCAGAATTTTCCAAAACTGATTATTCTATTTTTCTGAAGAGATTTTAGGAGGAAGAAGAATGACAGAGCTTAGTCAGCGTCTTAGAAAATTTGAGATTTAGGTTAGGCTCTGGTAGCCTATTTATAGGTGTTCAGGATCTAATCGTACACGCAGCGCTGAGTCAGCAACGAATATGGTTAAGAAAACAACCCAGATTCATGAATGAGTCAACCTGGATCAGGGATGGGTCGACCCCTAGGTCGAAACCGCTATGGGTGTGTCGACCTTAGGGTCGACCTCCCCATGTGTGTGTCGACCCCAGGGTCGAACCCCGGGTCCCGCGAGCATTTTTTAGATATGATGTTTACTATTTTAACGTCTTGTATTTTAAATGTTTGATTAGTATCTCGTTATACTTTCTTTGATTTATTTAAATATTATATTTACATACAATCTCCTTATACACACCCAGTTTTATTTCGTTTTCAAAATTCAAACTATGTTATGTCGTTATTTAATTCTTATCATATTTCTTTGATTGCAGCCTTATTTTGAATTTCTCCTTTGTGTGTGTGTATATATATATATACACACATATATACGCATATATTTTCATATACATATATGCATACATTTTTCTTTACTTTCTTATATGTATACTTTCTCATATATGTGCGTTTATACATATTTTCTCTTTAGAACATGCATTATTTAAACTGTTTCTCTAAAATAAAAATATGGCACCTACGGGTTCGAACCTGCGCCACTTTCATGAAAGTCACATGCACTAACCAATTGGACTACTTAGGCTTTTGTTAACAAGGCTTAAAATAATGGTGGTCATTGTTCTTTTCTTATTTCTTCTTTTCATATTTGTTGTAATCTTTCATTTAAACTATTGCTTGTAACCTTATCAATTTGCGTGCATCTTTTTCTTTCGTTTTTCCTTTTTATTAATGCATAATATTTGTAAATCATTGCATGCAACATAATTACACTCCATGCAACCAATTTCTTCTTTGTTTTAACGCATGGATTACATTGTTACTTGCATTAATCTTTTCTTCTTTTTAATGCATGTATTTATTACATGCAATCATACATTACCATTATTTTATTCTTCTTTTATATATTTATGACTATGCATATACATACATATATGCACTATTTAATATTTAATTGTCATAAAATGCAGGGTGTTACATTCTCCCACCCTTAGGAAATTTCATCCCCGAAATTTGATAAGAGCAAAAATCAAATAACACCTCATATAATACTCATACATCTTGTGTGCATCCAATTTTTGCAAATAGTATGCACTTGTGCAATGTGTAATACAATATTGTAATACATGTATGACTAAGCGGTACCTCCTATGTGTATGCAAATTTGAAAAAAAATCTTTTAAAACATGATGCTCACATCCTAAATATACTGGCAGTTCTACATGAATGCAATATTTTGAAGATAAACATACTTTTTCATCCAAATTTTCCCACACTCTTGCTGAGCAAGAGCATAGTTCATCCAATTTTTGCATCCCAAACCCTACCAAGTAACTTTATTTCTCGAATTTCAGAAAAAACTAATTTCTAAATTCGATTTCTAATGTTATGGAAAGGTGGAAAACAGAAAACTTCACATCTTCCGTTTTTCTTTCTCAACCTTTTTCTAACCGTACTTGGATTTTATTAAAGCTGTTTTATAAAGATTCCTTATTTTCCTGTCCAAGCACATCCCACATAAGAAAACTTTCTTTATTACAGATTTTCTTCTTCAAATTATCTTGGAAAATTTTACTCTTATTCATCTTTTCTGAGAATTTTCCATCTTTCTTTAACTGTCATGTTTGTTGCTTTACTGAATTTGTTGTTAGTTGTGTCATTACTCTTTTCTTAGCATATTTAACTTAATCCTTTGATCTAAGTTTAGTTTCAAATAAGCCTTCTATTCCTAGCTGTGTACCAACAATCACTTCCAAGCAAGACCCTAGGCTTTTCCATGCTTACGCATTCTACGGGAACTTACCATTATTCCAAGATAATTCTCGCTATCTGTTTCATAGCCTCAAAACTTTTTGCATCTTCCCTAGGAACTAATCCTTACCTACTCCGTACTTTTTTTTAAAATATGGTTTGGCCTTTTCATTTCTTTTCTTCCAAAAGTTAAAAATATCAAAATTTTATTTTCCTCACCAAAACTTACTTTTGCCAAACCATAAAACATGTCATTTTATAAAAAAATTGTAAATAATTTTTTTCAAATCACAAAAACTGGAGTAGATAAGGACAACTATTTCTCAATCAGATTTACAACTTGTTCTTGCCTACAAGGTCAGTTCAGTTTCTTACTACAAGGTGCAAACATCTACTCTATTCTTAATTTCTACAACTTATTTTGTCTTCCCAACAAAATTTCTTGTTTGAAAAAGTTATCAAAAATGATTGTCAAAAGGATAGAGATTTCAAAACTTTCTTTACTGAAAATTCTAGTTTTCAACAAAATGCCTTATCAAAATGCAACTTTTTCTATGTTTTGCTTTTTTAATACTTACATAAAATATAACAGGAAAACTAGCGAGATATACATGTTCTATAACATGCATCTTTTACCGAAATAATTTATTCTAGACAAAATTTTCATAAGAAATCGCTATTTTCCAAATATACTAATTTTAAGTCCTTAACAATTATCAATGGGGTTAGACTTAAAGTGGGTTTCCGACTTAACTAGGCTTTCCTAGACACTCCCACAAAGTCAAATCTTTCAACTATATATATTCCCAATCCATTTTTCTCTTTTTAACCTTTTCAAATTTATAAGGTTTTACTGCTAAATCCACTAACCTGAAATACGAACACATGGGATTCACCTTTTTTCTTGCAAAGTATATTGTACAGTTCCCACCCAAATTACCTAAGGGTCTCAGATTTCCATGTTCACTCCTTTAGTGTACAAAACATATATCCCAATTCTCACCATATTATGCTCTTTCTATTTAATGGGTTCCTCTATGGATCTAGGCATATATATATATATATATAATATCTATATTTTAAAAATACAAATGCGTTCACTCATTATTTATACAGGAATCCTAAACCTAGGCTCTGATACCAAATGTAACAACTCGAATTCCGATAGACCGAATTTTTTTTCAAAATTCTAATCCATCGAATCTCGTGTTGGTATGTCTGGTATCTTGCGGAAAAGATAGAGATGTAAAATATATCAGAGCTCAGAAAACATCTAACACTAGGATGGATAAAATATAATATAATTGAAATATAGCCTTACCCTAATAATAATACTGCCTAACTAATATCCAAAGCTATCATATCTCTGCCACAATTCTAACCTGCGAGTATGTTATGAGGAGGGGTTCAAAATACAAGTTCTGGTGACTGGATTTAAACTACACATTTTGGATAACCCTACATATACCGTTCAGTTACGTTTTCTTACTTATTAGGTTACTTTGGGTTAATAGCACTCAAAGATTTACACACACGTCGTACCCGTCTACCTCCCAGTAGATAAACCTAATATAGTATATGTAGCTACCGCAATATCAAGGCACCTCCCATGGTAACCTTCTCGCATGGTCTACGACATCAGGCTACGAAAGCGTATACAACTCTTCATCCAATGCCAGAGCAACGTACGGATCTCCATATCCAAATTTCTCGGCCAAGCTTGGTCTTGACGCAAAGTAATACCCTATCATCTACGATACACCACCCGAAGCAGACATGCATGTATCTAGACTTTCTCACGAAGCTAACGTCAACCAAACTCAATGCCTTAAACGCAAGTATTATCTATTGTGCACCGAGATCCGTAACAGGGCTGTACAAGAAACACGAAACTCGGTCGGGAGCTTTTCCATATCTATACAGGCCCGCCTTTAAGGGCCTACAATATAGAAATCCAGAATGGTTTCTTTTCACAGTGGCTATGGCCCGACCTCGGTCCCTCCCTCAACTAGTAAAGACTATAAGAGCTAAGAGACTTTCCCTTAACAAACAATCTAAACATCCAGTTCGCATCTCCCTCAACTACCGTGCCTCGATAGTGAAAGTTTGATGGCATCTTGGGTTTAGCTCTTGTCTTTTCGCATCCCACTGGCTGCCGATGATGGGTACCTGACGATCTGCTATCATGTGTTGGTCCTGACCCAGCCTCCCGCTCAGGCGATCGCCGAATCACTCTAGTGTCATCTCGTCATAGCCTTCTGATTGCAATGCTACTTTTGCAGTCAAGGCATACTCACCGGGTAATAAAGTAACACGCAAACCCAACCCTTGCGAGCACAGCCTAAACACTGCCACCACACAGAGGACTACCATAGAGTACCCTACCACGTCCCTCAGAAGCCGCATACTTCCCTCCAATCCCACCAAGAATTCAAGTGGACATGCTCCTCTCATGTGTATAGACACCCCGATGATCTATCCCGTTGGGTTCTTCACCTTCAGACATGCGGATTGGTACAAAGCGCATCACGCTAATGTGTTATTATACCTTATGCCTAAAACTTTAGTTATGCGCTTGCTTTACCTCATCTGATTTCGAACTAACTTGGTTATTTCCAATTATATTAACTTATTATTCAAGTTACCAAGTTCTTTCCGAGCCCCTTATATCTCTAAGGAATGGACCCCTTTTTGCTTATTAATTTTGGTTACAAAACTTGACCCATTTACATTCATTAATAAGCCCATAACATGTTATGCTTGTTAGATAATTAAGTATATTTTATCTTAATTCACATGTTTTCTATTAACATGTCACCCATCATATATGATTAAATATAACTTATCTCATTCCATAAGTTTACCATATCCTTTCTCATTTAATCATAATTTCATCTTACAGTGTCACTACAACTTGTTGTTGTTGTTTACTTAGTTCTTTTAACTAAGGTTTATTAATAAGTCTCTTTCTCATTTATTGTAACATAAAAGGTTTATTAATAAGTCTCTTTCTCATTTATTATAAGTTATGTTATAATTTCCACTTGTCCCTAGGACAAGCCTACCTATTATATAACATTCTCATTAATGTAATTAATTATAATCGGTTTTTATTATTCCCCGTTCATTCCAATTCTTTTACTATTGTAACCTTCATTCATTTCCATTAATTACAATTAATGCCATTTATTTCTATCCTGTTATATGCACATATATTTATATTTATGTTTATGCACTAGACCTCTCACATTAAGCCTACCACTTGTGGATGTTGGATTTGTCGGGCAGTTCCTGACAGACTTTTACCACAAGTTGACTTAACATCGTGTCTTAGCACCATTACATGTATATTTACGCACTAGACCCCTCACATTAAATTTACAACTTATGGATGTTGGATTCTTCAGGCGGTTTTGGGTAGACTTCACCACAAGTTGAGTTTAACTTCGTGTCTAAGTGCGGTTACAATTTTCTGTTTATTGTAAATTTAGGTATATCCATTCTTTCCAAATTTTACTGTAATCTATTTTTACATGTCATACTTAATATCATATTAAGTCCATTTTAACTAATTATCATGTCGCATGTTCTTCCTAACATGTAATTAATCGCATTTTAAAAGAATAATATGTAATCATCAATCATGTAATTATACCAATCTAACAAATTAACTTGTAATTATCCCAATTCCTATAGTTAAGGGTTCAAATACATAATATGCCACAGATTAACTTGTAACTAAAACATGTATGTATACAGCTGTAATCATTTCCACATATTTTAGCTGGTTTAAACATTTTAACAGGTAATCATTCTAGCAGATTTACATTGCATATTAACGGGGAATGTCAAACGATAAATATACCATTGTAAAAAAGGTATAATTTAAATTCACTCACGTAATTGCTTTCCAATTCATGAATCTGGTCCAGATCCAGCATTCCATGGTCCTCCTAACTGAATTTAGAACTTAAATAACCTTGGATCCACAATTCTCAACTAAAAGAAAAAAGGAAGAAAGAGGAGAAAATTAAAATGACGAGGTCCAAGAATTTACCTTACTTCGAATAGAATTTTGAACACCTTCTTATTAATATACATTCTTTTCCTCCAAATCCAAAATCATAATTTTCCTAAACTAATATTTCTATTTTTCTGAAGAGATTTGAGGAGGAAAAAGAATGGTAGGTAGCCTTTTAGAAAATGTGAGAGTTAGTGTGACACCCCACGTTCGTTATTGTCACTCACAAAGGGAATGCATTAAGGTTCGTGAAGCGTTATAGATAAACTAAAACAGAAATATTACGAGACCGATATAAAATGACAGAGGAATTAAAAACTTTATTTAACATAAAGCAACCTGGTCTGAAAACATCACATGTCTGAAATACATAAAAACCATTACATCATTGAAACTACTGCCTTGTACTTTAAAACATCAGAGTACATAAAAGAAGCAAAATTCCCCAAAATAAAACATAGCCATAGTAGCAAGGATAGGAGCTTGAGCCATACATCTAAGCAGCTCCAGCAAAATGAAAGCAAAATCATGGTCAAGCCTGAGTATTCCCACCCTGAGCACCTAGGGGGAAACGGAAGAACGAAGAGGAAACAAAAAGGGTCAGACATAAAGTCTAGCGTGTCCAGTTACTTTTCGCAAGTAAATAAGTAAACGTAGCATGATAGGCATATAAAGTGGATAAGAGAGGGATGACAGCATATAAGGTAGGTATGACAAGGTGAACATGATAGAGTGTATACTTCTCTAAAGATTACTCTACACTAATACCAGTATCACCAAAATGAGATGATCCCAATAACTAACAGATGGTAGACTTAGGCATACGTAACAATGTATTCTAACCACTACCCTAATTGATCGGCTCTCTACTCCGCATAGACACTCTGTGCTGTCCCCACCATAGGATGTATCTCATCCTATAGTGGCAACCCTTCGCTGATATATACAGCCATATCTGCAGGTGTCACGGTCGTCTTAGTCCCCTTTACCCGGCCCATGCACGTACATGCCCCCGGTCAGTTTGTGTCGCCCACAACATCCTCCTCGTTTGAATCTCTTACATTCAGCCCAGTAAGCGTGTCCCAACTCCGACCTAGTTCAGACTACTCGTTTGATACCTATTAAGTGTTACCGACTGAAATGGGTCCCACACAATTTGATACAAGCTCTCCCCCTTGTCTTGTATCCCCACTAGGATTTCCATCGGTTATGTATACCACTAGGTGTCTTTAATTACACAACCCATCATTTCTACAAGTTATGCTTACCCTAAAAAGGTGTCTTTTATTACATAACTCTAATATTTCCATCGGCTATGTATACCACTAGGTGTCTTTAATTACATAACCTTATCGGGTTAAGTTTGTGGGCCTATATGTAAATATTACTCACTCCCTTAGATTTACTTAACCCACCCACTGTTCAACCAAATTTACTTAACCCCAACTTAAGTTTATATTCATACAATCCCTATGGATTCAACAAGGTTAAGTATTCAAGGTTTATTACCATATTTTTGTTTATGGTTATGGTATGCTAGACCTCCCACATTAATCCTACTATTTGTGGATGCTGGACATATCGGGCAGGTCCGGCAGACTTATTCCACAAATTGAGCTTAACCTCGTGTCTTAGCACATCTCGTATTTGTGCACCTAGACCTCCCACATTATATTCACCACTTGTGGTCATTGGATACGCCGGGCGGGTCCGGGCAGACTTCCTTCACAAGTGCAGTCTAACCTCGTGTTTTGGCGCAACTACAGTTTCTAATTACTCTAATTCTGGGCATTTCATTATTAGCCAATTTTTCTTATGTGGTTATAGGTTTCATGCCACTTTTTTCCCCGATTATGTTCATAGTGAATTACATGTCTAAATTCATATACATATACATTATTCAAATTATGCCAATTTTCACCTTTTTACCAATTATGCCCAAATTCCCAATTTACAAGATATGCCCAATTCAATGTTTTTCCCCTCCTTCCCAAACCAACGTAATGGCGTAATTTAGCGGCATTCCAAGGCTCGAAATTAGCCTAGCTATATAAAATAAAAAGGAAAGGGTGAAGGGAAGATGACAGAGATGTTTATTCTAACAAACCGACAAAAGGATATTATGGCATAATGATAGAATGGACATATAAGAACAGATCGGTGAACTTGTAGTATTAAAACAGGTTCTAACATAGTCGGGATGCCATAATAGACATGATTAGATCTAAATAAGGATTTAGATGTCCAACTAATATCAGATCTAAATTGACCACAACATGATAATCATAAGATGATCCAAATAACAAATTAGACCCGTAATAAAATGTAGATCTGACTCGATAAGGGTTGAGATCCAAGTCATAGTCAATTCAAAATGTCATAGATTCGCAAATTACAATAGATATGATATGATTCAGTCATAGGCATAGATCCAAATTACAATATCATGGTTTTACGAATTACAGTAGATCTGATATGATTCAGTCACAGGCATAGATCCAAATTTACAATCATATCATGTTTACTTTTATTTATTTAAATCTAAAGGCAACTGAAACTCACAATGTTTGGATCTAGAACAATAGAAGGAGAAGAAAATAGTTGATGAATCTCAGATCTATGCTTGAATCACTAAATTTGATTGCAGAAGAAGAAAGAGTTTTGGTTTAGTTTAGGCACCAGTGGCACTTAGACCTCTATTGATTTTTAGTGAAGAAAACAAGAGAAAAGAGCCTGTATTTATAGCTGCCAGCACCCAAACTGACTTAGCTATGTCTGCCCTAGGGGGTCGACCCACCCCTTAGGAGGTCGACCCTGGTGTCGACACCGCCCTTGGAGGGTCGACACCCCCCTTAAGGGCTCGACTCCCCTAGGTGGGAATTTTCCCGCTCACCCTGAATTCTGGAACTTTGAACTTTTTTGAACTTTCTGGACCTGATTTTGAATTCTTCGAAATTATATATATATATATATATATATATATATATATATATAATTATCTTGCACGTATACAACCTTCAAACCCACATAACTTCTTCATACGTTGTTTGTTTTACGCAAACCAAGTGTCCATCTTGACCAGAATTTCGAGACGGATGTAATGGTGCAGTCCATTTCCCTTAATTCCGAATATTAAATTAATTATTATTTAATTTATCCTTTTTTAGTGTTGTTAAAATACAGGGTGTTACATTCTCCCCTACTCAAAGGATTTCGTCCTCGAAATTTCCAAGTTATGAAGAATGCATGTCCTACCATCCATCACCCATCTACTCATCCGTCAATCACCGGCATCCATTGTCCTTAAAGACTTCTAATACTTATATGAATATATGCAGAGGCGTGTGTATATGTCCCAACACTAATGCGAAGATCGGGCGGTCTACTGATTCAGTCGACCTCCTTAATGCAATGTATGTAGTGCCATGAATCCAATATGTACGCAAATAATCCTATTATAACATGTAATTTCTATATGGGTGCACAAACATCCGTCCAAATGCAACATCCATATGATGAAACATTCAATTTCATCCATAAAAAGAAGAAAAATGCACACACATCTGTATGCGATATGAGACTGATTGAGCCGGTCTAGTGCGTAATGTGTGTGTAAGTGCATCCACGAGCAACCATTAGCGAACACTTGCATCCACTTGCATCCATCAAACATAACATGTCTCAAACACATGTTTACATCCATGGGATTCCTACATAAAGGTCGGAGATTCGATTGATAGGGTATACTTAAATGATAGAAACAAGCATAAATAAAGAGCTTTGGAAAAGGAGTTAAGAACATACCCTCAAAAAGAAAAGGTACGAAGCATGAATCTTGTCTTCGATCTCTCAAGTTGCATTTTCTGGGTTATCGCCCCACTGAACCTTCACCAACTTGATTTCTTTATTGCGTAGCTTCATAACTTCTGTTCCAAGAATACTAGAAGGAACTCGTCAGACTATCGCATCCCGTTCCACCTCTACTTCCTCCAACATGCTCGGCTCAATTGTTTTCGCGGTATCATGCAAACACTTCCGCAGATGAGAAACATGGAAAACATCATGAACGCCGAATAGTGTTTTTAGTAGCTTTGATCTATAGGCCATTTGGCCAATCCTTTTTGTTATGGGAAATGGCCCTACGAATCTTGGTGCCAACTTTCCTACAGATCCGAAGCGAACCACATTCCTCAAAGGTGGCACTTTAATGAAAACCATGTCTCCTACTTCAAATTCAATTTCAATCCTTCTCTTGTCTGCGTAGGATTTCTTTTATCTTGAGCGGTCTTCATTCGTCGTCTAATAAGATCAATCTTCTCGGACATTTCTAACATATCTGGTCCAAGTAATAGCCTTTCTGTAGATTCCCACCAATAAGTTGGTGATCTACAAGGTCGTCCGTACAATGCTTCGAAGGGTGCCATGCCAATACTAGCTTGATAACTATTGTTATAGGAAAACTCTACTAAAGGAAGATGCTCTTCCCAAGTTCCTCCGAAGTCTAGGATACACAGCCTCAAAAGATCTTCTAGAACTCTGTTCACCCTCTCCGTCTGACCATCAGTCTGTGGATGATAAGCGGTGCTCAAACGTAACTGTGGACTTAATGCTTCTTGCAAAATCCTCTAAAACTCACTAGTGAAAATGGGGTCACGATTGCTTACGATGCTGGAAAGTACTTCATGAAGACGGACTATCTCTAACATATACTGCTGCCAACCAAGCTGTCGTCCTCTTACTCTTAATTAGAATAAAATGACTGCTCTTAGTAAGTCTATCTACTACCACTCAAATACTGGTGTTGCCTTTCTTTGATCTAGGAAAACCATCTATGAAATCCCTAGAGAGGCTCTCCCACTTCCACTGTGGAACCTCCAAAGAATGAAGTAAACCGCCGGGTTTCTTTTGCTTAGCTTTGACTTGTTGACACACTAAATATCGAGAAACAAACTCTGCCACATCTTTCTTCATCCCAGCCCAAAAGAAAATCCTCTTCATGTCCCTATACATCTTGTCACCGCCTGGATGAATAGTCATCTTAGAGTGATGGGCTTCTTTTAGGACTGCCTTTAGCAAACTTCCAGTTTGAGCAACACAAAGCCTTCCATCTCATCGCAACCACCCTTTATCGTCGATGTAATATCTATTGAGGTGACTAGAAGTCCCCCCTTTACTGAGCCTATCCAAGATGTCTGAAATATGTGGATTATCTCGTTGCGAAGCTCCTATCTGATCCATAAGAGTAGGTCGTATCTGTAACGATGCAAACAAACCAGGCAAAAGCTCGGTGGAGGGTCTAAAATTAAAGGTTGATATGAACTCCAAGCTTTTCCTTTCCACAAACAGAGGACTTAAGGCCATCCTCTGCCTACTTAGTGCATCTGCCACCACATTACCCTTACCCGGAGTATAAGCAATCTCGAAGTCATAAGAAGCTAGGAACTCCATCCACCTTTGCTGTCTCAGATTAAGATCCTTCTGTGAGAACAAATACTTGAAAGATTTATGATCAGTATACAACTCGAACATCTCTCCAACTAAATAATGACGCTACATCTTAAGCATGAATACTATGGCAGCTAGGTCTAAATCTTGGGTTGGGTAGTTCTTATCATGGACTCTTAGCCATCTTCCTCCATAACATACTAACCTTCCTTCTTGCATCAGAACCGCACCAAGCCCCATACCACATGCATTGGTGTAAAACGTAAACACTTTATTCCCATCGAGCAAGGTCAAGACTGGGGCTGTTTTCAGATCCCTCTTCATTCGTTGGAAAGCAACATCACAATCTATATCCCACGAAAATGCCAAATTTTTCTTCGTCAGCCCGGTGAGTGGGGATGATATCTTCGCGAGGTCCTTAATGAACTTCCTATAGTAGCCTGCTAACCCTGAAAAGCTTTTCACCTCCGTTGCATTCTTTGGAATCTGCTAGTCCTGAACTGCAACTACCTTTGCAGGATCTACTACTATTCCTTCCTTAGAAACTACATGCCCTAGGAATCTCACCTCCTTTCTCCAAAAATGACATTTGGAGAATTTTGCCTTAAGTTTATGCACACAGAGAGTTTTCAAAACTTCCCTCAAATGTTTGGCATGCTCTTTCTCACTCTTTGAGAAGATCAAGATATCATCAACAAAGACCACGACGAATTTATTTAGAAACTCCTGAAACACCCTACTCATCAGATCAAAAAATAGGCGGGTGCATTCATCAATCCAAAAGGCATTACGAGTCATTCAAAGAAACAATATGGAGTCCTAAAAGCGGTCTTATCTATACTGTCCTCAGCCACCCTCAACTGATGAAACCTTGTGGCCAGGTCTAACTGAGAAAATACCGAGGCACCAACAAGCTGATCGAACAAGTCATCTATCATCAGAAGTGGGTTACTATTCTTCTTTGTAAGTTTGTTCAACTCTCTATAGTCTACACACCAACGAAGCGAACCATCCGCCTTAGTTGCGAAACCACTGGAGCACCCCATTCAGATATGCTTCGCCTGATAAATCCTTTCTCAAATAGCTCCCCTACTTGCTTACTCAACTCCCTCCTTTCCCTTGCAGCCATATGGCGCATTGGCAATGCAACTGGCTTTGCATTGTCCACCGAATATATACGAAAATCGATCTCGCGCCTCGAGGGTAAGCCCCGTACCTCATCAAAAACATCAGAATAATCTCGGACTACTGGAATAGATTGCAAGTCATCGATAGATGCATCGAGAGACTCTAGGAAACTAAGCATAACAGATACTTGTGGGTCACAAGAAATCTCGACGTTCCTTCCATGACAAGTTAAAAGCCTAACGACCCTCCTCTCACAATCTAGAATGGCACCATACATGATTAGCCAATCCATTCCTAGAATCAAACCGTAGCCCATAAACTCAAGCACATACGCGTTGCACTCAAACTCGACACCTAAGATAGATAACTTCAAACCCCGAAAAATCATGGATAAATGAGCCGAACCACCAATGGGGTTTGAGACAATAACGGAATCCACTACCATACTAGTATTTAAATGAAGAGATTTAACCACAGAACTAGATATAAATGAATGTGAAGCTCCAGAATCAAAAAGAGTTCTAGTATTGTTCCTGGAAAGAGAAATCAAACCTTCCACGAAAATTTTCCAACCTCTATCCGGAGCACTGATCGCGAGAGCATGCACCTGCCCTCTAGAAGCTCCTGCCCTCTGGCCTTGTCCCTGTGGTCCCTGTTTCTTCGGGCACTCCCTAGCAAAGTGTCCGACCTCTCCACAATTGAAGCAAGTGACCAAGTGACCCTCTCGACCACAACTGTGACATTTCCTCTTATCCTTAGCCTTGTCATTCTTTCCACCTTTCTTTTGTTGTTATTGTTGTTGTTGTTGTCCTTTCTTGGGCCATGCCTTCTTATTTTGCTTTGTTTCCTCAGCTTTTACTTCCTTCTTTTCTCCTTTGTCTTCCTCATGCATTAGGGCCATATCAACAAGTCTTTCAAAAGTAGCTCCCATTGGAATGTGGGACATAGTTAACCCATGAAGGGGTTCACTCAGCCCTTTAGCAAACCGCAGAGCCTTCTTATGCAGAGTGTCAACCAATTCCAATCCAGATCTTGCTACCTGGTTAAATTTGTTCACATATTCTTTAACAGTCATGGTTCCTTGTTTGAGCGCCAAGAACCTCTCCATATGCATGCTTTTCTCAGCTTAGGAAAGAAATTTCATTTCAAACCTCATCCTAAAATCATCCCATGTCTCTACCGGGCGTCCAGCTTGGGCAACTTCCTACCAAAACGAAGCTTCATCTTTCAGTAGCCATGCAACTAACTGAATCTTACTCCGATCTTCCACTTCAAATATTACGAACAAGTCCTCGGTCTCCTTTACCCAATTCCTTGCCTCTACGAATGTTTCGGTTCCACGGAATGGCTTCCCTCCCATGGAACAGAAATCTTTGCAGATCTTAGCGAAATTATCTACTCTTGGAGGAGGAGGAACAACGGGTGCAGCTGGGGGAGGAACGTTTCTTTGGCCTTCGGCATGCGTTGTAGCCTCTAAATATCTACGGAACCAGCCAGGTATCGTAACGCCCTCTGGAATGTTAGGTTCCCTAGACATGCTAAAACGAAAAGGAAAGAAATTTAGAAAACGATAGAAAGATAGTACATATGGCTTTGGAAAATATGTTTTTCAAAACAGTCCCTTTCTGAAAAATGCTTTCTTTCATAATCTTTTCTAAAATAATTTTCAATTTTTTTTTATCTAGTCTGGTAACCTTCATCTCTTATACCAAGTGTGACACCCCACGCCCATTAATGTCACTCACAAAGGGAATGCATTAAGTTTCATAAAGCGTTATAGGCAAACCGAAACAGAAATATTACAAGACAGATATAAAATGACAGCGGAATTGAAAACTTTATTTAACATAAAGCAACATGGTCTAAAAACATCACACCTCTAAAATATATAAAAACCATTACATCACTGAAACTACTGTCTTGTACTTTAAAACATCAGAGTATATAAAAGAAGAAAAATTCCCCCAAAATAAAACATAGCCATAGTTGCAAGGATAGGAGCTTGAGCCATACATCTAAGAAGCTCTAGCAAAATGAAAGCAGAATCACGGTCAAGCCTGAGTATTCCCACCCTAAGAACTTGGGGGGAACGGAAGAAAGAAGAGGAAACAAAAAGGGTCAGACATAAAGTCTCGCCAGTCCAGTTACTTTTAGCAAGTAAATAAGTAAAAGTAGCATGACAGACATATAAAGTGGATATGAGAGAGATAACAACATATAAGGTAGGTATGATAAGGTGAACATGATAGAGTATATATTTCTCTAAAGATTACTCTGCACTAATACTAGTATCACCAGAATGAGACGATCCCAACAACTAACAAATGGTAGACTTAGGCATACGTCCCAATGTATCCTAACCACTACCATATTCGATCGGCTCCCTACTCCGCGTAGACACTCTATGCCGGTCCCACCATAGGATGTATCACATCATATAGGGGCAACCCTTCACTGATATGCACAACAATATCTGCAGGTATCACGATCGTCTTAGCCCCCTCTAACTGGACCATGCACGCACATGTCCTCGGTCAGTCTGCGCCGCCCACACCGTCCTCCTCGTTTGGATCTCTTACATTCAGCCCAGTAAGTGTGTCCCAACTCCGACCTAGTTCGAAGTATTCATTTGATACATATTAAGGGTTACTGATTGAAATGGGTCCCACACAATTTGATACATGCTCTCCCCTTGTCTTGTATCCCCATTAGGATTTCCATTGGTTGTGTATACCACTAGGTATCTTTAATTACACAACCCTATCATTTCTACAAGTTATGTTAACTCTAAAAAGGTGTATTTAATTACATAACTCTAATATTTCCATCGGCTATGTATACCACTAGGTATCTTTAATTACATAACTTTATCGGGTTAAGTTTATGGGCCTATATATAAATATTACCCAACCCATCAGATCTACTTAACCCACCCACTGTTCAACCAAATTTACTTAACCCCAACTTAAGTTTATATTCATACAATCCCTATGGATTCAACTAGGTTAAGTATTCAAGGTTTATTACGATATTTTCATTTATGGTTATGGTATGCTAGACCTCCCACATTAAGCCTACTATTTGTGGATATTGAACATGCCGGGCGGGTCCGACCAGACTTATTCCACAAATTGGGCTTAACCTCGTGTCTTAGCATGTCTTGTATTTGTGCACCTAGACCTCACACATTATATTCACCGCTTGTGGTCATTGGATATGCCGGGCGGATCCGAGCAGACTTCCACCACAAGTGCAATCTAACCTCGTGTCTAGGCGCAATTACATTTTCTAATTACTGTAATCCTAGGCATTTCATTATTAGCCAATTTTTCCTATGTGGTTATAGGTTATATGTTTCATGCCCCTTTTCCCCCGATTATGTTCATAATGAATTACATGTCCAAGTTCATATACATATGCATTATTCAAATTATACCAATTTTCACCTTTTTTACCAATTATGCCCAAATTCCCAATTTACAAGATATGCCTAAGTTCAATGTTTATCTCCTTATTCCCAAACCAACGGAATCGCATAATTTAGCGGTATGCCTAGGCTCGAAATTATCCTAGCTATATAAAATAAAAAGGAAAGGGTGAAGGGAAGATGACAAAGATGTTTATTCTAACAAATTGACATAAGCATATGATGGCATAGTGATAGAATGGACATATAAGAACAGACTGGTGAACTTGTGATAATAAAACAGGTTCTAACATTAGTAGGGATGTCATAATAGGCATGACTAGATTTAAATAAGGGTTTAGATGTCCAACTAATATCAGATCTAAATTGACAACAATATGATAATCATAACATGATCCAAATAACAAATTAGATGTGTAATTAAAAGTAGATCTGACATGATAAGGGTTGAGATCCAAGTCATAGTCAATTCAAAATGTCACAGATTCACAAATTACAATAGATCTGATATGATTCAGTCATAGGCATAGATCCAGATTACAATATCATGGATTCACGAATTACAGTAGATCTGATATGATTCTGTCACAGGCATAGATCCAAATTTACAGTCATATCATGCTTACTTTTATTTATTTAAATCTAAAGGCAACTGAAACTCACAGTGTTTGGATCTAGAGCAATGGAAGGAGAAGAAAATAGTTTATGAATCTTAGATCTATGCTTGAATCTCTAAATTTGATTGGAGGAGAAGAAAGAGTTTTGGTTTAGTTCAGACACCAACGACACTTAGGCCTCCATTGATTTTAGTGAAGAAAACAAGAGAAATGAGCTTGTATTTATTGCTGCTTGCCCCTAAACAAACTTAGTCACGTCAGCCCTAGGGGGGTCGACCCACCCCTTAGGGGGTCGAAGCTGGTGTCGGCACCCCTTGGGGGGTCGACTCCTGTAGGCAGGAATTTTCCTACTCACCCCAAATTCTGGAATTTTGAACTTTTTTGAAATTTTCATACTTTCCGGACCTGATTTTGAACTCTTGGAACCTATATATATATATATATATATATATATGTATATGTATATATGTATATATATAATTATCTTGTGCGTATACTACCTTCAAACCCTCATAACTTGTAACACCCCACCTCCGTTAAGGTCACTCACAAAGGGAATGCCTTAACTTTGATGGAGCGTTTTAGTAGACATAACATAAATTTACAAGACAGATAAAACAGTACTTGAAAAAATTATAACTTTATTACAACAGAAACCGAAATAAGTTTGGTTACGTCTTTTCAAATCACAATATCAGAATTCAAGTACAAAATATCGGTCTTGTACAAAAGCCTTCAGAATGCACAGTTTTTAAAGTCATAATCCCCAACATAAACTGCCATGGAAAGATAGAGCCAAGGCCAAGCGATACTTCAAGCAGAGAAAATCCGAATCAAGCTCCTATATTTCCACCCTAAAAACCTGGGGGGGACGAAAGAAAAGGGGCGAAAACAAGCAAGGTCAGACATAAAGTCTGGCATGTCCAGTGACTTTCAGCATATGAACAGATAATAATATCATGACATGAAAATAAAGCTGGATAAGAGACAACAGCAACAGAAGTAACTAGTATACTTAAGCTAAACAGAAGAAACAGAATGATATAGCCCAAGTTATGCTTCTTACTTATATCTTACTTCTCTGCACTAATACTAGTATAACAGGATTAGGTGTTACCCTAATGTCTAAACTGAAACAGAAACGGAACAGAATAATCTATACAGAAACAGAATGCCAGTAATGGGCCTTTACCACCCTAACAGATAGAAGGTACATAAACGGAATCAGAGACGAAAACAGAATAATACCTACGGAAACAGGATGTTAAAATTAGGTGTACACTAGTAAATGGGCCTTTACCACCCCAACAGACGGTACCATGCAGAAACAGACAGGTGTTACCACCCAACAGAAACAGACGGTTCCCCAACGGAAACAGACAGAACTAAGTGTACCCTAAATCTACCCCAAGCGATCGGCTCCCCAATACATAAATACCCTGTGCTAGCCCCACAGAAGGGTGTATCACTCCCTAAAGTGGCAATCTTTGAATGACACAGACCTATTTACAGATGTCACGGCATCTTACATCCTCAGAGGCAGACCGGGATCCATGCACGCACATGACCTGGTTGGAACGCATCATCAAAACCCCTCGCCATTATCAGAATGAACTACTTATAATTAGTTCAGTAAGCGTGCCCGGACCCTACCCGCTGTTGGGTCATAGTTTTGATACCAGAAAGGGTTACTGACTAATATGGGTCCCAAACAACGGATGACACAAGTATTTTCCCTCCTAACCTTGTGTCCCTAGACTAATGGATTTCAGATTAATTTGTTTACAAATTTTCAGGCCTGCAGAGTTCAAATCAACTAGTTCACAGATCAGAAAATCAAGTCAACATGTTTTTAGACTAACGGATCAGATGTACAGTTTTAACAGACTTACAGATTGTCTAACTTTGTATTTGGCCTATAGATTCATGAAACAGGTTTATTAATTCATCAGTCCAGTTGGTTTAGCTCTATCCACCCAACACATTTTAGACATCATATTTATCTTAGATTTGCATTAATTAAATATTAATGCGCAGACGTCTCACATTAGGTCGGTAGCTTGTGGCCGCTGGATAAGCTGGGCGGTTTCGGGCAGACTTCTGCCACAAGCCAGACCTAACCTCGTGTCTAAGAATATTTTAGTTATGCCTACGAACTCTCATATTAGACTAGCAGTTTGCGGTTGCTGGTTAAGCCGGTTGGGTCCGGGCAGGCTTCTAATGCAAACTTGAGTCTAACCTCGTGTCTCGGCATTTTTATTGTAACCAGTTTATTCCATTACAAATTTTACAACTATCAGACTAATTATGTCAATTTAACAGAATTAACTTCTTTTCAAGTCGCGACAGATTAATCACATTAACATGTTTTACTCAATCTTAGATCGAACCTACGGATTTTCATACACAAATTACAATCATTCATCTTTTCAATAGATTTAATAGATTTAGCAGCTCAGGCGGTTCAACAGATTTAGCAGATTAGGCAACTCAACAGATTTAGCAGATTAGGCATTATTAGCAGATTAGGAGATTCAACGTATTTAACAGTTTAGGAAATTCAACAGATTAAATAGGTAACAAATTTAGCAGATTAGGCAAATTTAACATATTAAGCAGATAACAGTTTTAGCCGATTTAAACATTCCTTAAAGTCCTATTCACATATCTTGCCTAATTCATAAAGTAAACCTAAACTTATATGCCCAAATTATGGTCATAATCCACCATATAACATATGTCCCAAATTTTAGTTAAACTTGCATAGTTCAGAATATTCTCCAAAAACCATAATCGTGATTCACATATAAATTATGCCAAATATAGCCATTGATTACAATGCATGTCACATATCCAAAACCCCCTTACTTAGGTGTACTCACACTTAATAGTCATCAAATCTTAATATAGGTTTTTACACCTAAGTCATATGCAAATTAGTCTACTTCCAAATGACAAGCTATCAGATTTAATATGCCCAGATCCAGATCTTGAATTATGAAATATGTTCTTCATGTTCTAAGTCACTATAATCCTCTTCTTCCAAGTCATATATCATCTTATGCGATATGTCTCAAATATATGTCCAGGATTACAACATGCATTATGTCCTCAAATTAATTACAAATCGATTTTGCCCAAATATGCCTCATTCAATGTTCTTCCCAAATTTAGCGTTTATGCGTTCATCTCTTATGAGACTTGGCTCAGGCTCATGGTAGCCTGGCTATCAAACAAAAAGAAAGAAAGGAGGAAGAAATACAGAACAAACAGAATAATAAAACAGAGGAACAGATCTGGTAAATAGAAAAAGGGCCTAGTCTCAGATTCAGTTTTATAATTATGTCAAGATCATGATTAAATTTCGTATCGGAAAATAACTGCACTTGCCTTGATTGGATTATAGAAGAAGAGTTGCAGTTGTTCTCTTTTAATCTTATTCAGATTTGGAAGAAGATGCACTAGTTCTTGTTTTGATCCCAGCAAAGTAGCGATGCCAATATTTTATTAATTTATTTCTATTATTTCAGAGGCAGCATAAGGAGAGAAGAATGGTGTAAAGAGAATGGGGCTAGGGGCTGTTTATATAGGATTAGTCGGGCGAATCTAGACTGAAAACGAGACCAGATACATCAGAATGAACGCAAGCTCAAAACTGGGTTCTGGCACCAGGTCGACCCCCAGGTCGACCTGGTCCCTGGGAGGTCGACCATAGTGTCGACCCCCAGGTCGACCTGGTCCTAGGCGGGAAAATTCCCACCCAGTCCGCGCTGGGGTTTGAATTAGAAATTCGAATTTCGAGCTGTTTTCGATTCTGAAAATTCCTGAAACTTCGAAGGGTCATATCTCCCTCATTCGGACTCCGTTTCTCGAAACCTCAGACTCGTTTCCAAGCAGAATTTCGAGACAAACGCAATAGCGCAACCCGTTTTCCTTGATTCTTATTTAAAATTTAATTCTGCCTTGATTTATGGTTTTAACATGTTATAAAAATATGGGTTGTTACATAACTTCTTCATACGGTGTCTGTTTTATGCAAACCAAATGTCTATCTTGACCAGAATATCGAGGTAGACACAATGGCATAGTCCGTTTCCCTTTAAGTCCGAATATTAAATTAATTATTATTTAATTTATCCTCTTTTTCTGTTGTTAAAATATAGGGTGTTACATTTAGGCTAGGCTTTGCAAGCCTATTTATAGTGTTCCGGATTTTATCGTATACGCAGCACTGAGTCAACCACGTATATGGTTAAGAAAACAGTCCATATTCATCAATGAATCTGCCCGGATTAGGGGTGGGTCGATCCCTAGGTCGACCTCGACCCCCTATGTATGTGTCGACCCCAGGGTCGACACTTGGGTCCCACAAGCGTTTTTAGATACGATGTTTACTGTTTTAATGTTTTTAATTTTAAATATTTGATTAGTATCTCATTATACATTCTTTGATTTATTTAAATATTATATTTACATATAATCTCCTTATATGTACACAAAACTCAAATGCCCATTTTACACGTGTGTGTATATATATATATATATATATATAAATGCACAACTTTTTTTCCGTTTTCAAAATTCAAACGTTGTTATGTCGTTATTTATCTTTGATTGCAGCCTTATTTTGAATCTCTCCTTTGTATCTGCATATATCTTCATATACATATATTTTTCTATATTTCCTTATATGTATACTTTTTCTTATATTTTCATTTATACATATTTTCTTTTTAGAACATGCAGTATTTTAGTCATTTCTCTAAAATAAAAATATGGCGCCTACGGGGACTGAGCCTACACCACTCTCATGAAAGTCATATGCTCTAACAAACTGGACTACTTAGGCTTTCATTAATAAGGCTTAAAACAATGGTGGTCATTGTTCTTTTCTTATTTCTGATTTTCATATTTGTTGTAATCTTTCATTTAAACCCTTGCATGTAACCTTATCAATTTGCATGCATCTTTTTCTTTCATTTTCCTTTCTTATTAATGCATAATATTTGTAAATCACTGCATGTAACATAATTACACTGCATGCAACCAATTTCTTCTTTCTTTTAACGCATGCATCACATTGTTACTTGCATTAATCTTTTCTTCTTTTTAAAGCATGTATTTATTAATGCAATCATACATTACCATTATTTTATTCTTCTTTTATATATTTATGACTATGCATATATATACACATATGCACTATTTAACATTTACTTGTCAGAAAATGCTGGGTGTTACAGTATGGGTCACTCGGTACAACAACAAATCGCCTCTCTAGGCCCTTTCCATTTAAAAAGAAAATCAAAAAGCCAAGTGGCTTGCCAAATAGGCGCATAAAATCTCATACTAAATTAAATAGGTACCTGTTTTGTTGGGCATTCAATTTATTTTTTTATATATTCAAACATTCCCAGTTTATTCCAATCCAGTCGTTTTTAACTCAACTAGCTAATTTATTCTCTAATTAACTCTTTTGCCTATTTCAGTTTTTAATTGAACATATCACGTTCATATATATATTATTAATTTACTTATAAACCAATTGAATTCCATTTCCAACTCAAGTTTCATATTAGATTTCGAATATAATTTCACAAATCTCATATACTAATTCAATGTCAAACTCAATCCAAAACTCGATTAACTAGTTATTCTTCTACTTAGTTAATTCTATTCAATAATTAAAATTATGATTTTTGTTTCCAAAATGAATTCATTTACTCCATTTGAGTTCATATTTATTTTATAACTCAAGTTTGAATTTTTATAATCAAAATCCAAATTTTATTAACTTAAAATCCTTCTACTTAGTTAATTCTATTCAATAATTAAAATTATGATTTTTGTTTCCAAAATCAGTTCATTTACTCCACTTGAGTTCATATTTATTTTATAACTCAAGTCTGAATTTTTATAATCAAAATCCAAATTTTATTAACTTAAAATCCTTTGATTTTATTTATTTAATCGTTATAATTTATAAATGATTATGGCGTTGTTTTTCTGGAAATTTGATTTTGACATAACTCAAAATCTATAAGACGAAATCTAGATTTTTCTCATCTATTAGAAAATTATTACTCAATAGGTCCGGACAATTCATGTTTCAAAGAATTTCAACTTAAACTGAGTTCTATATACTCAGTTGAAGTTCGAACCATCAAATTATGAACTACCGCTTTACGGTTTAAACATAAACATTTAAACTTCGTTTATAAATAAATTTAAATTCCATTCTTCTATATTTCAATATAAATTAAACCATTTTTCCAAATTTATTTTAAACAATTCCAATTATCCTATATCGTCAATTATTCCATTCAACATTCATAACTTGGTAATAATTTTGTTTACAAACTCAACTTCTTTATCAACTTCCAATTTCCTAGGAAATAAATTATTTTATAAAATTTGATATAATTAAATTTCAATTATAAATCCTTAGGATTTATCTCAAATCTGTTTATATTTTGAATTACAAAAAAAAATTTATCGTTCCCTTTTCGAAACGATTTCTGATTCCCTTTTTAAATTCATACATGAATTTAAACTTCCAACTTATCTACTCATAATTTATTCCATTTCATTTATAAACATCATTTGTAAATTCACTACTTGCTTTTGTTTTAATTTTAAAACAAGTTAATATTTCCTAGCCCATTCGAAATTCAAATTATATTTAGAAAAATAAGTTTCCTTTTTAAAATCAATTTCTTTTCCTTTTTATTCCAATATATTTTTACCGCATTTTAAATACCAATACCTAGAACTAGTGTTATTCAAACATCCAAAACACACAATCATCAATCATAGATTTTTTAACACATCATATATTATAATATATATGAAAACAATGATAAATAAATTTGAGGAATCCTGTTTGATCCCGCTAACATGTTTTCCCTGCATCCACAGATGTCAACATAATAATAGACATACTACTTCAGGGCAGGATATCGTGGTTTAGAAGGTCAACCACTATATATATAGTGTGGGGCACATAGGTTCATCCACTAATGGTACTGCGGGAATATCCAATATATATATATATATATATATAATAAACACAACTACCAAGCCTAAATATAACTAATATGTATAATTGCTGCAATTTATGAAAATTATTCAATGCATCCAAACAGTCAGCAAACAACATATAAAAATTATTTAAAAATGAAAATTCGTTTATAATAAATTATAAATGAATCCAGAGAGTGAATTTACTCACCTTGATTTTATTCGCCGAATATACATTTAAATTTCCATGTCATCTTGGCTACGAATACACTAGAGTCGTCTATCTTGCACTTACGACTATCTATTTTAATTTATTGATTAACGATTATAAACTAAAATTAACTTAAACGTATAAATAATTTAATTATCTAATGTATTTTAAATAAATATATGAAGAAGTATACCTTATTGCTACTCCAATCACTCGACCAATCCCCGAAACAAATCCTCGGACATCTCCAAAAAAAATGCAAACAATCCAAACACCGATCCATTCTTTCTTGGCATTTCACCAAACATTACACCATCAACTGCCATTCTTCTTCCTATCACCACCGTTGTGCCTCAAACCATTAGCCAATCACCTGGACCACACCTGACCAGACAACCTCCTCTTAGTAACCGGTTATTTACTACATTCATCATCCTAAGTCAACATAGACCGATCTCCTCAAATGACAGTCCATTGTCACACACCATTTTACCTCATCCATCTTCAATGTCGCACCATCCCAATACAACAAACCTGCGACTTCCATTAACTCCAATCAACGGGCCACCAGTTAAATCGTCTTCAACTTTGAAGTTCACTGTCGCCATCACCAGAAATCACATGCTCCATCTTCAATGGTGAGCGTTTTCCCCGAATTGCGTTCAACTTTCTCACGAAAAGCTGCAGGAAGTAGCAATCTTTTCCATGAGCGAATCCCTCAGGAAAAAACCATAAGTGCGCTCCACAACCCCGAACTCCACGCTACCTCCACCATCTCGACCTTGCCAGCAAATTTCAATCGATCGCATTGCCAATGAAGTGTATTAGAGGGGAGTATCGATCCATCCGAGCTTAATAATATTGATTTGATGATTCTAGAATTCTGTTTGAAATAGTTACGGATTTTTGGAAAAAAAATAAGAAATAGATGGCATCGATTTTCTCTGAGGAATGAAACTGAGAAGAGAATAAAAAAGGCGAAGTCGTGATTAATTTATAGATGAAGAGGGAAAGGGTAGGTCTATTAACATACAAGAGGATAGGTCGGCCTAATTACAAAATATTAAATTTTGATTTGATTTAAAATTAATACGATTTGAATTAAAGATATTTTTATTGTATTTAAATAGATTTCGATTTTATTTCGAGCTTATCCATTAAAAATAGCTAGGAGTTAATAACTTGATATCACGAACCCTTATTTTAATGTAACGACTAACGTTTCAATGTTATAATGTTATTCTGAACTCAACGGAATAGATACTTAAATTTAATTCGAATGTATATATAAATGACCATATTAAATCGATATAATATAATTTAAATTCAAAAATAATCAATTCCTGTATAATAAATTATTATTTTATATTGATCATATGAATTGTTTTGATTCAGTTTCACCTTCAAATTCAATTATTAGTCGTTTTCGTATTACGATAATTCAATATACTTGAAATTAAATCGTATTCGATTATTAAATCGATAAACTTGATATAAAAATCCATTTATATTACCAACTAAACGTCTAAAATAATATTAAATATTTAAAATTATCGACCAGAAATCCGGGTCGTTACAAGTAGGGAAAAGATATATCATCAATTTTGACACTGTTTTCTACAAGAATTTGTTTAACTACACTAGTACTTCGATGACCAAGTTTATTGTGCCCCAGATCAAACACATTGTTCTATTTTCTCAATATATGTTTACTAAGATTGAACTTTACATCTCTTTTTCCAATATTGTTGTTGCAATTGGTTGAATTGAACTTGTATAGCTTTTTAACTTTTTTGCCCTGCAACAAGATACTTTTAGTGAGTATGCCTCTAACCAAACAGTTGTTTGAATAAAATTCAAAATAGACTTTATTATCTTGAGCAAATTGAGACACACTTAATAGATTTTTCTTAATGTCAGGGACCCTTAGCAAATTATTCAAGAGCAATTGTTTATTTTTATTTAGAGAACCACTGCCAATATGAGTAATATGTATAGACTTACCATTTCCCATGCACACTAATTGATTGCCTTTGTACTTTCTACATCAAAGATTCAAGTTATCTAAATTGTTAATTAAGTGATTAGTGGCCACTGAATCTAAGTACCAACTTTCATCATTAATGTGACCAATTTTTGCTACTTCACTGTGATTGTTGCACTTGATATCACCTTGCACTGTCTGATCATTCTGCACTCGAATAACATTAGCATTGGGATTTTTATTTCTTTGATTGTTGCCAGTCTGATTATGAGTAAAATTCTGATTGAATCTAAAATAACACTTCATAAATATGGCATTTAGGTCGATTATTGTTGTTGTTTATGCCCCTTCTCTAGATCTCTTGCTATAACCACCTCATTGAATTCGCTGAGCTTGTCTTTTGAAACACCCCACCTCCGTTAAGGTCACTCGCAAAGGTAATGCCTTAACTTTTGTGGAGCATTTTAGGTAAAAGATGCAGATAAATTACAAGATAGACAAATAAAGCAGCGGAAAATAAAGTCATTTTATAAACAACTTAATTCGGTCAAGCTTTTACAACGACTGTCTCAGTCATACTTAAAAGTAATACATAGAAATTCTGTCTAGATTCAAAAACTTCCAAGTATAAAAGAAGCATAAAAATAACAATGATATTCCCCAATAAAGCATGAACCAGCCATAGCAGTGGAAGAGAGGGTCCAAAGCAAAACATCGACTATCTTCGAGCTTGAAAATAATTCTGAGCTATGTGGTAACATTTCCTCCCTGTGAACCTGGGGGGGGGGGACCGAAGAAAAGAGGCGAAACAAAACTAGGTCAGACATAAGTCAGGTAAGTCCAGTGACTTTCAGCATATAAACAGGAAAAAGCATCATGACATGAATAAACTGAATATAAGACAATACCGCGATAACAGGGATAACAAGATAACATAGGGTAAGCATAAGGTATGATAAGGCAAGATAAACTGAATGCGCTTCTACTCTTTCTCTGCTTCGCTACTACTTTGTTATTCTGATTTCTATATTTATCTCTACACCACCTAACTAGCGTCCCAACTAGTAATCTGTATAAAATGATAATATGATAGCGTGATCCCAATCCCCGCAATTGTGGTAGCCTTCAGGTGTACATCTATCATGAGGATTCCATCCCAATCTTCCTAATTGCCATGAACATGTTAGATGTACCCTTACTACCCTATCGATCGGCTCCCTACTTGTATTAATTTCTCTTGTGTCTGTGTCAATCGACCCTCCCTTGTGTTTAGATACACTGTGCTGGTCCCACCATAAGGTGTATCAATCCTTATGGTAGCAACCCGACATGACTCAAAATGCACAGTGTATAACTACTGGTACCCAATGCCTGCTTTTTCCCAGTCTGGAGTACGTGCACGCCTGTAAACCGTCGGAACCTACACTGACGTACCCCATGCCGCTGTTTTGACCGCTTATAATCAGCCCAGTAATCGTGCCCCACACTGCCTAGTTTCAGGGTACCATGATACATCTATGTGGGTTACTGCTGAAATGGGTCCCCGTTACTAGGGTTTCCTGCTGGTTAAGTTTGTGGGCCTATATATACAAATATTACCCACCTACAAGAGATGTACTTAACCCTCCCACTGATTATAGCATGTTTTCTTAACAGTTAAGTTTGTGGGCCTATATTTACTAATATTACCCACCAACCCGATATGTACTTAACACTTCCATCGATTCAAGCATGTTTATTTTACGGTTAAGTTTGTGGGCCTATATTTACTAATATTACCCATCAACCCGATATGTACTTAACCCTTCCATCGATTCAAGCATGATTATTTAACTGTTAAGTTTGTGGGCCTATATTTACTAATATTACCCACCAACCTGGTATGTACTTAACCCTCCTGCACATTATGTCATATTGGTTAAGTGTCGTCCATTTATGTTAACTTAACCCACCCATTCACCGTGTCATGTTGATTAAGTATTTTCTTATTAACTTAACCCGTTCGTTCATCAAGTTATATTGGTTAAGTGTTTTCTTGTTAACTAAACCCAACGTGTTTATCATGTTGTATTGGTTAAGTGTCATCAATCAATTCAAGTTAACTTAACCCACCTACTTATCATGTTACTTTGGTTAAGTGTTGCCTTATTGTGTCAACTTAACTTTACCACAAATCAAGTTATATTGGTTAAGCGTTTCTCATTACTTAACCCTAGTCATTCATGTTATATTGGTTAAGTGTTCTTATGAACTTAACCCTAATCATTCATCTTGTTCATTAGCATTAATCGATTTATTAATGCACCAACTTCTCACATTAGATATGTGTTGTTGCGGTTACTGGATGTGCTGGGCGGTTCCGGGCAGTTTTACACCACAACTCAATCTAACCTTGGGTTTTTATTGGGCATGATGCACTAACCTCTCACATTAGATAGGTGTTGTTGTGGTTACTGGACGTGTCGGGCGGTTCCGGACAGTTTTACACCACAACTCAATCTAACCTCGGTTTAGGCATATTCATCTTTTCACATATTTAATATTTACAGTTTATATGTAAATTATTCACAGATGTTTTAATTATCCCAACCAGTCATGTTCCAATTCTCAAGTTATGCCCAACAAAGCTAATTGCAAGTTATGGCCCCCAAATTTAATTTCAAGTTATTACTCAAAATAGGCTACACCTAATCTTCCCAAGTTTGTACTAATAGTCATGCCCCAATACCCCATTATACATTATTCTTTGGCGTCTCAACCAATGGTTATGCCCAATCTTGATTAATATCATAATTTACAGTTTTGCGCCAAATCTAGATTAATATTCCAATTTACAGTTTGCGCCAAATCTAGATTTAATATTTCCATTTACCCTAAGTTCGCAACAAAGACAATTATGCCCCAAATCATAAGTTACAAAATTATGTTCCACCATTACCAAATAGACTATCCTCCAATACCCTCGTGCACGTACAATAAATTTCAGTCTATATTCGAGGTTAATCTTGATTCATAAAATAAAAGGGGAAGAAAGAGGAACATAAAGGAGAGTAGGCATAAAACAGGTGTTAAAATGGTAGATCTGTCAAATATAATATTATGGACCTAAGAGGATTACAGATCTGTTAGAGTTGAGGTATAACAAAGATAGATCTGAAACAAACTGACAGAAATAACCTCATAGACATATAGAATCTGATATAAATAATATCATGAACCTAAAAATGATCAGATGTCCAACAAAGCTAGGCATGATTGAATAATAACTTCCTAGGCATGTAAATCATTGATTCAATAGAAAGATAGGAACTAATCTGAAAGATTTGTATTATGGACTTAGATCCATTACAGTACATGCCAAAATCACTATTAGGTGTTTAAATCTGAAATTAACTTGGACTTACATGTTTACAATTCGATTTACGCCCCAAATCCCAAGTTATATGTCCAATATACTTTATGCCTCAAATCTCAAGTCATATGTCCAATACTTTATGCCTCAAATCTCAAGTCATATGTCCAATACACTTTATGTTTCAAATACAACATGTGTTATGTCCTCGAATCAATTACAACTCAATTATGCCCAATTATACACAATTTAATATATTTTTCCAAATTTTAGCTCCGGTCATGTCCAAATCATATTTTATGCCAAATTTTATTTCCGACGTACGCTCATCTCTTATGAGATCTGGCACAAGTTCGCAGTAGCCTGGCTACAGAACAAAAAGGGAAGAAGGAAAGAAGAGACAAAGAATGGACATAATATTATCAACGAGATAAATCCAAAGGATATAGAAAGACAGACATCATCTCAGATCCAGATTTATTACAATGTCAGAATCACAATTAACTTTTATTTCTGAAAGTAACATGAACTTACTAATTACAGAACGGACTTGAATTATGGGATCTGTATTCTGAAACTGAATAGCTCTCCTTTGAAGTAGGCTAATTGTTCTTCTGATTTAGATTTGATTTGATTCTTAGAAAATAGTTGTTGAAGTTGTTGAATTAGCCTATGAATCTCTATTTGAATTCTAAACTTGATTTATACGAAGAGCTTGAGAAGCATAACCCCGTCTTTGATTTATTTTGATATGAATTTGGGTAGAGTATAGGCAAAATGAAGTTGTGTGGAGAGAAAGTGAGGTTTCAGGGTGTTTAAATAGCTTAGGAGCAACGAATCTGGTCAGAACGGGCGTCTAAATGCAGAAAAACGAATCTGTCCACGGATCTAGAAAAGGAGGGGAGGTCGACCCCCAAGTCGACCACATGGTCGACCTGTTCTACCCAGGTCGACCCCCTGGTCGACCTGGGTCCTGGGCGGGAAATTTCCCGCCCAGCCCGGGTGTGTGATTTGAATTTCGAAACTTTAAATTTGAATTCGGGCTGGTTTTTATTTTAAATTCTTAAAACTTCTAAGTGCCATAACTTCTTCATACGGAGTCCGATTTGCGCACACTCGGACTCTATCTCAAGCAGAATTCCGAGATGAACGCAATGGTGAAACTTGTTTCCCTTAATTATTCACTTAAAAATTAAGTATACTTTAATTTGTTACATTGACGTTCACTGAAAATACGGGGTTTTACATTCTCCCCTCCTTAAAGGATTTCGTCCCCGAAATCTTCAAGTTAAGAAGAATTCATATCCTAACATTCAACGTCCATCTACTCAACCACTCAATCACAGGCATCCATTGTCCTTAAAAGGTTTCTAATGTCGTATGAACATATGCAGAGTGTGTGTATATGTCTCTTATCTAATGCAAAATCAGGCGGTCTACTGATCCATTTGACCTCCTTAATGTGAATCATGAGAGTGCCATGCGTCCAATATGTATGTAAATATCCCTAGTTATGTAAATACTATATGTGTGCATATTCACTCATCCATATGCAACATCCATATGATAACACATCAAGTTCCAATCCATATACAAATACATTCATATGCATATGCAATATGAAAGTGACTGAGCCAATCTAGTGCCTAATGTGTGTATATGCATTCACGAGCAACCACTAGCAAACACTTGCAACCACTTTCATCCACCAAACATAACATGTCTCAAACACATGTTTACATCCATTGGCTTTTACCTAAGGATCGAGAGGATATACTTAAAAGATAAAGACTATCATGCAAATAAATATCACAGAAAAAGTGGAATCAAGGATATACCCTCAAAAAGGGTATGATGTGCATATCTAGTCTTCAGTCTTCTAAGTCGCATCTTCTTGAGATTCACTCCACTGTACCTTAACTAATTTAATTTCCTGATTGCGAAGCTTCTTGACCTCCTTTTCCAAAACCCACTAGTAAAGATAGGACCTTGATCACTTACTATGCTAGAGGGTATCCAATGTAGTCGAACTATCTTTCCAAGATAAACAGATCTTAACCATGATATCAAGTGTGTATACTAAGATGTTTTGAGGTCTCTTTTCTACTTAGCTTATCCATCATGTTACAATTCTGAGGGTCTAAAACTAAAGGTTGCTATGTACTTTTTACCTCTCTTAACGTCAGTCTTACTTAGGGTGCCTGCCACAGCCATCTATTTCTCACGCAAACCATCCAAGTCGAACTTGGCATTCCTCAAGTACAAGCCCCAAAGGCTTAAACCAATATCATACAAGCACCCAAGGAATACCTCTTTTGAATTTGGATGATTATTGTGAGATGATACTAGCAAAACAACCAAACAATTGAGCACTTAACCGACTCTGGCTATCCTCGCCAATCTTGCTCCAAAACTATCGTTGATCGCATAATTGGCTTTGCATTGTCATCTAGACATATGTGGAAGTCTATCTCGAGTTTTATGGGGGAAAACCCCTAACCTAATCAAAACATCCTCGCACTCATGGACTATTCTAACGGATCGCAAACCATCGATAGATGCATCAAGTGATTCTAGGTAGCTAAGCCTATCTGATCCCTTAGGATCGCACGAAATCTCGAGGGTATTCCCTGAGGCAAGTAAAAGGCTAACTACCCTCCTTTCGCAATTACTAGCTAACCATCCTATGCCTAGAATCAACCCATAGCCCATGGAACCTGTTAGACCAAAAAGTGGTTCTAACACCCAAATTGACTAAAATCGAAATAAAATAAGATCGAAAATAAAAAGGAGACACAGGATTTATAGTGGTTCGGCGTTGAAAAGCCTACGTCCACTTTATAATCACTTTTCTTGATGATGTAGATGAAAACACAATGAGATATTCACTCAATTTCACTCACTTTTCATATACATTCACTTAACTATCTCAACATATACTTTGAATGACGATTTTGGATTGTTTGGAATGTTGGAATTCGGTTTTCTTTTATGTTTGAACTGTACGAGTGCTCCAAAAGATCCTTTCAAATGCCTCTTGATGGAGTATTTATAGGTGGAAATTCACTCAGAATCCGGTTCAGATCGGAGCTATGTGGCTCTTACCCCATCATTCTCGGGCTCAGATGGATTTCAGTGTTGACAGCGCACCAGATTAGTGGTCAACATGGGTAGGAAATGGTTGTAACTACCCCGAATATCCAGGAGATCATGAGGTGAAGCAACATGGTATAATGGGTTCGGTTCGGAGGGGCGAGTAGAAGGGGTTCAGATCGGGGCATCCGATCCGGTCCGACCTGTGCTGAACTTGAACTCTTGTCCATTTTGCTCTGTTCCGTCCCGATCTGATAGTAGCCCTCCGATCCGATCCGATGCTTTTTAAGAAGAAGTGTTCTTCAACGCTTGACATCTCGACTTTGTGTTGCCTAGTTCACAAAGTAGGCTAACATTTTGCACCCTCAAAGGATGCTTCTGTTGGATACGGAGCATGCTTTGATTGTCATTTACCTAGTGCCTTTCTGAAATCGATTCGTTGAAAAGTCGTTTCTATTGACATATAAAGACACGTCGCTTCAGAAAGTTGCATCTCTTGGTGTTTATATATACTTCGCATAGTATGTAAATCCCTTTCTTTATTTTCAAACAGCGTGGAGAACTCTTGTTAACATTCGATTATCCTTCCATGTGATTTTCCTTTTGATTTTTCTTTGTTTTTATTTCCTCTTCGAATTTTAACTCAATTTTGATGCCAAGCTGATGCACGAAATTACGTTCGGTTCGGGCTCCGACCCGAACAACATTTCTTCCTCTCTTAGTTAGCACTGGGTCAGTGGGCTGGAATGCATCATGGGCTTATATCCCGGTCCGATCGAAGAGAAAGAGAAGGGAATACGAGTAGTCACCATCGACCTATATAAGCTTATCACCCTTTTCTTTCTTCCTCTCTTTCTTTTCATTTGCTTTTTCTCAGCTGATTGAACACAGAATCCCTAACCTTTTGAAACTCCAAAGTCTCCTTTATTAATCATCAAGTCGCTCTCGTAAGTGGGTTTTAAACTCGATTCTCTTGACAATAATCGATATAAACTAGAATTTACGACTGACTTGACTGATTTGGACACGGTTTTGGTTCGAGTTCGTCATCACAGTCTCCTCCTCCGCTACCATCATCGTTGGTGGCCCAGTCGCCCCCTCGAGGTGTTGGGAGGAGGGGATTAAGACCCACTGTAGGCGATTTGATCAAAAAATAAAAACATGGTCTTGATTGGGGATATTAGCACAGAATTGGGTTCTAAGTTAGAAAAGGAGGAAGAAGAAGGATATTACAGGGGATCGGTTCGGATGATGGGATGTAGGAAATGGAGAAGAAAAAAAAAGGGAAGAGAAATTTGCAAAACCAGATCGGTTCGGAGCAAAAAGTCATAGAGGCAGGGCTCTCTTGATCGGGTCGGGTCGGACTTGAAATCGGAACAAAGGAAGAAAATGGTGTGGTTGCCTAATCCGATCCGGACCGTTTCAGAAGTCCACCTCCGATCCGATTTGATCGTTGAGCAACCAAGTTTATCCCCAAGCCAAGATAAGACTATATTCTCCGATCCGATCCCAATGCATACATCTGAACCGAACCGAAGAAAAACAATCCCGCTCAACGCATAAGAACTTGCTTAAGTAGCCCGTTCAATTCTTGATATAATCATCAACTTAATGGACAGTTAGGATAGTGCCTTGCGAACATACATGAACATCAAGAACTGCCCTGAACATTATTACTTTGCCAAGATTTTGCATTGCACTTTCGAGCGTTAACTTTACATTTTCTGCATACACTGTTCACACTTTAGTTCATACACATGCACGGGGGGATACGGGCTAATTTATTCTAACTTGTGCTAATGCTTCTTCAATAGTTTAGTGACCATGACATCCAGACGTTCATCTAGATTAGCAGAAAAGAAAGAGATCCCAGAGACATCCAACAAAATCACTCTTGAAGACATATCTTCTTCCTCAGATCCAGAATGAGATGATGAGGGCTCAGACTACGAGGTAGAAACTCATGAAAGTGATAATGTGTCTTCTGAGGGTGGAGTTTCCCTGGGCTGTGAAGAGGAAGGAGGGATTGGAGACAATCGAGCTCCTGACGAATTTGAGTCTGCCATCATACTGGAATCACCTCAAGATTCTGTTGAATCGACGATCGACAATGACAGACTTATTCGAATACGCCTAAAGTACGGAATACCCAAAGGGGATACCTTGTTGCCATCAAAAGCTGATCGTCCTCACAACCCTTCGGAGGGATTTATGGCAATCACTCGATTGATGTGCATGGTTGGGGCTATCCCTCCATTTTCTCCTTTCGTCGTCGATTTTCTAAGACAAATGCGGATTGCCCCCATGCAGTTGCACCCCAATTCCTATGCTTACCTGTACACCCTATATGTAGCGTATCACGAGATCTTAGGCATAGAGCTCACTTTTGATGACGTTCATTTCTTTTATAACTTCAAGCACCGGACTCGAGAAACTCCTTCTTTCTGTTACGTCGAGTCTGTCCTGAAGAGGAAAATAATTCCAGCACCGTTCAGCAGTAAAGCGGGTGACTCTAGGCTGGAATGGTTTTATGTAAAGCAACAGCCAGAGTGTGCTAGGAGATGGACGAAATCAAGTAAAGCACTGGTTTTCTAAAAATCGACTCTATACGTCCAAGCCACCACATTAATCCGTTTTCTTTTTGTTTGCAGTTGATAACCCAAAACAAATATCGGATCAAGCGTTCTTTGGTCGGATGCACCGGCTCCTTGACGGTGATCAAATTTTTTTAACTATTGATGAAGTCCTTGAGGACAAATTCCTTCAACTTCATGGGTTGTTGTCCATTACCCGTAGCATTGGTCATGGGACGGGTCCATATGTATATATTCCCCTAGTGGACGTAATCCCAGAAACGGGCGAAAGCTCGAAAGCTCCTACAATGCCTCTTCAGGCTTCACCTTCTCCATCTTCGACTCAAGATGATGAATTGGCTAACATGGCCGAAAAGCACCGTGAGGGGTATATTGTTCCCGAGGATTCCATTTCTCCGGAAAGGTCAACGTCTTCCAAAGAGCTGCCGATTGATGCTTCTCAGGGAGACGCCCCTAGTACCGCTGACCCAATATTTCAGGGTTTGGGGGATCTCCCCTTACCTGAAACTATTTACACTTCAGAGGATTTTGGGACGAATCCTTTAGTTTTCACTTCTTCTGAAGAGATCACTCCTGCTAAGGCCAAAGAGCCTGCTCGTACTAGTCTGGCTTCGGACTCGGGTTTGTCGGGGGGAAAACACCACTTAGGACGCACTTAACACAATAGCACCACATTTCACAACACTTTTCTTTTGTGAAAACACTGACTCTGAATTTCATTTTCCTTGTTGTGCAGGTACATTGTCCCATTCCTATTATGATTCTTATCGTTCGCGGTCCTCGCGCTCTCACTCTCTCGTCCGGACAGATACAGAGCGATATAAGGGTTACCAAGGTCGTCGAGAAGAGGACAGGCCACAATCAAAAGACTCAACCTCTTCTCAAGAAAAGCGTAGTAGGGAGAGGAGCCCGCCACGAGATACCGAATCACGAAGCAAGCGTAAGGATCCCGCTAAACGGCCTAAAAGGGATGAAGAGGCCATTGAGCCCTCCACGCACAGGGATACCGAGCTGACATTCCCTGCACCTCCACCGTTGGATGCTGAAACTGCAGTTAAGAGGGCGTATCTGGAGGGGCAATTTCCTGATCATTACTTCGAAAACTTGGCTTTTTTACCTGCTCTTGAGCCTATTTCTTCGAGGTGGGCAAATGAGGCCAAAGCAAAAATAGACACGGTCGAGAAAGAATATTCAAAAATGTTCAAGTATTCGCGCAGCCTCTCCAGAATCATCCGAACTTTAATCACGGATACTGACTCGATGCAAAAAACTGCAGAAGACGATGCAAGGGCCTTAAAAAATTTAGGAAAAGACCTCGAGGATACACAGGCTCAACTTGTTGTTGCTCAACGAGACGCTGCCAGCTTCAAGCAACAATTTGAGGATCTACAAAAACGCTACCATGATTTGCTTGAGTCCCATACCCAAGAGCGTTCAGAATTGAAAAAGCAAGCCGAAGATGCCAGGTCAGATGCTGCCAAAATGCAACTTGCTTACGCTGACCTTGAGCGGGAGAAGGCCGAGTTAGCGAAGAAGAATGCTGAATTAGAGAAGAAAAATGTTGACTTGGCTTCCAAGTTGGTGGAGGCGGAGAACAGGGCTGCCCTAGCGGAGGGTAACGTCGAAGGTGCTATCAAGTCCGCAGAAGAGGCCCGCAAGCAGCTGTCAGAGGCTGAGGAAGAGGTGCATAGTTTCGGCGAATTAATGATTGAATTCTTTACGCATATAATTCGCCGCCGGAACATCTCTTGGATTGAAGATTATCCATCTACCTTGGTTCAAGTATGGATTCAAATCGTTGAATGGGAGAAAGAGGAGCTCAAGGTTGATTCCATTGACGAGGACAAGCTTATGGAGAAATATCTACGAGATGATGAACCAGAACGCCTAGCCGAGGGGCGCCGCCTTATTGCTGCTACTATGGAGGAAGAGAAGCGGAGGACTAAACAAAAGAACATTCCTGAGGCTGGTTCTTCTTCTACTGCCTCCGAAACTTCTGAAGTAGAGGGATATGATCTCGAAAACCCAGGGATCCCTCGGGCATCCCTTTTATCCCCCATACCCGAAACAGCGTCGGAGACAGCGGTCACTCTAGCTGAGAAGTCATCGGAAGGTATCTCTACCTTTTCACCTCAATTCGTCAAAGCTATCTCTACCTTTCATCACGTAATTGGGCGATCGATGAAGAACCCATTATTTTCTCCTGAGTTTATAACTGTTGCTTCTCACTCTGTAGGTATTGAACCGTCCGAAAAGACAGACGTGTCCCAGGGAACCACCGCTGGAGCAGAACTTATGGAGAAGGCTAAAGGGGGAAAGGACAAGGATGCCACCATAGATTCGGGAGAAAGAACTGAACCGTCTAAGGCTGATGCTCCTCATGATGACGAAATGATAGATGCCTTAAAAGATGATGGCGGCAACAGGGGACACGAGGAAGACCCTGAGGTGGCTATAGTTGAGGAGTCGAAAAGCGCCGATGACGTTACTTTAGCTACACTGAAAGCCAAACAAGATAAACGCATTCAGCTTAAAGTTGAAGACCTAGACCCAGAAAGCCTTAAGCCCCTCGCAGTAGTGGATGCTGGATCAAGGTTAGTTGTTAAGCTTTCGACTAGATCTATTACCGAAGAACTTGCTAAAAAGTCTTCTCTTAATTCCAACGTTCCGCCTTTCGGGAAAAAGTCAACTGATTCCAGCACTTCAGCCTTAGGGAAGAAAAAGTCAAAGCGAATCTTGACTGAGGCTGAAAAAGAGGCAAGGGATGCGGAGAAGGCTGCTAAGAAGTCCAAGTCCACTTCGAAGTCTAAATGATGGAGTGTCTTGCTTTATTTTAGCATTTGATTGGCCCATAATTGTTGCTGCAAGTGTGGCCCTCGCACCTTCTTTTTGTCTGTTTTCCTGTACAAGTTCATTCATTTGTAAATAAAAATAATTCATTTCCTGCAATGTCTGTTAGTTGTCAGTTCTGTACTTATGCAAATGCATGTCCTACTATAGTTGTGTAATGGAGTCATAATGGGGGGAAATATGTGTGTACATATATGCCCCCAGTCACTCTTGAAAAACTATTCAAGATTTAGTCAAAAAGTATGAATGTCCCCGATTCTCCGACGGGGTCACATTCCTTGTGTCATTGATGCCTGTCCTTTTTCTGGCATTTTTTATACTCTCCTGTCTAATATTCGGATTAGAGTTCTTGCTGAGGCGGTCTCTTGTCTGGGTGCAGCTTCACGCCTCAGAGGACGTCGTCTTCCCGTCCTTTATACTTTCTCTCAATTCTTGAGAGTTAGAGTTAAGAATATGTCGTATTCCCATTCTTTCATGTCTTATTGCACAAACACTCTTTGTGTTTGTTCCTGCATATAAGCTGTTTTCAACTTTTCAGGTTTTAAATTAACATCTTATATTCCACAATCATAATGGAATAGTTGTTGATGGTAAAAATAATGTAGGAAAGTAAATGGCACATGATATTTTTATAGTGGTTCGGCTAAGTCATAGCCTACATTCACTTTATAGTTCTTTGTTCATATCAATAGAATTTTCTAAGGCAAGTCGTGCCTTTTTACAGAGTTCATAAGGAAAACAACAAAAAGTACAACATCCCTAATTCAAATATCGCATCAAGTGTTGGGCATTCCAAGCCCTAGGTACTTCTTCGCCATCTACGGTCGTTAACTTGAAGGCTCCTGTTTCAAGTTTTCATTGGATGACAAAGGGTCCTTCCCACTTTGGACCGAGGTGAGGAAGGGATGGAAAAACTCGCTTTAGCACCAAATCTCCTAGTTCAAAGGTCCTAAAACGAATTTTTTGTCATAATAGAGTGCCATTTGACGTCAATCTTGACGCACGCAAGTCTTCCTCGTCCCTTTTCTCTTCGATTTCATCAAGAGACTCGAGGAGGAGTTCCCGATTCGTCATCGGGTCATAATATGTCACCCTGTGAGAGGGAACTTCAAGCTCTACTGGAATTACTGCTTCGGAACTAAATGAGAGAGAGAAAGGAGTATGACCGGTAGCTGTCTTAAATGTTGTCCGATATGCCCACAAAGCTAAGGGCAATTCATCCACCCATTCTGCCTTTGCACATTCTAATCGCTTCTTGAGGATGGACTTTATGAATTTGTTTATTGCTTCTACTTGCCCGTTTGACTATGGATGGGCGACTGCAGTGTACCGTTTGTCGATCTTATATTTCTGGCAGAAATTTCTGAATTCGGCACCATCGAACTGGGTTCCGTTATCAGTTATAATGGTCCTTGGGATCCCAAATCGGCATATGATATTTCTAACCACGAAACTTATCACCTTTCTCGTTGTGATTTTGGTTAAGGGCTCAGCTTCCACCCACTTCGTAAAATAGTCCATGGCGACTATTTCATATTTCGCTCCTCCTTTAGCAATTGGTAGAACTCCGATGATGTCGATTCCCCACATGGCAAACGGCCAAGGACTCACCATCGATTTGAGTTGGGTCGGTGCTGCTCTGGGGATCTTGGCGAATCTCTGGCATTTGTCGCAGCGTCGTGAATAGTCAGCTGCATCTTTATTAATTGTGGGCCAGAAGTATCCATACCGCAATACCTTCTTTGCTAAGGTCTGACCTCCCGTATGATCTCCACACTCACCTTCGTGTACTTCTCTTAGTACACGCTTGATGACGTTGTGTGCTATACATCGTAACAGGGGCATGGAAAATCCTTGTCTATAAAGAGTATCATCTTGAAGGATGTATCTGGTGGCCTTGCGAACTATGACCCGCCTCTCACTCTTCTTTGACGGGAGTATCCCATTTCTAAGGAAATTCTTAATTGGGGTCATCCACGACTCCTTCTCCGGTTCTGCTTCGAAAGCTAATTCAATTTCCATCGACTCAAAGCTTGGCGATCCCAACGTTTCAATTGGAATCATTTCGGTTTCCTCCAGATTGTCGGAACTAGCCAGCTTTGCTAGCCTGTCTGCCTTCTGGTTTTCGGCTCTTGGGATATGCGTTATGTTATACCGTTCCAAGTTGCTCAATAGCTCCTCCACTTTCCTGAGATAGGCGATAAGTCGAGGTCCCCGAGCCACAAACTCCTTCCGCACTTGGCAGACGACTATTTTGGAGTCGTAGAATATATCCAATGCCTTTATTCCGAGTTCCTTAGCAAGTTTCAGCCCAACAATCAGGGCTTCATATTCAAAGTCGTTATTAGTCACTGAAAATTCTAATTATAGAGCATAATATAACGATCGTCCATCAGGAGTAACTAAGACGACTCCAGCTCCGGACCTTCGGTCATTCTTGGCTCCGTCTGTATACAGCTTCCATGGATCTAATTTTAACTCCTCCTCTAACTTGACCACCTTGTCATTGATCATTTCCTCCTCTGGAATTGTGAACTCTACTATAAAGTCAGCCAGAGCTTGCCCCCTGATCGATCTCTGCGGCTGAAAATTTAAATCAAACTGACTTAATTCAATATTCCATTTGATCAAACGTCCCGATGCTTCGGGTCTTTGCAACACCTGCCTCAGAGGCTGGTCAGTGTATATGGTTATTGGGTGAGCTTGAAAAATAGTGGCAAAGTTTTCGAGAGGCGATCAGGAGGCTGTAAGCAAGCTTCTCAATCCTTGGGTAGTTGCGTTCTGCAGCTGCCAATTTCTTGCTTACATAATATACCGGCCTTTGCACTTTGTCTTCTTCTCGGACCAAGGCAGTGCTAACAGCGTGAGCCGAAACCGCTAGGTAAACAAATAACTCTTCAGGATCCACTGGCTTTGACAAAATCGGTGGTTTCTCTAGTAATTCCAATAAATTTCGAAAGGCCTCAACATAGTCCGGAGTCCATTCGAAATTTTTCTTTCCCCTTTTTATCAAATCAAAAAATGGGACGCATTTGCCCGTTGCTTTGGAGATAAATCTACTCAACGCAGCTACTTTCCTTGCAAGACTTTGGACATCTTTGATTCTCCTCGGCTCTTCAATGTTTCTTATCGCTGCTATTTGGCTGGGATTGATTTCAATCCCTCGAGAGCTCACGATGAAACCTAGAAACTTTCCAGATGCCACTCCAAATGAACATTTCAAAGGATTTAACTTCATTCGATACTTTCGCAGGATACCAAACATCTCTGCCAAGTCTCGTGTATGGCTGGAGGACTGTTTCAATTTGACAAGCATATCATTCACATAAACTTCCATAGTCTTCCCTATTTGGTTATAAAACATCCTGTTCACCAAGCGTTGGTAGGTAGCTCCAGCGTTTTTCAATCCGAACGGCATGACCACATAGCAATAAAACCCCAAATTTGTAATGAAGCCCGTGTGCTCTTGATCTGGCACATGCATGGGAATCTAGTTGTACCCGGAATATGCGTCCATGAAAGAAAGAAGTTCATGTCCCGCTGTCGAATCTACAAGCTGGTCAATTCTGGGGAGTGGGAAGCTATCTTTCGGGCAAGCTTTGTTCAAGTCTGAAAAATCAATGCATGTCCGCCACTTTCCATTTGACTTCTTTACCAAAACAAGATTCGATATCCAGTCAGGATATGTCGAATCTCTAATAAATCCGTTCTCTTTCAGCTTCTCCACTTCCTCTTTCAGAGCTGCCGACCTCTCTTGGCCCAGCACCCATCTCTTTTGCTTTACAGGCGGGTGTTTTGGGTTTATACTCAGTGAATGCCTCATGATGGATGGCGATATCCCACACATGTCGGCGTGGGTCCAGGCAAACACATCCAGGTTTGCCTTCAGGAAGTCAGTCAGTTCTTTAGCTCGGTGTGGATCCAACCGGGATCCAATCTTCAAAACTTTTGCTGGATCAGCTTCGTCAATGGGTATGTCCACTGTCACTTCGTTAGGAGTTGCATTTCTAGCCTCTGGTTCCTCATCTTCTCTAGAATCCAAGTCTTCAGGCATTCCCTTGGGCAACTCCTTCGAGGTTGATCCCTCTAATTGCTACGCCGAACCCTCCTTTGGAGGAGGTGAGGTACCTTTAATCTCGATGTTGAGTCCCTTCATCAGCATCTTTAACTCGGCAATATAGCAAGCCCGTCCGAAGACGTGATCTCCTCTCATTACTCCTGTTCAGCTTCAGTTGGGAACTTAAGCAATAAACACCACGGGGCGATACAAGCCCTGAACTCTGCAAGGGCAGGCCTTCCCAAAAATGCGTTGTAGGGCGAATCTACGTCCAGCACTACGAACTGAAGCATTCATACTCTTCGACGTTCCCCTTGCCCCAATGTTACGGGAAATTCTATATACCCCATTGGAGCTGTCGATGCCCCGTTGATGCCTCGGATCCAACCTTCACAAGGCTTCAAATCCCCAGACTCAAGTTTCATCTGATCAAATGACTTCTTAAACAAAATATTGACAGAGCTTCCATTGTCCACTAGTACCTTATGAACCAGTGCCGGTCCAATGGTAGTGGTAATGACCAACGGATCTTCGGTAGGTGACTGGATTCCGGTATCGTCTCTGCTACGGAACACCACGTCATCGAACATTGTCTTCTACTGTTTAACAGGGGTGATATCTTCCAAATCATCGCACTCATCCACATCCACGTGCTTAACTGCATTAACGTATTGGTCCATTGCTTTAAAACTATGCATAGCTGGGTGGAGTCCACCTACTATGGTGTTAATAACAATTCCCTTGCCTTTATGCTGAGTTGTAGGCTTGGGAGCAGACTGATTCTGGTTTGGGGTATGTTCTCCTTGCCCCCTGTCTCTTGGGGCGGCCTTATACTCATCCAATTTTCCTTCGCGCAGAAACTTCTCAACCACGTCTCTCAAGTGTCGACATTCATTCATTGAATGCCCATGAGTTCCATGAAATAAACAAAATTTTCCAGTTGCGATTTCTTTCTCTGTTGAATCTCGAGGCGGTGGTCTTTTGTATTGCAAAACATTGTATGTATCCAAATAAATGTTCTCTAGAGTGTCATTCAGCGGTGAATAATTCTCAAAGGTCTGGAACCGGGGTCTTTTGTCAGAGTTACTTCCCGGTTCCTATTTCTCTTGTTAGCATTCGCATTACGGTTGCTGTTGCCCCCGTTTCCATTATTATTATTTCCATTCTTGTTTCCCACATTCACTTCGACTTTCCCAGAACTTTCTCCAGACTGCTTTACGGCAACAGTACTCTGAACAATTTCTTTTGAAGCCGCTCCGGACTTCCTCTTTCTGTTTGCCCTTGCTTCCTCTCGTCTTAACTGAATATTGGCCTTCTCATAAAACAACTCTCTTGTGGGAGGTGGCTTCCCAGAAAGATAATCTCCAAACTCGGAATCAGGATCAACTCCTTCCATTAAAGCCATCAAAATGGTGGGCTCGTGCGGGTCACTGACTTCCGTTACAGCTAAGTTGAAACGGTCAAGATATGACTTCAGAGACTCACCCGGCGCTTGCTTAATTCTCGATAATTCAATAACATTCTTAGACTTTAGGGCGTGAAGTCAGAATTGATTCATAAAACGTTTACTTAATTCCTTGAAATTCGATATCGATCGAGGAGGAAGTCGGGTAAACCATAGTAATGCCACGTCTTCTAAGTAAATTGGGAAAGCCTTACACTTTACTGCGTCAGGGGCAGCGGCAGCATTCATAAGCCATGCGTATCGCAACAAATGTTGTCCCGGGTCGGTTCTCCCGTTGTACCTGTCCATCTACGGCAGGTTAAAACGTCGGGGGAACTGAAAGTCAAGGATGTCATCAGTAAAGGGAGTCTGGCTTCGCTCAGAGCCATAATCTTCATTGGTGTAGTTTCGACTCTCAGACATGATCTGGCGTACCATAGCCCATACGTCAGCATTGATCAAGGGCCGTTCAGGCTCCCTGGCTCTGATGTTCGGGTTTCCTCTGGGCTCCTGATCAGGGGACGCCCTACTTCTTCTAGCCGCTTCTGCTCTGCTTTGCTCCCTACGTTCCCGGTCGATCTCGGGAGGAAGGGGCTGAAGCATTTGTCCCTGAGTGGGATTGGTAAGGTTAGGGTATCTAGGCAACACATGGGATCCTCGCATTGGTAATAGCATAGGCTCTCTCAAGCTCGGATCATTGGGTCCTAGTACCCGAGCAGTGTCCACGCGGGACCCCAAAGATCCGAAAGTCATTTGCTCCAAATTCTGAGGTCGTTCGAGCGTCCTTCTTTCACGGGGTCGTTCTTCCTTAGAAGAAGAAGACTGATCCATTGCAGTGTGATGAACCGGGGAAGAAGTTCTTTGTCTGCGGAGTTCGCCAATTTCCCTACTCATGATTCTCATATTCTCTTGCATCATAAGATTGGTGCGCTCGTGGATTTTCATAGCCTCCCTAATGCTCTCAAGCATGTCAAGAAGGTGCGAAAAATCTCCTTGGGTAACAGGCGCAGATGGATTGATCTGGTCGTTGATCCTAGTGTCTAGAGTCGGAGCATTTGGAGGAGCTCGAGTAGAGGTTCCAGCATCACCTAGTGACGGATCGGATCAGAGATGAGCAACCTGATCGGATCGGAGCTGAGAAACCTATTCGGAACGGAGCTGAGCAACCTGTTCGGATCGGTTCGGGTTAGGGGAGTGCACTTCTTCAATTTCTCCTACTCGGTTCGGATCCGAGCTCTCTCCTTGAGGTCGGTTCTGATTTCCTGAACCTGTCCGATCCGCTCCCAAACTCTGCCCACGAGACCTTGTCATGACCGGGCTTTGCTGATCTTCACCAACTCCGTTCCCTCGACTGATTTGAACTTCCTTGCCTTTTCCTTTGGCCATAGTTCTTCAAAAATCAACCAATAAGTATTCAAAAGCGTCGAAAATTGAGGATTAACTTCTTTGAACTCAACAGTCCAAAAAGTAGAACGATAATACAGAAAAACAGAGAATTCAAATGCTCTCAGTGAAAGCACCAAAATGTTAGACCAAAAAGTGGTTCTAACACCCAAATTGACTAAAATCGAAATTAAATAAGATCGAAAATAAAAAGGAGACATAGGATTTATAGTGGTTCGGCGTTGAAAAGCCTACGTCCACTTTATAATCACTTTGCTTGATGATGTAGATGAAAATACAATGAGATAATCACTCAATTTCACTCACTTTTCATGTACATTCACTTAACTATCTCAACATATACTTTGAATGACGATTTTGGATTGTTTGGAATGCTGGAATTCGGTTTTCTTTTATGTTTGAACTGTACGAGTGCTCCAAAAGCTCCTTTCAAATGCCTCTTGATGGAGTATTTATAGGTGGAAATTCACTCAGAATCCGGTTCGGATCGGAGCTACGTGGCTCTTACCCCATCATTCTCGGGCTCAGATGGATTTCAGTGTTGACAGCGCACCAGATTAGTGGTCAACATCGGTAGGAAATGGTTGTAACTACCCCGAATATCCAGGAGATCGTAAGGTGAAGCAACATGGTATACTGGGTTCGGAGGGGCGAGTAGAAGGGGTTCGGATTGGGGCATCCGATCCGGTCCGACCTGTGCTGAACTTGAGCTCTTGTCCATTTTGCTCTGTTCCGTCCCGATCTGATAGTAGCCCTCCGATCCGATCCGATGCTTTTTAAGAAGAAGTGTTCTTCAACGCTTGACATCTTGACTTTGAGTTGCCTAGTTCACAAAGTAGGCTAACAGAACCAAAAACATAAGCATTAATATATCTATTCTCAAATCCTCACAAACCAAAGATAAATGAGCCGAACCGGCAATTGGATTTGAGACAATAATGGGATCCTCTACTATACAAGTTCTAAGGTGCAGAGACTCAACTACGGAAGCAGATATAAACGAATGTGAAGCGCTAAAATCAAAAGAGTACTAACAGGATGATCAAAAGAAAAACTAGACTTTTTCAACATAAACTTTACTACCTCTCTCAGGTATGCTGGCAGTGAGAGCATGCATTTGCCCTGCTGAAAATCCTGTCATTTGTTCTTGCCTTTGTCCTTAATTATACGACCTGTTATACCATAATAAAGATGCTTTCTCTTGTTTTAGGTTTTACTATTCTTTCCTCCCCTCCTTTGTGAACCAAGTCTATATCCATGAGTTCTTCATCCTTGGGTTGTGCTCCTTAGCTAAACTCCCTCATTCTCATTTTTGCCATCCTTGTGTGACTTGTTGACAGGTCTCTTGAAAGATGCCTCCATCGTATGGAAAATCCTACAAAGATCAAAAGAAAATTAGCCACAGGTGAAACTACGACGGCTATAGATGGAAGGTGGGCACTTCTTCGCCCTTTGACAGGTGTCGTAGTCTCATCAAACCCACGGAACCATGCCACAATGAGGTTACCTCTCAGAAAGCCAGGAGCCCCGGAGACTCAGGAAATGAAACAAGGATTCAAATAGAGGATCAAAAGATAGATCATATGGCTTTGGGGAATATGCCTTTAAAACAAAACTTTTCTTTTGAAAATGCTTCTTTTAAAACCGTTTTGAAAACAATTTTTCAAATCTTTTATCTAATCCGGTAACCTTCAGCTCTGATACCAAGTGAAACACCCCACCTTCGTTAAGGTTACGGCAAAGGGAATGCCTTAACTTTGGTGGAGCATTTTAGGTAAAAGATGCAGATAAATTACAAGACAGACAAATAAAGCAGCGGAAAATAAAGTCATTTTATAAACAACTTAATTAAGTCAAGCTTTTACAACGATTGTCTCAATCATACTTAAAAGTAATACGTAGAAATTCTGTCATGATTCAAAAACTTCCAAGTATAAAAGAAGCATAAAAAGAACAATGATATTTTCCAATAAAGCATGAACCAGCCACAGCAGTGGAAGAGAGGGTCCAAAGAAAAACATCGACTATCTTCGAGCTTGAAAAAAATTCTGAGCTAAGTGGTAACATTCCCTCCCTGTGAACCTAGGGGGGAGAAACGGAAGAAAAGAAGCGAAACAAAACTAGGACAGACATAAGTCAGGTATGTCCAGTGACTTTCAGCATATAAACAGGCAAAAGAATCATGACATGAATAAACTGAATATAAGACAATACCGTGATAACAGGGATAAGAAGATAACATAGGATAAGCATAAGGTATGATAAGGCAAGATAAACTGAATGCGCTTCTACTCTTTCTCTGCTTCACTACTGCTTTTTTTTAATTTTATATCTATCTCTGCACCACCTAACTAGTGTCCTAACTAGTAATCTGTAAAAAATGATAATATGATAACGTGATCCTAATCTCCGCAATTATGGTAGCCTTCAGGTGTACATCTATCGTGAGGATTCCACCTCAGTCTGCCTAATTGCCATGAACATGTTAGATGTACCCTTACTACCCTATCAATCGGCTCCCTACTTGTATTAATTTCTCTTGTGTCTAGGTCAATAGGCCCTCTCTTGTGTGTAGATACCCAGTGCTGGTCCCACCATAAGGTGTATCAATCCTTATGATAGCGACCCGACACAACTCAAAACGCACAGTGTACAACTACTGGTACCCAGTGCCTACTTTTTCCCACTCCGGAGTACGTGCACGCCCGTAAACCGTCGAAACCTACACTGACGTACCCCCTGCCGCTGTTTTGATCGCTTATAATCAGCCTAGTAATCGTGCCCCACCCTGCCTAGTTTCTGAGTACCATGATACATCTATATGGGTTACTGCTGAAATGGGTCCCCGTTACTAGGGTTTCCTGCTGGTTAAGTTTGTGGGCCTATATATACAAACATTACCCAACTACACGAGATGTATTGACCCTCCTACCGATTCTAGCATGTTTTCTTAACGGTTAAGTTTGTGGGCCTATATTTACTAATATTACACACCAACCCGATATGTACCTAACCCTTCCATCGATTCAAGCATGTTTATTTGACGGTTAAGTTTGTGGGCCTATATTTACTAATATTACCCACCAACCCGTTATGTACTTAACCCTTTCATCGATTCAAGCATGTTTATTTAACGGTTAAGTTTGTGGGCCTATATTTACTAATATTACCCACCAACAAGATATGTACTTAACACTTCCGCACATTATGCCATATTGGTTAAGTGTCGTCCATTCATGTTAACTTAACCCTCCTATTCATCGTGTCATGTTGGTTAAGTATTTTCTTATTAACTTAACCCCGTACGTTCATCAAGTTATATTGGTTAAGTGTTTTCTTGTTAACTAAACCCCACGTGTTCATCATGTTGTATTGGTTAAGTTTCATCAATCAATTCAAGTTAACTTAACCCACCTACTTGTCATGTTACTTTGGTTAAGTGTTGCCTTCTTGTGCCAACATAACCTTACCACAAATCAAGTTATATTGGTTAAGTGTTTCTCATTACTTAACCCTAGTCATTCATGTTATATTGGTTAAGTGTTCTTATGAACTTAACCCTACTCATTCTTCTTGTTTATTAGCATTAATCGATTTATTACTGCACCATCCTCTCACATTAGATATGTGTTGTTGCGGTTACTAGATGTGCCAGGCGGTTCCGAGCAGTTTTACACTACAACTCAATCTAACCTCAGGTTTTTCTTGGGCATGATGCACTAACCTCTCACATTAGATAGGTGTTGTTGTGCTTACTGGATGTGCCGGGCGGTTCTGGGCAGTTTTACACCACAACTCAATCTAGCCTTGGGTTAGGCATATTCATCTTTTCACATATTTACATATTTACAATTTATATGTAAATTATTCACAATTGTTGTAATTATCCCAACCAGTCATGTTCCAATTCTCAAGTTATGCCCAATAAAGCTAATTACAAGTTATGGCACCCAAATTTAATTTCGAGTTATTACTCAAAATAGGCTACACCTAATCTTCCCAAGTTTGTACTAATAGTCATGCCCCAATACCCCACTGTACATTATTCTTCGGTGTCTCAACCAATGGTTATGCCCAATCTTGATTAATATCCTAATTTACAGTTTTGCGCCAAATCAAGATTAATATTCCAATTTACAGTTTGCGCCAAATTTAGATTTAATATTTCCATTTACCCCAAGTTCGCAACAAAGACCATTATGCCCCAAATCATAAGTTACAAAATTATGTTCCATTATTACCAAATGGACTATCCCCCAATACCCCCGCGCTCGTACAATAAATTTTAGTCTAGATTCGAGGTTAATCTAGATTCATAAAACAAAAGGGGAAGAAAGAGGAACATAAACGAGAGTAGGCATAAAACAGGTTTTAAAATGGTATATCTGTCAAATATAATATTATGGACCTAAGAGGATTACATATCTGTTATAGTTGAGGTATAACAAAGATAGATCTAAAACAAAATGACAGAAATAACCTCATAGACATATAGAATCTGATATAAATAATATCATGAACCTAAAAAGGATCAGGTGTCCAACAAAGCTAGGCATGATTGAATAATAACTTCCTAGGCATGTAAATCATTGATTCAATAGAAAGACAGGAACTAATCTGAAAGATTTGTATTATGGACTTAGATCCATTTCAGTACATGCCAAAACCACTATTACGTGTTTAAATCAGAAATTAACTTGGACTTACATGTTTACAGTTCTATTTACGCCCCAAATCCCAAGTTATATGTCCATTATACTTTATGCCTCAAATCTCAAGTCATATGATGCCTCAAATCTCAAGTCATATGTCCAATACACTTTATGTTTTGAATACAACATGTGTTATGTCCTCAAATCAGTTACAACTCACTTATGCCCAGTTATACACAATTTAATATATTTTTTCTCAAATTTTAGCGCTGGTCATGTCCAAATCATATTTTATGCCTAATTTTATTTCCATCGTACGTTCATCTCTCATGAGATCTGGCACAGGTTCGTAGTAGCCTGGCTATAAAACAAAAAGGGAAGAAGGAAAGAAGAGACAAAAAATGGACATAATATTATCAACGAGATAGATCCAAAGGATATAGAAAGACAGGCATAATCTCAAATCCAGATTTATTACAATGTCAGAATCACAATTAACTTTTATTTCTGAAAGTAATGTGAACTTACTAATTACAGAACGGTCTTGAGTTCTGGGATCTGTATTCTGAAACAGAATAGCTCTCCTTTGAAGTAGGCTATTCGTTCTTCTAATTTAGATTTGATTTGATTCTTAGAAAATAGTTGTTGAAGTCGTTGAATTATCCTTTGAATCTCTACTTGAATTCTAAACTTAATTTCTACGAAGAGCTTGAGCAGCATAACCCCGTATTTGATTTATTTTGATATGAATTAGGGTAGAGTATAGGCAAAATGAAGTTGTGTGGAGAGAAAGTGAGGTTTGGAGGTGTTTAAATAGCTTAGGAGCAAAAAATTTGGTCAGAACGGGCGTCTAAATGCAGAAAAACGAATCTGTCCACGGATCTGAAAAGGGGGGGTGGAGGTCGACCCTATGGTCGACCTGTTCTACCCAGGTTGACCCCCTGGTTGACCTGGGTCTTGGGCGGGAAATTTCCCGCCCAGCCCGGGTGTGTGATTTGAATTTCAAAACTTTAAATTTGAATTTGGGCTGGTTTTATTTTAAATTTGTGAAACATCTAAGTGTCATAACTTCTTCATACGGAGTCCGATTTACGCAAACTCGGACTCTATCTCAAGCCGAATTCCGAGACGAACGCAATGGCGAAACCCGTTTCCCTTCTCTTAAAAATTAAGTATACTTGAATTTGTTACTTTGACGTTCACCGAAAATACGGGGTGTTATATCTTTGATCTTTATTCTTGTAATTGTTTGCATAGTTGATAGATATATATGTTTCTTGGGGTCTTTTACTTCCAATTCTTGCTTCATGTGACAACAATATTGAATGCACTTCATCCATAGAAGGTGTGACTCTATGAGAAGAAGGTATGGCTTCAACAACCTCATATTCATTACTATGACCATTAAGAGTAGTTAATACTTATCTTGATTCGGTCATTTTATGCCCTACAGCTTCAAGCTGATCACACAATGTCTTGATTTTTTATAAGTAATCTCGCATACTATCATTTTCCTTTCTGATGTTATGCAACTGTCTTCTGTAGTGCATAATCTTGGCTTGAGAGTGAGAGTTGATTTTTTTTCGACATTTGTATAGATTTTATTTGTTTTTTTTACACCCAATAACCTGAGATAAAAGATTGTTTTTGATAGATGACAACATCCATGCACTGATTAACATGTCTTGCCTATGATACTGTATATATTCGTCATTGTTAATAACTCTGTTTTCTTGACCAGTTGCATATTTTGAAGGTATGTCCAAAGTTTCATAGATGTACCCTTCTAATTTATATCCTTGGATTGCAGTTTGAGTCTGAAATTTGCATAATAGATAATTGTTTTCATCCAGCTTTACAATGATACACTGGCTCTGTGGGCTGATAACAGTTTTCACCAACTGTTCAACAGATGAGGCCATTGTTCTGGCTCTGTGGCCATTTTCTGAATCATTTACTGTTACGTAACGACGGTTGAAACAAAGCCCTCATTCCTTGCACACATATGAGCTGATACACAACTCCTATATAACAAAAGGAATCCCTGATATTACGTGCCTACCAACTCATATTTGTACACAATTGCTTCAATTTATTTCGTGATATGAGACTTTTGTATCCAAACCATCATTCCTTCTTAAGAACATGCGAGGCAATCCTAGCAGTCTCCCCCTTGACTCGCATCCTATGAGTACGCATATGAGCTGGCACACAACTCTCATATAACAAAAGGAATCCCTGATGTTACGTGCCTACTAGCTCATATTTGTACAAAATTCCTTCAATTTATTTCGTGATGTGGGACTTTTGTATCCAAATCATCATTCTCTGTAAGAACATGTAAGACAATCCTAGCATTTACTACTCGGGCTTGATGAAAACGATTTGGATGCAGCTAGTACTTGATGCTGGCGAGGCACTAATCTTTTCATCAAGCCAACTCTCAAATGACGAATTTAAAACTTGGATGAGAGGAAATCCAAATGATGAAAATACTCTGATAGGTTTAAAAAAAATCAAAATCTTCCAATTTTGAATTGAAGATAGAAGTTGTTAAGCCAAGATGGCTCTGATACAATATAAGAATTTGATATAAACTGATTATGATCTTGCTTTAATTACAACAGAGAAGAGAGAAATGTTTAATGTTGTTGCAAACTGTAAACTGTATTTCAAAATGTAAAATAATGAACAGAACTTAGCGTTAACGCATCAGTGAACGCGTATTTATATACAAATATTGTTTAAATGGGCTTCAGCAGCATGTTGGGCTTTGGTCCAAAATGAAAGGAAATATATCAGCACCCTTTGTATAATTCTGCAGTGAGGTTCTGGATTAGATTTCCTATTGATTCCACTTGTCTGAGTAAAGCAAAATAATTAGGAAGAAAGATTCTGTCTTTCTATTGGAGTTACAGGCAAAGATAATGCCTTGCAGTTTAAAACCAGAGATTCAGTGCACTTATCCTTCTTTCTTTCTTCTTGTTCTCAAAGTTCCCTCACTTTTTTGTATAAATTTGCTTAAAAATATGAATAAGTGTTATATAAATCATGGATCAATTGAGCAGTATGATTTTCAATTAATTTATTGTTTCTTTGTACTAAACGTAAAGTCAAGTAAAGTTATTAACAATAATCCATGAAAGGGATGTATATTAGTATATACATTGTGTACACTTTACATACATAATTTGTTTTTTTTCCATAAAAGGAGAGATGATGCTTCTCATGCTTTCATCCTTTTCTAACATTACAAGCTGAATCAAACTATGATATAAAATCTACAAAAAATATTGCCTTGTACATGTGTATATTTTTACAATATATACAGTATTAGGAGCCCTTTCCAAATCATGGCTGAATTTGAATAGAAATTTGTGGCTTCTCTTCTCCAAGTCTATTCAATTGCAAAGCCTCTCTTCTCTGTTTTAGAATTATACAAATCAGTTCACACTAGCAATAGTATCTTTGTATAACATGTACAAAGTCAGAACAAAAATATATATGTTCCCAAATGCCTAAAAATTTCAACAAAAACATGAAATATGAACTCACAAGTTGAAGCTGAATGCTGTGCATATGTCTCTGTTGTGCATTCTGGATAGCTGTTATTGTTTTCAATATGATATAGAATGGCAACAGTATTCCACTTGCTCTTAGCAAAATGACCTACATATAATCCACCTATTTCATTAATTTACAGTCAACTTAAAAAAAAGGAAGGGAAAAAAAGATAGCACTTACTGTGGCAAGTGAAAATGGATAATTTCCTTCTCCAGTTGTTAAAACAATGGTAAGATGCCTGGCTAGAACTAGTATCATGAACTGCATTTGCATAATAACAAGGTATCAGATTTTATGAATTTATAGTTCAGATTAAAGGTACATATTCAATGAACTTTTAATTTGATAACTTGAGCAATCAAATATATTTAAAATTAATTGAAGAAAATAAGGAATTCTTACAAATAAAGCCACGGATCAAAAGAAATTTGCAGTTGTATGGGATGGATTAGAGCACTAAGGACAGTCGTAATCAATTAAGTCAGTGTTTTGAGTACCCTCATAATTTAGCCTTGGCACTTCCAAGCTTCCTCTGTAAAAACATAATCAATGTGTAAGTATACAAAATTTTAATTTCTTAGAGCACTCCCAACACGATGGGTTGTTGGGGTCAAATCAAACATGTTTAACCTCCAACTTCCCCCAATGGGGAGAAGTTGGATTCTCCCTTAGCCGGCTTTTTAAAAGCTGGCTAAAGAACTTTTATTTTCTTTTAAATAAGCCGGCTAAATCCCTTTCAAAATCAACCAACTAGGTTGCTTTGGCAACCTCCGCGGTTACCAAAGCAACCCAGACTTGACGTAGTGACCCCCGTTGGGGGGGCGGTTGCTCCATGACCCACCCTGCGTTGGGGGTAGTCTTAGGTAAACTTAAAATTTATTAAGAATGGTGCATATTAGAACACTAATGTTTGAAAAATAAAAATAAAAAAACTGTTTGAAAAACATCCCAAGAAGTTAACTATGCACCGTGCAAAATGTCTGGTTTGTTCAGTAGCAAATTGCAGTTGATAGTGATGGATAGAGCAACAAGGTCTTAACTAGAACAAAAGTAGGTCACTTTAAAGTCCCCACTGTACAGGCATTTTAACCACAATGATCAGGTTAATGATTAAATCTTACTGGCAGTACAGGCATTTTTACCGACAGCATGTGTATCTGTGCAAAAAATGTTCAAATTCAAGTTCAATTATGAATCTTACTGGCTTTCCTTTACTGCTTTGTCTTAACTTTAAACAAGTTACTGCTTTGTCTTAACTGTAAACAAGTTAAACGTTCTTGGTGTTTGGATAAGAATACATTTACAGGGGGATTTTTCTCTCTCTTATTTTAGGGAGTAATACAGTTGAACAAATATATGCCTGATGGTCACTGCAATATCAAGCAAAGCTAATTTGGGTGGAACAGTATAGCCTGGTCCAAATTTCTGCAAGATATAGAAGTGGATTGATATTAGAATTTTGAGGTTATCATATAATTAATATATACACGCGCGTGTGTATATATTAGTAATAGGATCAAGAGCACCCAAATAGTGCAGCACCTCTTTAGCCTCATGTTTCTCTCTCCTTCCACTAACTCTCTCTCCACCCACTAACTTTTTTAGTATAAATGTGTGGTATAAATGAGGTGCATTTTGGGTGCTACCAAATAGAGGTGTCATGGAACATATATATATATATATATATATATATATATATATATATATATATATATATATATATATATATATATGTAGCGTTTAATAACACCTCAAATAGTGCTGCACCCCAAAAGCCTCATGATTTCCACCACAAGTTGCCCCCTCTTTCTCCTTCCACTCATTCTTTCTTCCTCCACTACATTATTCTAATGTAAACGAGTGGCTAAAAATGAAGTGCAAATGGGGTGCTAGAAAATAGGGGTGTCATTGAACCTCACGGTTTGACTCACAGTCGGGTTATGAAAACACTGATGTATGTACATATATTTGTTAATAGTACAACTTGGTTTAAGTAGACACAGGAGATGGTATTTTGAATTTCCAAGCAAGAACTGATTAAGACAAGCTCTTTCCTGTTGATTTGATAGAAAACAAGCAAAAAAAACAAGTTCCATTCACCTTGATACAAGCAAAAAAGAATAAAATATAGGGTACGTGCACAGCTCTTTCAATCTACGCTTCCGTTCTGTTCGCGTCCGACGTGTCGGACACGGGACTTGGTTCATCACACTCAAAGGAACGATTGCGCACTGCAGGAAATTGTGTTGTTGACGTCGGACGCGTCTGACGCAAGTTCATTAATTTATCTAATCCTACTTAGTATTGCAAGTATACGTAGCTTAGTTGGTAAATGCATAAGCTTTGTTGGAGAGTAACCAGGGATCAAGTTCCACATTCACCACATTTTTTTAGTGTTTTGTTGTACACTGTTTGTTAATACTTAATGCCTAATGTACACTATTTGTTAATATTTAATGTCATTTTTCAATTATTATTTTGTTGTAGACTGTTAATGCTTAATGCGGTTATAATGCATTTGCATCGATTATATTGTTGTTTAAAATGGTTTCAACACATTCGCTAATTAGATCTAACGGTCCAATTAAAAATCGGTATTTAATTAATTTATAACAAATAATTTAACAAATAAATACCCCGCTCAAATTGTTGTGATTTGTGATATGAAATCACATATGTTGATGAAGACGAGACGTGGATGTGTTTAGCAATAGAGGAGATGGAGTAGCGACAGAAAGAAGGCAAGGGGAAGTAGTTTTGTGTTGCGTTTCAGCACAGACGTTTGACGGCATTTGGTCAGACATCTGTTGTCATGGTTTTGGTAACCCGAGAGCAGGGACAGACGTCTGACCAATCTGGGTCATACGTCTAAGCGGGGTTTCCTGCGTTTTTGACTTGGTCTTTTCTGTGACTTATTCTGCAAATAATGAAGGGGAAAATTGTGTATTTGCCTAGGGCTTCTATTCTCCTATAAAAGCAGCATCTAGGGTTGGATTAAAATTATGGGATTGAGACCGAATTAATTATTCCAAGGGTTAGCCATCGTTCTTCATTGTACTCCTTCTCCAACAAGAGTTGTAGTCATCTAGATATTCTTTCCCTTTCTCAATAAGGTTATTGATTCTTGTAGTTGTTTATTTTTGGTTGTTGAACCAGTGTGTGTAAACAAAATTCGTTTTGAGAATCAATAAAGAGGGTGGTTGGGTGGAATATTTTGTGTCTGCGCGTGTGATTTCATATCTGTGTTTGTTTCCATAGAAATCATCTTTAAGTAATTGGGTGAATAAGATCTTGGTCGCTTCCGCAAAGGCGCAGTTTTCACAACAGTTGGTATCAGAGCTAGATCATCACAAAGCTTAGAGTGATTTTGGATTGGAAAAATCAATTTTTTTGATGATGGATATGATGGCGTTTCTGAAGACGACTGTTTTTGACAGAAGAAATTGGGGGATTTGGAAGCCTAAGATGGAGGATGTGCTTTACCTCACTGATCTTCATGATCCGATTGTTGGAAATGCGGAGAAGCCCTCTGATGTGAATGAGGGAACGTGGAAGAAGATAGATAAGAAGGCTATTGCCTTGATTCGACAGTACCTTGATGATTCGGCATTCCATCATGTGGCTAATTGTGAATCCGCGAAGGATTTGTGGGACAAGTTGGTATCTTTGTATGAGTCGACGAGTGCTACAAGTAAGGTTTTTCTGGTTCGAAAGCTTGTTCAGCTGAGACTGGATAAGGAGAAGTCTGTTGCAGGGGACCTGAATGAATTTCAAGATGTGATCAATTAATTGGCAAATCTGAAGGTCAATTTTGATGATGAGTTGCAGGCTCTTTTGCTGATGAGTTCGCTTTTAGAAAGTTGGGAGATTTTGGTTGTTTCATCGAGTAACTCCATTACTGGTGGAGCCATCTCTTTGGAAACGGTACGAAGCAGCCTTTTGAATGAGGAACTAAGGAGAAAAGGATCAGGTTTTAAATCAGTTCAAAGTGAAGCCATGGTAGCAAAGGACTCGGGGAAAGATACAAGAAGGAAGAAAAAAGGGGCTAATGGTAAAGGTGCTTGTTATTATTGTGGTAAGGAAGGTCACATACGCAAGAATTGTTATGCTTATCAGAGGGATAAGAAGAAGGCTGCGGATGGTGATGGAAGTGATGAGGCACAGGCAGATATTGCTGCAAGTTCCATTAGTGATACTTCTAGTGATGTCCTGTTTTGCGAAGTTAATCCTTGGAAGATGGATTCAGGAGCCAGTTTTCACATTTGTAAGGATGTTAAGTGTTTTTCTTCTTATAAGAAGGATGTCGACGTGATTAGAACAACCAATGGAGTAGAGATACCAGTTTGTGGTATTGGATCTATATGGTTTCGTATGCATGATGGCGTGGTAAGGGAAGTCTCTGGAGATAAACATGTTCCCGCTAGTTTGCATAACCTCATTTCTCTCGGTCAGTTAGATCGACGTGGTTGCACTTATGATACTCGAGGTGGAGTTTTGAGAGTGAGGAAGGGTAATCGTGTTGTGATGAGAGGTGTCTTGGAGGCAGGAAACCTGTATAGATTGGTTGGTTCTGTGGTCAACAGTGGAAGGCGAGTGACGGTTGAAGAACCTAGTCCACAGCAAGGTGGAGAAGTTAATTTGGTCACTGCTGATGTGTTAGACAGGGGTCTTCATGTTGATGATGCTTGAGGGATCCGGGTGATCAAGGAAGGAGATCAGGTCAAGTGATAGACGGGTGTCGATGTAGAAAATCCACAAGGTGGAGATCCTTATGGTATTACAAGCACTTTTAGACCATTAGTGTTGCGTGGTGCATCTCGAGGGGAAGATGCATCTTTGGCAGGCGGTGATTTGTGTTTGTAATGGTTTAATTGAGAGTAGGTGTCGTTGAAAGAGCTAGATGACTTGTGTGTTGAAGTTAGTTTGATGTGATGCGATTTCATATCAAGGTGGAGTGTTGTGATTTGTGACATGAAATCACATATGTTGACGAAGACGAGGCATGGATGTGCTTGGCAATAGAGGAGATGGAACAGCGGCAAAAAGAAGGCAAGGAGAAGCGGTTTTGTGCTGTGTTTCAGCACATACGTCTGACAGCATTTGGTCAGACGTATGTTGTCAGGGTTTTGGTAACCCGAGAGCAGGGACAGACGTCTGACCAATCTGGGTCAGACGTCTGAGCGGGGTTTCCTGCGTTTTTGACTTGGTCTTTTCTGTGACTTATTCTGCAAGTAATGAAGGGGCAAATTGGGTATTTTCCTAGGGCTTCTATTCTCCTATAAAAGCAGCATCTAGGGTTGGATTAAAAGTATGGGATTGAGACCGAATTAATTATTCCAAGAGTTAGCCGTCGTTCTTCATTGTACTCCTTCTCCAACAAGAGTTGTAGTCATCTAGATATTCTTTCCCTTTCTCAATAAGGTTATTGATTCTTGTAGTTTGTTTATTATTGGTTGTTGAACCAGTGTGTAAGCAAAATTCGTTTTGAGAATCAATAAAGAGGGTGGTTGGGTGAAATATTTTGTGTTTGCGCGTGTGATTTCATATCTGTGTTTGTTTCCATAGAAATCATCTTTAAGTAATTGGGTGAATAAGATCCTGGTCGCTTCCGCAAAGACGCAGTTTTCACAACACAAATACACTGTTCGTCGTAAAAAAAAACATTCCCCGTTCGCTACAGTGCCACTTCCAAATAACCCGCTAATATGTCACGCTCAAATGCCCCGTTACCATTCCTTAAAAACGCACCCATAGTTAGGTGAGCAGACAAAAAAGCTTGATTTATCCCCTAAACATAAATTATATTTTAATAAAACATGGATAATCTTAAAAACCTCAAAACTTGGAGAAATCAAACACAAATAATATTAATTCCATAAGATTCAATACTAAAAGCAAAATAAAAAAACTATATGTGTTTACATAAAGGCAAATTTCACGGTCAGCGCTTTCTTTCTCGTCACACATTTCTGTATACAAACTCTATGAGTGTTAGCCTACTTTGCGAACTAGGCTACACAAAGAGAAAATAGTGAGAAGGACACCAATCGGATCGAATCGGAGAAAGATAGTGCAGGAGATAAATAAAGATCAAGAGCGCAGACACTTCCTCAGATCGGATCGGAGAGACACAACAGTAGCCTTATTACATTGGATCAGATCGGCCATACGTCAGCAACGCCAAAGGATAGCAAGTGGCTTCAGCGGATGGGTTCGGAGGAACACTCCAGCGGCAACAGAAGAAAGCAAGCAAGCCCAATGGTTCGGATCAGATGAGTACGTCAGCAGCATGAAGGGGCAGCAAGTAGGCTAAACCGGATCGGATCGGACGCTCCGATCCGATCCCCTTTTTCTCCTTTGAATTCGTAGCCGTTGCTGTGCATATCCCCTAAAGACACGGACAAGATCTGACCATTTCTTTAGCGATCTCCTACTCAATCAATGCACTATAGCCATCTTAGAGCCTCCGAACCCGACTATCCAAGGATGAATGCCACGCAATTCCGAACCGGAGCCACTTCGAGGAGACTTTTCACTATAAATACACCACCTAGAGGCATTTGAAAGGATCTTTTGGCAAATTCTCAGTCCATTCTTCCTCCATAGCCGAATTTTACAATCATATTCAGATCAAAATCATCTCTTAAAGCCTATACTTGAGAGATTTGAGCGAGTTTATGAAATGTAATTATGAGGTTGAGTGAGAATCCTTGCTGTATTCATATTCAAATCATCAAATCAAAGAAAACAAAGTGGACGTAGGCTCGTTAAAGCCGAACCACTATAAATTGCGTGTTCTTTACTGCTTTTTGATTCTATTTTGTTGAATTCATATCTAATTTGGGTGTTAGAGCCAATTTTTGGTCTAACATTTTGGTGCTTTCACTGAGAACTTCAAATTCTAAGCCTTTTTGGGATTATCATTCTACTGTTTAGACCCTCAAGTTCAAAAAAGTTAATCCCCTTTTCCGACGTCTTTCAATACTTGTTGCCTAATCGTTGAAGAATCAAGCATTATGGCTAAGACCAAAGGAAAGGAAGTGCAAGGTGCTAGGGGAAATGATGCTAGAGAAAATCAACAAGCTATTGTGTTAACAAGGTCACGCGTTCAAAGCTCTGTAGCAGATCACACCAACCAGGAGAATCCGGATTGGATCAGAGGAGCTGATCCGAATCGAGAAGAAGCAAACCGGATCGTGTTGACACCGATCCGATCTGAAGACCCGATCCGAACCGATGGCATTGGGGGCTCTCACTCTCTCCATCCGAACCGCCCCGACCAGGCTGCTATGGGCCGATCCGATCCGAATCAGAATGAAGCTGGAACTTCTACTCGAGCTCCCTCTGATGCTCCAATTCCAGCCACGATGACCAATGTCCAGCCTGATCCATATGCACCCATTACCCAGGGAGATTTTTCACGTTTTCTTGACATGTTTCAGAGTACTAAAGAAGCATTGGAAGCCCAAAGGCGTGACAACCTTCGCATGTAGGAAAACATGATCACCATGGGTAGAGAATTATAAGAGCTCCGAAGGCAGAGAACTCCTTCCCCACGACACCACATTCCTACAGATGATTCGTCTTCATTGAAGGAGGAACATCCTCGTGAGAGAAGGCCGCTTGAACGACCTCAGAACCTTGACCAATTGACCTTTGGATCTGCAACAGCCTATGTTGCTACCTATGCATGGATCCCATGTCCTACCCAGGGATCCCAATATTACTAACCCCACACATCAACAACTTCTCCAACCTTTACCTCTAGAGATTGACCGGGAGCACAGAGAGCAACGTAGAGCAGCTGCCGCCAGAAACAGAAGGTTATCCCCTGATCAGGAACCTAGGGGTAACCCGAACATCAGATCTAGAGAGCCTGTGCAGAAATTAACCAACGCCGATGTACAGGCGATGGTGCAACAGATTTGTCGGAAAGCCGGCGGTATACTAATGAAGATTGGGGCATCGAGCGAAGTCATACCCCTTTCACAGATGATATCCTGAATTACCAGTTCCCCCGGCGATTCAATTTGCCTCAGATGGATCGATATTCAGGAAGGACAGACCCAGGGCAGCACCTAATGAGATATGCACGGTTTATGAACGCGGCAGCAGCTCCCGATGCCGTAAAGTGCAAAGCTTTTCCTATTTATCTTGAAAATGTAGCATTAATGTGGTTCACTCGACTTCCTCCTCGTTTAGTGTCCAATTCACAGAATTGAGTGAGCGTTTCATGAATCAGTTCCGACTCCATGCCCAAAAGTCCAAGACCATCATAGAGTTGTCACGAATCAAACAGGGCCCAGGAGAATCTTTGAAATCATATTTGGATCGCTTCAACCTGGCCATCACCGAAGTCATTGATCCCCATGAGCCCACTATCCTGATGGCCTTGATAGAAGGAGTAGATCCCGACACAGAATTCGGGGATTACTTGGCTGGAAAGCCACCTCCTACAAGAGAGTTATTCTATGAAAAGGCTAATGTTCGCTTGAGGAGAGAAGAAGCTAAGGAAAGTCGGAAGAGAAAGTCTGAAGGGACCTCGAAGGAAGGTATTCAGAGTAATGTCGCTGTGAAACAGTCTGGTGACAGTTCAGGAAAAGTAGAAGTAAATGTTGGCAACCAGAGTGGTGGTAATGGCAACAGAAATGGGAACGACAATAGAAGGAATAGAAATCGTGGGAACAGCTCCAATAAAAGACCCAGATTCCAGAGTTTTGAAAATTACACGTCTTTAAATGATACGTTGGAAAACATCTATCTAGACACATACAACGTGTTGCAGTACAAAAAGCCACCACCCAGAGATTCTATAGAGAAGGAGATTGAGACAGGAAAGTTTTGCCTGTTTCATGGTACACACGGTCATTCCACCAATGGGTGTCGTCATTTGAGGGACATCATCGAAAAATTGCTACGAGAAGGGAAGTTGGATGAGTACAAAGCTGCCCCAAGGGACAGGGGGAAAGGGGGACAAGCCCCAAACCAAGAACAGCCTGCTTCAAAACCCACGGCTCAGCAAAAGGGTAAGAGGATCGTCATTAACTCCATTATAGGAGGGCCTCACTTGGTTGGTCGAAGTTTTAAAGCCATGGACCAGTACGTCAACGCCGCCAAGCATTATGAAATGGGAGAATGCAGCAGCCTTGAAGACGTCACTCTAATAAAGCAGCAAAAAACGATGTCCCATGATGTCGTATTCCGCAATAGAGACGAGTTTGGAGTTCTATCCCCAACCGACGATCCGCTGGTGATAAACACGACAATTGGCCCCGCTCTGGTTCATAAGGTGTTAGTGGATAATGGAAGCTCGGTCAATATCCTCTTCAAGAAAGCCTTCGAACAAATGAGGCTCGAAGCAAAAGACTTAAAGCCATGTGAATGATGGATACGTGGTTTTAACGGAGTATCTACAGCTCCAATGGGTTTTGTGGAACTACCAGTCACAGTAGGGTAGGGGGATCGCCAGAGAGTAAGGATCCTTCCGTTTGTAGTACTGGATTTGGAGTCGCCTTATAATGCCTTCCTAGGCGGACCAGCCCTTGCCGAATTTAGGGCATGTATTGCGCCTTGGTGTTTGCTGCTAAAATTCCCGACTGACTCGGGAGTTGGGACAATGAGAGGCGACCAAGCCACGGGACGGGCTTGTTACGGGGCAGAGTTAAAGATGTTGATGAAGGGGATGGATTTAGATGCTAAAGACGATTCCGCCTCTCCAAAGGGGGCATCAGCATAGCAACTAAGGGGCCCTGCCCCGAGAAAGTCGCCCTCAGACGTGCTCGAGGATATAGATCCCAGAGTGTTGTATATAATGTTGTTGTATACACAATTATATGATTTTTGTTTGATGATAACAACCAAATATATATTATTATAAATGTGTTAATAACTGTACTGTTTTATATATTCATTACAGATAGGAATATAATATTTCTGTTTAAATAAAATACAACAATACAAAAATTTAAATATTCACACAGTGTTTTATTTGAACAGGATATTTTACTTCAATATCAAACAGTACAGTTTCTACAACTCCATTTATTTGAACACCTCACTGATACAATTCATTTCATTTTTCATATACAAAACTCCTCGTTACATCACTCATCACTCATATATATATATATATATATATATATATATATATATATATATACAGACTCATATTCACATGTGTATGTTTTGACACTTATACACATTGTTCACTGATATAGTCTTCAGTCTTCTGTCTTCACTGTCCTCACAGCTTATCAGTCAGTCCAATCTTCTTACCTGTCATTACAGAAACATACACACAGTATCTGGTACAGAAATGATTTCTAAAATTCTAAGAAAATATTTTTTTTTTGAAAATTTATTTGCCTCAGATCTCGGTGTGTTTCTCATCATCTTTCAGACTTGAACAAGCCACGCCATAACCATACTGGTTTGCTGATCAGAACCAGCTGATTCTGACCAGCCTCAACACAGTACAGTTTGACTGCTGTTTTGTTTCTTTGTGTTTCAGGACAAGATAAAAATCAAAAGAGAAATGGAATAATACTTTGGTTCAGCAAATTCAAACAATTCAACATAAATGTACATAGGTCAGTGAAACTCAAAGGAAGCAGCAAACAAGTATTAAGCAAGCATGTGGTCGAGCACACAAGGCAACTCAAGTATGGTGATGATTCAATCAAGTTCAGCAAGCATGATTCAAGAAGATAATGGCAGTTTAAAGCTGCTCAGCAAAGTGGTGAAACGAAGTGGTCGAGTCTCATTGTTCAAGTGTCGAGTCAAGGTCCAAAACAATGCAGCATGGTCATGGAGCTCAGCAAGTATAGCAAAGATCAAATAACATAGGTGGTGATGCACACATGACAAAAGCAGCAAGTGATCATAGTAGCAGTTTTACAATGGACAAACAATGCAGGTTATTTAAAGTAACAATGAATGCACAAGTAAATATGTTGCAAATGCTAGGATTCAAGTTTCAGCAAAAACAAGTCAAGTTTTTTTGTTCATGGCATCAACACAGCATGCATCAATGCAAGACAGTGTGCAACAAGCTTAACGTAGTCGAGCATATATACAACACAGCAAGTATGAGATAGTGTAGCACAACACAAAACTGAAAATGATTAACACATACAGCATGGGGATGGCAGAATACCAAAACTGGTGGATATATAATATAGTGGTCAGCATCATAGCAATGAAATGGTCACAAAACAGTGTTAAGGTAGTTTCAAGTGTGCAAACTAAATGATATGCAATAATGAAATGCAAACAGATTAGTTCAACTCAAAATACACAAGTCCATGGTGGAGACAAGTGCCAAAAGAAATGGCATGAATGGTTCATATCTACACAGGTATGAACATATACAAGTGCAAGTGTACATTCAAGTTAACAGTATGAAATTATTCAACACAGCAGGAAACAAACATTTTGGCAATCAGCCTTTAAGGCAACAAATCAGTGAGAATTCAAGAAATCTGTTTTATGGCAAGTATAAATTTGTCTCCAGAAAATCAGAAAGAAATCAATTCATGTATATGGCAAGAAAGTAAGTATGATTCAAGAATGCAGATATTTCTCATGGGATAATAAAATCATTTTTGAAATGGGGAGTTGTTTTCCAGAATTCAGCAATCAGTTTTGTTTTCCAAAATTCAGTGTTGTTAAAAGATAAATATAGAAAACTTTGGAAAAGATTTTATTGTTCCAAATCTGTTTTTTTAATGGGCACAACAATGTTATATTTGGCAAGGAACTACATTTTAGGCAAGTGTTTTAAAACATTCCAGATATCAAGCAGAGCAAGAATCACACAAGATTTCCAGTTTTATAAAAATCATGGACATAATTTTGGCAAGGATTCAATTACAGTGGGCAATATGTTTCTGAAATCAAGATGCAATTTTTGGAAATGCTCATCTAGTTTCGGGTCAAATTCATTCAAGCCAAAATCACAAAAGAGGCAACCACAGAACATCACACAAGGATTTATTCATGGCAACAAATTCAGCAATTCTTTCTCGAGCAAATCAGTGTTTAAATCGAGGCATATTAAGGCAGCAAATTCAAATTAAATCGAAGGAAAATCAAAAGGGGCAACACAAAATCAGGCCAAGCCACTTAATTGAAATCAGAGAGCAAGTTACGGATTATATAATCCTATTTATCACCGATTCATCATAGGCAGAGAGAGAAAATTGAAATCGAAACCACAAAATAAATTCAAGTATTTCAAAGCAAGAAATTTTAGAAAGCTCACTGTTTCGATCGAGAGAAAGAGGAATCCCCAAATCGAAGCATCAGAGGACAACATCACTTGAAGCTCATCCAAGAATACATCGTTCCAGCAACTCAAGCAATCACATTCGATTTGGGATTCAAATCTGAAACCCTAGTTTTTGGATACCACCGTCGCCATTTTTAATATCCAGAGCAAAAGCAAAAGAGATCGGGCCAATAAAGTGAAGTAGGGTTGCAACAAAATTGTGAAGTGGCCGGCCATGTTTTTAACAAAGGGGATAACTCTTTATTCTCTAATCTCCTTTTGCTTTATTGTCTAGGGTTTTCTTTTAATTGCTTTTCATTTTATTGTTTTTCATTTTGAGTTGTAAAACCGTCGAAACAGTTTTCTAGTGTCTGTATAAACTAGAGTGAATCAGTCAGGGTGTTGACTGTCAGTTTCAGAGTCTGTAAAATCTAGGTTACAAGTTACAGGGTTTGTAATTCGGGAAATCTGATCGAGGGGATGTTAGTCAGTCTAGGGTTTTGAGCGTAGGGTTAGGACAGGAGCAGGCGCTGCGAGTGTACATGGTCTTGTATGCGGGATCTGTTTATAACACCTAGTAGAAACCTTAGGAATGCAGCAGTAGGCAGGGTTTTGCCGAAGCTGGGTATATCTGTGCGTGATTTATTTTCTGCACTTTTATTTCTGCTGCATTCTGTGATCTGTTTATTATTTTAATATCCTGTTAGTTTTTCAATTCAGTTTAAAAATTGTGATAAACCCTATTCACCCCCCCCCCCTCTAGGGTTAATCTAGATCCAACATTTGGTATCAGAGCAGGTATTCGGTTAACTCTAGAGAAATGGTGATTCCTAGTTATCAGTCCATAGAGAGTCAGTCCAGTCTCATTCCAAATATTTTTGATGGTACAGATTTTTTAAACTGGAAATCCAAAATGAATTTTTATTTAAAATCTGTTAATATTAAATGTTGGAATGTTGTTATCCATGGATTTGATAGTGTAGATATTACTTTCAATACCCGTGCTATGAAAATTATATTTGATTATCTTAGTACTGAACAGTTTAATCTTATCTGCCATTGTTTATCTGCACAGGAAATCTAGGATACTCTCAATACGAAGTATGGAAAATCTGACAACAGCTCAAAACCCCAGAATGTCAACTCAGATTCAGAATTCTGTTTAACATGATTTACAAATGAAAATTCAGAAGGATCAGATGATGGAGAATCAACGGATGCTGAAGCTGAAAATTTCTCATACGAAGATTTGGTTTATATGTATGTTGATTTAACTAAATCTGTTGATAAACTCAAATCTAAAAACAAATATCTAAAATCTAGGAATTCTGAGTTGACCAGCAAAATTGATGATTTGGAATCACAGCTTGAATATTTTAAAAATTCTTCAAATTCTGATTGCAAAAATTGTTTGAAATTGGAAACCAATCTTGTTCATCTCAATAAAATTATTCAAATGTTTGAAAATGAAATTCTGATCTTAAAAAACAACAAGATTGAGTTATCAAGTTTGAACAATCATATGCAAAAGGAATTTGAAATTTTTAAAACTAATATTCATTCCAAACTTGAAATTGCTGAAAAGGAAAGTTTGTTGAAATCGAATTCGATTTTGAAAGAACTTGAAAACGAGATTGAAAATTTCAAGAAATTTGAGTCTGAAAGTCGAAAACATTTTGAGTTTGAAATTGCTGAATCCCACACAAAAATTAAATCACTTGAATCTGAAAATTTGGTTTTGAAACAATATGATGCTGAAAGGAAAATCATTGATAACCGCTGTTTAGATTTAATAAAAGAGAACGGTGATCTTAAATTCAAAATTCAACGACTAGAGTCAACTTTGACTAAATTTTCTAATAGTGAAAAGTCGTTGAATATGTTGTTGCAAAACCAAATTTCTATTGAAAATAAACATGGTCTTGGATTTGGGAAAACAAATGTTTTTGAAAATCGCAATTCAAATGTTTTTAAAAATCCTCTAAACTGCTTTGAAAAGAATGGACTTGAAAATCTGAACTTTGAAAATTCCAAAGGATTTTTGAAACAAAAACAAAATGAAAAATTATTTTATAATAAACCATTTAAACATATCTGGATCCTAAAAGGAAATAAAACGAATTCAGTTAACTTCAAACAGATCTAGGTTCTAAGGGTACAAAGGTTAATTCTGATGGTTTGTTATATAAAAAGGTTTGGGTACCAAAAGCGGTAAACATATTTCAGAGTGGTTTTACAAATTTTGTTAGACCACTTAATTCACTCAACTGTTAGGTACTTGTGAAGGTTGAGGAACTGCTATGCTGAAAAAGAGATTGATTTCAAGCTGTTCTATACTTCTGTATTCTTTACAGTTCCTTGGCCAAGATTTGTTGAGTTAGAGATTCTGATTTACACTGGATTCTGGTATGATCTCTAAACTCACCTCTGTAAATATTTTCTGTTTTGATTTTTTTATTTTTTTTATTTTCTTCTTCTTCTCCCTTCTATCTCTTTCTTCTGTCTATTCTGATTTGATTTATCACTTCCATATTTTTTTTGTGCTTCTTGAATTGCAGTATTCATGATATTGTGGAAATTTGTTTTTGCATGTATAGAACTCTGATATTTTTAATCATTTCCAGATACTGAATTTTTTATCTGCAATTGTTTTTGAAGCACATTTTCTGATTTCTGAATTTCTAACAGTGCTGAAGCATTCATATCATATCTTGAACACTGTTAATATGAATTCTATATTGTTGACGATCTGAAAAATAAATGAAATTTCACATACTTATGCTGTTTTGAGTTTCTTCCAATTCATTTTGGAAACGCTTAAAATATTATACTCATTACAGTACACTCTATTATTTATCAGTAGTGATAATTTCAGAAATTTTCAGATTGGCTTGAATATGTTAATTTACCTTGAATCAGTGATACATCTTAAAATTTATCGTTATTCATGATTATTATGATTGAAATCTATATGTTTGAAATCATTTGAAATACTTGATATTCTGAATCTCACACACCTCCTAAATTAGAAATTATCAAACTTGTGTGATTGATTCATTATATTTCAAAAACTTGACATTGTTTCAAGTGATTTCAAATAAATTATTTTGGATCATGAATATCCATCAAACCTGATGTAAATGATTTTTTTCTTTGGGCTAGTCTGAAATATTTTTGAAAATTTCTTTGAAAATTTGGGTTTGAAAATCACCGTTATTTCATGATTATTTGATTTAAATATTTGTTTGTTTTAAAATCATTTGAAATTATTGATTTATTGAATCACACACATATCTTAAATCAGAAACTAATAATTTGGTGTGATTGATTCATTGAATCTAGAGTTTTTCACATTCCTCAAATGATTTTAAATAAACGATATTTTTAATCATTGGATCATGAATCATCTTGTGTGACCAACATCTTAACAAGTCTGATTTGAAACTGTTTCTGTTGTGCTGCTCTGATACTGTTTTCAAATAACTGCCTGCTTTAATCTGACTGCTGCTCTGATAATTGTGCCAAATTTGTAATCCTGTCTGCTTGGGCATTGTGTTTGAAATTTCCTTAATCCGAGATATCTAGGGTGTGAATAAATTCCTCGAGAAAGGAGACTACAATTGGTATCAGCTTTTTCGTCCATCTGTTCTGAATTTTCACCTTGTAGAGACACCATGTGGTATCAGTTTAGAATTGCTGCATATTTTTTGCTGTATATATATTTTTAATCCCTCTTGGCTTATATAGTTTCTCATATTCCTCTTGTAATTGATTTTCAATTTTAAAACTATTTATTGATTATTCATTCAGAAATTGAAATCAATATCCAAATTGAATTGTATTTATAATTCATCAAAATTATTATTAGAATTTGAAATTGTGATGAATTGTGACTGCAGTATAGTTCACAACAAGAGGAAATTTTACTTAAAATTTTCATGGTGGTTGAATATTAATTGTAATATCTTTGAACTGGCAATTATTTCACGACCATCTTCATTACCTATCATCCTTCTGCCATCCGTTATGATTTTATATTAATGTGGAGAGTTATTTAAAAAAAATCATCTTGAGTAGACAAGTGAAAATATTTGTGATGGAATTACGGTCATATTATTATTCAGAATTAGTGATAATTGAAAATTGTCAATGATCCCGGTACAGTCGATTATATTTCATAATATAATTAATTTAGAAATTTATTTCACTGTCCATCTCTGTATCTACCCATTTTCTAGCATTCACATTTTGGTTTTATATACCGAGGAGTTTTTTTTTTCTATTCAAAGCAGAAAATAATAAAAATTTAATTAATATATAAGAGTGTCTCTAACCTCATTTAAAAATCCAAGCTCTGGTTATGCATGGTTATGAGACGTCTTATAATTTAAGCTGCAACTGATCCCATTTAAAAACCCAAGCTCTGGTTACGAGTGGTCAGTGTGCTCTTAAATAATAATAATAAAATAATAATATAAAGTGCTAAAAATGGAAATAAATTTGAAATTCTCCTCTGAATATAAAAACCACCCTATCAATCCATCTTCTAATCTGTGAAATGTGTTAAAATCTTATGACGTATTATGATTTGTTGATTGATAGGTATTGGGATTTGAGATTATTCGATTTTCTCACTTAAGTTGAATTATTAATTATAGTCCAAATCCGTCACTGTTTTTTGTGCTCTTTTTTTTTATAAAATTCTTTGAAAATAATTGGAAATCATTTTTATAACTCTCCCCGTCTATATAAATTTCATCGTAAATCCGTCATTATCTAAAATGTGAAATATGCCACTAGTTCTCAGTTTATTATGATTTTTGTTTGACTGATTGAGATTTATGATGACCGTTTTTTCTCTTAAGCTGAAATTATATTTTTAGTCTGTTTTCATTTGTATTTTAAACTCTGTATCCTTTTGATGATAACAAAAGGGGGAGAATGGATTAGATTTTGATTTATGAGTGAATATTTTATAAATATTTTTAATTTTGGAAATTTATTTTTTCTTTCTTTTTCACTCATGCACAGTTATAGGGGGAGTTTAGTTGTAGGGGGAGCATTCAAATAGGGGGAGTTTCTGAGCATTCAAATAGGGGGAGTTTCTGTTGTTCACGGTAAAACACATTTACTATATTCAAAATCTTAATATTTGTTTGTCATCATCAAAAGGGGGAGATTGTTGTATATAACGTTGTTGTATACACAATTATATTATTTTTGTTTGACGATAACAACCAAATATATATTATTATAAATGTGTTATTAACTATACTGTTTTATATATTCATTACAGATAAGAATATAATATTTCTGTTTAAATAAAATACAACAATACAAAAATTTAAATATTCACACAGTGTTTTATTTGAACAGGATATTTTACTTCAATATCAAACAGTACAGTTTCTACAACTCCATTTATTTGAACACCTCACTGATACAATTCATTTCATTTTTCATATACAAAACTCCTCGTTACATCACTCATCACTCATTTATATATATATATATATATATATATATATACAGACTCATATTCACATGTGTACGTTTTGACACTTATACACATTGTTCACTGATATAGTCTTCAGTCTTCTGTCTTCACTATCCTCACAGCTTATCAGTCAGTCCAATCTTCTTACTTGTCATTACAGAAACATACACACACTATCTGGTACAGAAATGATTTCTAAAATTCTAAGCAAATATAAATTTTTTTTTTTTTGAAAATTTATTTGCCTCAGATCTCGGTGTGTTTCTCATCATCTTTCAGACTTGAACAAGCCACGCCATAACCATACTGGTTTGCTGATCAGAACCAGCTGATTCTGACCAGCCTCAACACAGTACAGTTTGACTGCTGTTTTGTTTCTTTGTGTTTCAGGACAAGATAAAAATCAAAAGAGAAATGGAATAATACTTTGGTTCAGCAAATTCAAACAATTCAACATAAATGTACATAGGTCAGTGAAACTCAAAGGAAGCAGCAAACTAGTATTAAGCAAGCATGTGGTCGAGCACACAAGGCAACTCAAGTATGGTGATGATTCAATCAAGTTTAGCAAGCATGATTCAAGAAGATAATGGCAGTTTAAAGCTGCTCAGCAAAGTGGTGAAACAAAGTGGTCGAGTCTCATTGTTCAAGTGTCGAGTCAAGGTCTAAAACAATGCAGCATGGTCATGGAGTTCAGCAAGTATAGCAAAGATCAAATAACATAGGTGGTGATGCACACATGACAAAAGTAGCAAGTGATCATAGTAGCAGTTTTACAATGGACAAAGCAATGCAGGTTATTTAAAGTAACAATGGATGCACAAGTAAATATGTTGCAAATGCTAGGATTCAAGTTTCAGCAAAAACAAGTCAAGTTTTTTTGTTCATGGCATCAACACAGCATGCATCAATGCAAGACAGTGTGCAACAAGCTTAACGTAGTCGAGCATATACACAACACAGCAAGTATGAGATAGTGTAGCACAACACAAAACTGAAAATGATTAACACATACAGCATGGGGATGGCAGAATACCAAAACTGGTGGATATATAATATAGTGGTCAGCATCATAGCAATGAAATGGTCACAAAACAGTGTTAAGGTAGTTTCAAGTGTGCAAACTAAATGATATGCAACAATGAAATGCAAACAGATTAGTTCAGCTCAAAATACACAAGTCCATGGTGGAGACAAGTGCCAAAAGAAATGGCATGAATGGTTCATATCTACACAGGTATGAACATATACAAGTGCAAGTGTACATTCAAGTTAACAGTATGAAATTATTCAACACAGCAGGAAACAAACATTTTGGCAATCAGCCTTTAAGGCAACAAATCAGTGAGAATTCAAAGAAATCTGTTTTATGGCAAGTATAAATTTGTCTCCAGAAAATCAGAAAGAAATCAATTCATGTATATGGCAAGAAAGTAAGTATGATTCAAGAATGCAGATATTTCTCATGGGATAATAAATCATTTTTGAAATGGGGAGTTGTTTTCCAGAATTCAGCAATCAGTTTTGTTTGCCAAAATTCAGTGTTGTTAAAAGATAAATATAGAAAACTTTGGAAAAGATTTCATTGTTCCAAATCTGTTTTTTTAATGGGCACAACAATGTTATATTTGGCAAGGAACTACATTTTAGGCAAGTGTTTTAAAACATTCCAGATATCAAGTAGAGCAAGAATCACACAAGATTTCCAATTTTATAAAAATCATGGACATAATTTTGGCAAGGATTCAATTACAGTGGGCAATATGTTTCCGAAATCAAGATGCAATTTTTGGAAATGCTCATCTAGTCTCGGGTCAAATTCATTCAAGCCAAAATCACAAAAGAGGCAACCACAGAAACATCACACAAGGATTTATTCATGGCAAAAATTCAGCAATTCATTCTCGAGCAAATCAGTGTTTAAATCGAGGCATATTAAGGCAGCAAATTCAAATTAAATCGAAGGAAAATCAAAAGGGGCAACACAAAATCAGGCCAAGCCACTTAATTGAAATCAGAGAGCAAGTTACGGATTATATAATCCTATTTATCACCGATTCATCATAGGCAGAGAGAGAAAATTGAAATCGAAACCACAAAATAAATTCAAGTATTTCAAAGCAAGAAATTTTAGAAAGCTCACTGTTTCGATCGAGAGAAAGAGGAATCCCCAAATCGAAGCATCAGAGGACAACATCACTTGAAGCTCATCCAAGAATACATCGTTCCAGCAACTCAAGCAATCGCATTCGATTTGGGATTCAAATCTGAAACCCTAGTTTTTGGATACCACCGTCGCCATTTTTAATATCCAGAGCAAAAGCAAAAGAGATCGGGCCAATAAAGTGAAGTAGGGTTGCAACAAAATTGTGAAGTGGCCGGCCATGTTTTTAACAAAGGGGATAACTCTTTATTCTCTAATCTCCTTTTGCTTTATTGTCTAGGGTTTTCTTTTAATTGCTTTTCATTTTATTGTTTTTCATTTTGAGTTGTAAAACCGTCGAAACAGTTTTCTAGTGTCTGTATAAACTAGAGTGAATCAGTCAGGGTGTTGACTGTCAGTTTCAGAGTCTGTAAAATCTAGGTTACAAGTTACAGGGTTTGTAATTCGGGAAATCTGATCGAGGGGATATCAGTCAGTCTAGGGTTTTGAGCGTAGGGTTAGGACAGGAGCAGGCGCTGCGAGTGTACATGGTCTTGTATGCGGGATCTGTTTATAACACCTAGTAGAAACCTTAGGAATGCAGCAGTAGGCAGGGTTTTGCCGAAGCTGGGTATATCTGTGTGTGATTTATTTTCTGCACTTTTATTTCTGCTGCATTCTGTGACCTGTTTATTATTTTAATATCCTGTCAGTTTTTCAATTCAGTTTAAAAACTGTGATAAACCCTATTCACCCCCCCCCCTCTTGGGTTAATCTAGATCCAACACAGAGAGGATAGAGAACCTGGGGACATGAAAGCGACTTCCAATGAAATAACGATCGACATGTCTATTGACGAAACTGACCCAATAAGAGTACTAAAGATTGGCTCGCAACTAGGTCCAGTTAAAGCAAAAGAATTGGCTGATTTTTTAAAGGCAAATCTGGATGTGTTTGCCTAGACCCACGCTTCCATGTGTTGGATTTCGCCTGCCATCATGAGTCACTCCTTGTGCATTAATCCAAGCACCCACCAGTTAAGCAGAAGAGACGGATGTTGGGCTCAGAGCGGTCAGCAGCTTTGAAAGAAGAAGTAGAAAAGTTAAAAGGTAACGGATTCATTAAGGATTCGAAGTATCCCGACTGGATATCGAATCCTGTCCTGGTTAAAAAGTCAAATAGGAAGTAGAGAGCATGCATTGACTTCTCTGATTTGAACAAGGCTTGCCCGAAGGATAGTTTTCCTCTCCCCAGGATTGATCAACTAGTAGATTCAACTGCCGGGCACGAACTTTTATCCTTTGTGGACGCTTATTCTTGGTACAATCAAATTCCCATGCACGTACCAGATCAAGAGCATACAAGCTTTATTACAGACTTGGGGTTGTATTGTTACGTCGTAATGCTGTTTGGATTAAAAAATGCGAGAGCCACATATCAACGCCTGGTCAACCACATGTTTTACAATCAAATTGGGAAGACTATGGAAGTTTATGTAGATGATATGCTAGTGAAATCCAAGCAATCTTCCGATCATACGAAAGACTTAGCAGAAATGTTTGGCATACTACGAAGGTATGGGATGAAGTTGAACCCTTTGAAGTGCTCTTTTGGCGTGGCATCAGGCAAGTTCCTTGGTTTTATCGTGAGCTCCAGAGGAATTGAAATCAACCCAAACCAAATAGTAGCAATCCGGAATATAGAGGAGCCGCGAAAGATTAGGGATTTTCAGAGCTTAGGTGGGAAAGTTGCAGCACTGGGCAGGTTCATCTCCAAAGCAATAGATAAGTGTGTGCCTTTCTTCGATCTCATAAAAAGGGGAAAGCGAAATTTTGAGTAGACCCTCGACTGTGTGGAGGCGTTCCAGAATCTGTTAGACTTCTTAGAAAAGCCTCCAATACTATCAAAGCCTGTGCCACATGAAGATTTGTTCGTCTACTTGGTGGTATCATCTCACGCCGTCAGTGCAACACTAGTACGTGAAGAGGAAAAAGTCCAGAAACCTGTGTATTACGTAAGCAAAAAACTAGCTGTTGCAGAACGCAACTACCCAAAGATAGAAAAGCTTGCTTATAGCCTCCTGATTGCTTCCCGCAAACTCCGCCATTATTTTCAGGCACACCCAATAGTTGTGTATACTGACTAACCTTTGAGACAAGTGTTGCAGAAACCTGAAGCATTAGGGTGGCTACTCAAATGGAATATCGAGCTGAGCCAGTTTGATTTGAACTTTCAGCCGCGAAGATCAATACGGGGGCAGGCCTTGGCTGACTTCATAGCTGAGTTTACAATTCCTGAAGAAGAAAAGGTGGGTGACAAGACAGTTACTTTGGATCAAGAATTAGAGCTTAGTCCGTGGAGACTATATACGGACGGAGCCAAGAATGATAGAAAGTCCGGCGCCGGAGTTGCTTTAATAACTCCTGAAGGACGATCTATCTACTATGCGTTGCGGTTAGAGTTTGCTGCTACCAATAATGACTTTGAGTATGAAGCCCTGATTGTCGGGCTGAAACTCGCCAAAGATTTGGGAGTGAGGACACTAGAATATATTGCGACTCCAAGATAGTTGTATGTCAAGTTCGGGAAGAATTTGCTGCTAAAGAACCTCGACTCATCACTTACCTCAAGAAGGTAAATGAATTGTTGGAAGGTTTGGAGCGTTATAGCATAACACACATTCCAAGAGCAGAAAAATCAGAAAGCAGATCGATTGGTGAAGCTAGCAAGTTCACATAGCCTTAAAGAATCCGAAATGGATCCGATAGAGGTGTTGGATTCACCCAGTTTCGACCTGATGGAAGTAGAGCTAGCCTTGGAAGTTGAACCAGAAAGAGAATCCTGGATGACACCAATTAAGAACTGTAATGACCCAGATTTCCGTAACATCAGAGTTGACTGTATACATCATACGTCCAACCCAAATATCACGAAAATACGGAACATTTTTTTTAGAAGAAAGAGATAGAAGAAGAACAGAAATAACAACACAGAATCTCACATCGCAGCGGAACAAAATATAATATATCATATCTTTGAAATACAAAATCTTAACTGTATAACATACACTTATCAGAGTACAACACTTACAACACAACGGAACCACTATAACTAGATAACGCAGAAGCCTCTTGCTCCAAGCTCCTTTAGATATATCTGAAAAATCCTAAACTACTTGACTGCTCGTACAAATTTAGGCACCCAAGAGTTTAGGTAGAACAAAACAAATAAACTCCGGGTCAGTCATGGGACTGGTATGAGTAAAACAGTTTAAAAACAGTTCGAACAAGTAAACGATATCTCATAAGACCACGCCGCATAACGGAACGGGTTTTTCCCTTATGAGAATCCAAAATATCTTTATATCAAAACCTTTTGATATTATAATAATGTCTATCAACCACAGTATATATATAATCATCTAGCAGAAACGCTTTCATCTCACGTTCTACATATATAGTATACAATCAAAACCGCAAGCACGTATTGGGTAATGGATTTCCAACTATGACAAGGTATGGAACCACCTTTCGCTAATGTACCTCTAGAGAGGAATACACTGGGTTCAACAAGAACATCTTGCAACCCGACCACACATGACCGACCACTCATTTCGCTTGAGTGTATCGAATGTATATCACCAACAGTTGGGATCAGCAACCATTTCCCGAATGGGACAGCATCAACAATAGATTTGTAGAAGTAAATGAAACTCTAGATCAGGTGATTATACACCCTACTGCGGTGCGACCGACTTAGCCATGCTGCCTGCCCAATTTCTGTCATTTACCGGATGATGAGGCTAGAAGCTACGCTTTATCATCATACCAGATTCACTTTGAATGCCACATCATCAAATCCATCAAATCACTGATTTGACGTCTACAACAATATATTATGTGTTAGCTAAAAGAAGTTTCCTTCTCCGCTTCCACTCTTGGTACGGTTGGAGAAATCAATATACGTGATCGTCTGGAAATACTCTGTCAGATATTCATCCATACAAGTCACCCAGGAACAGGATGAACTGAAGGCACTATTTCTATAAATAGAAAAGTCCTTGCACTCTACTCCGTCTTCGATTATCTTTATATAATCTGATTCGCACGCTACTGCCAATACGGAGTGGTTTTTCGGATAATAATCCAACCGGTCTCTCCATATTGACAACGATGGTCAAAACTTCGATAGTCTGTGATTTAACTATCGAACAAAAACAAGTGTTTCGATAGTCAATGATTTAACTATCGAATAAAACAAGTGTTCATCCAAACATCCAAAAATCAGTGAGCCTTTAATTAATATTCCATTAATTTAATCTCTTCTCGATTTCTTTATCAATATTTGTTAACCAAATATTTTCAATAACCATATTGGCCTTATACGTTCTTTGGAAAACATTTCCATATATCGCCTTCCTTTATTTTCTATACTAGGAAATATTCATTATTCTATTTCCAAGCTTTGCACATATTTGGGTTAAAACAGATGTTGTGTAAAACATTGTTACGACAACCCAAATACAGTATTTAACTAATTCTTATTCCACATTGATCTTCGAGCCTGAATCTTGCTATTTATCGGTATATCATGAAATCAACCAAATTGGGTTATAATTACCTCTCAGACCTTGACTGAATAACATTTAACGTCAAAACAGACAAGACTACTTACTCGAATAATCAATACCATACAACTGATTATTCACCTTTAAACACGTATACATTTTCTCTTTCTATTCTTACGAGATTTTATTCTTATACTTCCCTTTATAATTATACTATTCTATTTCTAAGTTCGTTTCCTTACTGACTTCTATATATTTTGATACGTTGATTTCTAACTATCAAATTATCTTAAAAATATTCTATCTCCTTAAATTCCCGGAAAAATTCGCCATAACCTCCTTTGTACCGGGAGCATCGGGAAATTTCAAATAGCTTTCCCGGTCCTTCTCATCTCAAAAAGAAAAAGAAAAAGCCAAGCGGCTAGCCGATACGGCGCATAAAATCTCATATATGAATTTAAATACATACCTTTTTGTCGGGCATTCTATTTATTTCACTTCTATACTTTATTCCATACCTGTCTTCTATATGTCTATACCTGTCCAATCTATTTTAACTATATCAATCGTTTTAACTAAATTTGTTAATTAAATCTGTTAATTAACTTCTCAGTCTATTTCACCTTCATATTTGAACATGACATGTTCAAATATATTTTAACTTGCATATTAACAAATTCTAATTATACTCATACTCTCGTTTCCTTATCGACTTCTTATTCAAATTCCAATTCAATTCTATTTGAATTCTCTTTATTTAAACTTCATTTGAATTCTATTTTCAAATTCTATAGTTTAAAGTACATTTGAATTCTATATTCAAATTCTATAGTTTAAAGTCCGTTTGAATTCTATATTCAAATCCTATAGTTTAAAGTCCGTTTGAATTCTATATTCAAATCCTATAGTTTAAAGTCCATTTGAATTCTCTGCATTATTTATAAACAACGTTTATAACTTCAATTCAAATCCCACCTTTCCATTTATAAACAACGTTTATAAATTCAATTCAAATCCCATATTTTCATTTATAAACAACGTTTATAAATTCGATTCAAATCCCATCTTTTTATTTATAAACAAGTTTATAAATTCCTTCCTTATTTTATATATTCAAAACAAGTTAATATTTTCCCTAGTTCATTAAAACTTCAAATTCTATTTATAAAAATAGAATTTCCTTTTCAAAATCTCAAATACCCTTTTCGATATTTTTAAAGATCAATATTCAAGCTCTAGTGGTATTTTCAACAATCAGATCAACCAATTTTCAATCACTTGATTTTTAACACATCATATAGGAATATATATGAAATCAAACAAACAACAAACAGATAATATATTTTTGAGGAATCCAGTTGGATTCCTCCAACCTGTTTTTCCTGCATCCACAGACGTTAGTCAACATAGTAATACCCATCCTGCTTCGAGGCAGGATATCGCGGTATGAAGGTCATCCACTAATCATAGCGTGGGGCGTATAGGGTAATCATCCGCTATGAAACTGCGGGCATCCGCTAATGAAACTGCGGGAATCCAACCAATCATCAACCCAATATATATATATATATATAATAGTCAACCAATCCTAAATAACTATATATATTTTTAACAGCAAATAAATAAATATTTGAAACATCCAACCATCAATGAAACAATTATTCTTAACTGATAAAAAAATCATTTTAAATAAAACAGAGTGAGATTTACTCACCGTAATTGCAGTTGTCGAATATCCTGTTTATATTCCAAATTAGCAGCTACTAATCTTCTCGAATGAAATCGCATATGCGATAAATTTTATTTAAATTTACCGATTAAACGTTTATTTATTTAAATTAACTATTTAAATAAATAACTTTCCTATATTATTTTCTCTTTTTTTATTAACGGTTATTAAATTAAACTTAATAAATATAATTAAACTAACCTATATAATTTTAAACATTAAACCATTCATATTTTATTCACTTTCTTAAATAGATAATTAACAAATATAATTACCTTTTATTTTCTAAATCTGCTTCAAACCAAAAATCAGAACAATGAGTCTCTTTCCTAGCCAATAGTTCGACATCACCCCAAGTCGTGAATGCCTCCTTGACAGACCTTCGTTCAACTTCCAGTCACTGAGCTATACCACCACACCACCACAAATCAACATCTGAACCTTCATCCTGACGCATCTCAGGCCATCGTCGAAGGTTCCAGATCCTTCCTGCACCATCGCGACCCAAACCTAGCTGCTGCGAGTGTACATCGCACCCCTAAACAGACGATCGAACCACCCAACTACTTCCGAGTAGCAACTCTAGTCTGCTATAGTGAATCTCGGGTGCCATAAATGGCATCGCGCTTGAAGCCATAGGTGCTAAATAGAAATACCCTAGGCGTCCTGTTTGTTAACGATCACACCCCTAAATAAATTGATTTTGAGAATGCGGACTCTGGTTTGATTCAGATTAGAGAAGTGGAAGGGGAGGATACGGGATTGATTTGGCAAGATGAGGAGCGGCCATTTCTTTTGATTTGCTTAAGTGATAAAAAGGGGATTCAGTTTACAGGAGAATGAAAAGAATGGAGTGAAGGGGTGTTGCGATTTATATAGGAATATATGAATGTCGTGGCTTTGATTTTGAGTAGAGGAAAGGAGTGGTGAAATTCAAAGGTGGAGGTGTCCCTTTATTTTGCCTTAAACTTTATCAATTTTTTTAATTTTAATTAAACTTGTATAATTTAATTTAAACTTCCCTGTGATTCTGAACTCTTTCTGAACCCAACAATAGGCATTCCTAGGGTTATCACACTATTCTGAACACACTGGGACAGGTCGCGAAGCCCAATTCGATCATCCCGAACAGATATGAATTTAAATCGATTTAAATTAAATTTCAAACCATTTAAATTCTTCGATAATTATTGAATATTACTATTCTAATTCAAACAGAATTATGTATTGATTATCTGAACTGATTTCAAATCAGTTTTTCACTTCGAATTCAATTATTCGCTGATTCCTTATTTTGATAATTTAATATATATGATATTAAATCGAAATCGATATTTAAATCGATAACATAAATATAAAAATTCATTTATATTACCAAATCAATATTTTAATGAAATATTAAATATTCAAAAATCAACCCATAAGGATCCGGGTCATTACAATCTTCCCCACTTAAAATAATTTCGTCCTCGAAATTGCTAAGGTAGGAAAAGTGCTACAAACCCATTAACTTTCAAAACTTATTTATGTTGATCCTCAACATTTCAAACTTCCTTACGTAACTCTCTTTCGAATAAATCCCTATTCGATAACTCCTCCCTTCGAATAACTATATTCGATAATCTCTCTTTCAAATAACTAGATTCGAAAACCTTTCTTCGAATAACTATATTCGATAATCTATCTTCAATTTACTCTTATCAATTAACTCTATTTGATTTAACTCTTTTCACTTAACTCCTTCCGAATAAGCTATATTCGCTAACTCCTTCGAATAACCAATATTCTATAACTCACTTCGATTAAACTAATTGACAAATTTTTTCGATTAAACTATAATCGATAACTCATTTCGATTAAACTATAATCGATAACTCCTTTCGATTAAACTACAATCGATAACTCCTTTCGATTAAACTACAATCGATAACTCCTTTGAATAACCAATATTCTATAACTCACTTTGATTCGATTTGAATAACTCGTATTTGATTTAACTCCATTCGCTTGACGCTAAATCGCAGCGATCACAATGGTTACGCCTGATTCCCCCAGGAAACATCCAACCGCCCTAGGCTATCTGCAGCCCTGCGAATTTCGCTAGCAGTCATACGAAACAGCAACTTATCCTGAGTAACTATGTTTGACCAACTCTATCTCAATAACTATATTCGATCAACTTTAATTGAATAAGTAACATTCAATTAAATCCTAATTCGATTTGACTATGTTCAATTAACTCTATCTGGTTAACTCTTTATTTGAATAACAAGTATTCGATAAATTCTAATTGAATAACTAATATTCAATTAACTCTACGGATTAACCCTAACTGATTAACTCTAACTGGTTAATTCTTACTCTAATCGATTTCTCCTATTCGAATAACTCCTATTGGATAACATTTATTCATTTATAAAGATTTACTTTTAGTAACGGTTCTTTACTTTATAAATGTTCTCTTTAATAACGTTATTCACTTATACAAGTGTTGTGTACCCTTTCTATTTAAAACTATCGGTGTTAAAAACCAATATCTCTTCTCTATATAAGTTCAGACTTATATATTCCATTTATCGAATGATAAATATTTAATTTAATTTATAAACTGTTATTTATAAATAAATCTTTTCAATTTATCTGTTAAAAACAGATTTCCATTTTCTATTCATCTTCTGAATATTCCTTTGATTATTAACCAATAAATATCTCATCTATAACATTCTATTTATTTACTATAAATAAATATTTCCATTGAATCTATTTGTAAATGTTTTACAAATATTTCCCCTTTTAAATTCTATTTGTAAATGTTTTTACAAATATTTCTCCTTCTATTTGTTTGCACATAACTTCCTTTGTATTTGTGTTACAAATATATTTCCTTTATAACTCTTTTGGTTTTTCCTTTACTCAAACCCAATTCATATTTCATTCACATGATTTTACTCAATTTATTCGTTTCGATCCATTTAACTTACTTAAGTTAAATTTAATTTCAACCATTCAAATTCCCATTAACTAGTTGCTAATTAACCGTTTTGCCGATTTCACCCTTTTTATTTGAATATAACTTGTTCAAATATATGTCAACTTAATTATAAACTAATCTAATTATATCTTCAACTCGAGTTATATATTCGATTTCGAATATAAATTCTCAATCTCTTTCACTTATCCAAAAACCCAATTTTGATTCAAATTTCCTTTAACTAATTATCCTCCAATTTAGTTAACTCTATTTAACCATTTAAAATATGATTTTTGTCTTAAAAATCATTTCACTTACTTCACTGGAGTTCATATTTATTTTATATCTCCAGTCTGAATTTTTCTATTGCCAATTCGAATTTTATTTCCTAAAAATCCTTGTATTTATTTAATTAAACCGTTATGGTTTTATAATGGTTCTGGCGCTGTTTTTCTAAAAATTTGATTTTGACATAACTCAAAATCTATACGACGAAATCCAGATTTTTCTCTTTCATTAGAAAATTATTGTTCAGCCGGTCCTGACGATACTTGTTTCAAAGAATTCCGACTTCAATTGAGTTCTGTATACTAAATTGAAGTTCCAATCGCCAATTCGCGAACTGCCGTGCTACGGCGAGCTCGTTTTAATTATATTTATAAATATAAACGTTTTAACTTTGTTTATAATAAATTCAACTCCATTCTGATATATTTTTAATATATATCAAATCCATTTTTCCATTTCAACATAATATTCCCGATCTATTTCACTTCGAATATTCAAATCCTATATCTTAATTTAAAATATTCAAATTCCATTTGAATCTCTTTATTCAAACTCTATATTTGAATTTCCTTCTACTCAATTTCTATTTGAAATTTCTTCTATTCAAATTCTATTTCAAATCCTTATCTTCAAATTCAATTTGAATTTCTTATCTTAAATTTCTATTTGAAATCCTTTATTCAAAACCCATTTCAAATCCTTTATTCAATTTCTATTTAAATTCCTTTGTTCAATTTCTATTTGAAATCCTTTGAATTTAAATTCTATTTTAACTCCTTTGAATTTAAATTCTATTTCAAACTCTGTATTTTCTTTAAATTCTAATATTCAACCTCCACTTTATATTCTCTTGAAATTTTATTTAACCAAATTCCATTTGAATTCTAATATTCAAATCTCTATTTGACTTTCCTTTATTCAAATCCATTTGAATTCCTTTGAATTCAAATTCCATTTCAATTTTTCTTATACAATTTCTGTTTGAAATTTCTTTATTCAAACTCATTTGAATTACTTTGAATTCAAATTCTATTTCACTTCTATTTGAATTTTATATATATTCAAATTCCTTTATTTTACTTCTATTTGAAATCTATATTCCAATTCCCATTTCAAAATTCCTCTGAAGTAATATAAACATATCCATATATTTATATCTATCTCAAATTCAAAACATTTGAATTTTCAAACAACTTGTTTCTTTCCAAACAAATTTCCATCAAAAACTTTTCTAAGGCAGCCATTCATCACTTAGAAACTCGAAATGAACACTGATGATGTTGCGACCATCATCAGAATTATTTCCCAGCCACTGAATGAGTCCAGTGTTATATTTCTTTCAAAATCCATTTAGAAAAATATTTTCCAAACTCCAAGGATTTTAAATTCTGAATTATGGTTGGAATTCAATTTCAATTTATCTCATTTGTATATTTGATTTCATATACAAATTCCATTGGTTATATATATATAACTATTTCTGTTTTAATATCTCATTCGATTATAATCCTAACAATCAACTTAACTATTTAAAAACAATATCGTGTCCAGTCTTCTGTTCAAGTGTTTATAAACTCCTATCGACATCGTGGCGTCCTACGATTCGACCAAAATTTATAATCCACTCAACAGACTAGTCAACACAATATAAAACAGTTTTTATATCAAATAACAAATACGCTCTCTCGTATATATATACACTCAACTCATTCTAGGATACTACTGATCCTATCTCTAATGAGCACATTCCAACAAGCCTAGGTATTCGCTCAATCTAAGCTCTGATACCAACTGTAACGACCCGGATTTTGAGTTAAGTAGGCTTTGCAACCATCATCTCCCCATCCTCCAAAGTAGCAGGGTAATACCCCACCGTGACTTACATTGGTACCCCAGCACCGCATTTTACGGCCAGCCTTTCGACTTCACAACCAACCCTCATTTTCGGGACATGTAGGGGTAAGAGTCTCCTGTTCGCCACCTAACGAAAAGCGAGAACCACCTATCATGCGACACATACCCCAAGCACGCAACATGGACTGGTATGAGTAAAACAGTTTAAAAACAGTTCGAACAAGTAAACGATATCTCATAAGACCACGCCGCATAACGGAACGGGTTTTTCCCTTATGAGAATCCAAAATATCTTTATATCAAAACCTTTTGATATTATAATAATGTCTATCAACCACAGTATATATATAATCATCTAGCAGAAACGCTTTAATCTCATGTTCTACATATATAGTATACAATCAAAACCGCAAGCACGTATTGGGTAATGGATTTCCAACTATGACAAGGTATGGAACTACCTTTCGCTAATGTACCTCTAGAGAGGAATACACTGGGTTCAACAAGAACATCTTGCAACCCGGCCACACATGACCGACCACTCATTTCGCTTGAGTGTATCGAATGTATATCACCAACAGTTGGGATCAGCAACCATTTCCCGAATGGGACAGCATCAACAATAGATTTTTAGAAGTAAATGAAACTCTAGATCAGGTGATTATACACCCTACTTCGGTGCGACCGACTTAGCCATGCTGCCTGCCCGATTTCTGTCATTTACTGGATGATGAGGCTAGAAGCTACGCTTTATCATCATACCAGATTCACTTTGAATGCCACATCGTCAAATCCATCAAATCACTGATTTGACGTCTACAACAATATATTATGTGTTAGCTAAAAGAAGTTTCCTTCTCCGCTTCCACTCTTGGTACGGTTGGAGAAATCAATATACGTGATCGTCTGGAAATACTCTGTCAGACATTCATCCATACAAGTCACCCAGGAACAGGATGAACTGAAGGCACTATTTCTATAAATAGAAAAGTCCTTGCACTCTACTCCGTCTTCGATTATCTTTATATAATCTGATTCGCACGCTACTGCCAATACGGAGTGGTTTTTCGGATAATAGTCCAACCGGTCTCTCCATATTGACAACGATGGTCAAAACTTTGATAGTCTGTGATTTAACTATCGAATAAAAACAAGTGTTTCGATAGTCGATGATTTAACTATCGAATAAAACAAGTGTTCATCCAAACATCCAAAAATCAGTGAGCCTTTAATTAATATTCCATTAATTTAATCTCTTCTCGATTTCTTTATCAATATTTGTTAACCAAATATTTTCAATAACCATATTGGCCTTATACGTTCAATGGAAAACATTTCCATATATCGCCTTCCTTTATTTTCTATACTAGGAAATATTCATTATTCTATTTCCAAGCTTTGCACATATTTGGGTTAAAACAGATGTTGTGTAAAACATCGTTACGACAACCCAAATACAGTATTTAACTAATTCTTATTCCACATTGATCTTCGAGCCTGAATCTTGCTACTTATCGGTATATCATGAAATTAACCAAGTTGGGGTATAATTACCTCTCAGACCTTGACTGAATAACATTTAACGTCAAAACAGACAAGACTACTTACTCGAATAATCAATACCATACAACTGATTATTCACCTTTAAACACGTATACATTTTCTCTTTCTATTCCTACGAGATTTTATTCTTATACTTCCCTTTATAATTATACTATTCTATTTCTAAGTTCGTTTCCTTACCGACTTCTATATATTTTGATACGTTGATTTCTAACTATCAAATTATCTTAAAAATATTCTATCTCCTTAAATTCCCGGAAAAATTCGCCATAACCTCCTTTGTACCGGGAGCATCGGAAAATTTCAAATAGCTTTCCCAGTCCATCTCGTCTCAAAAAGAAAAAGAAAAAGCCAAGCGGCTAGCCGATACGGCGCATAAAATCTCATATATGAATTTAAATACATACCTTTTTGTCGGGCATTCTATTTATTTCACTTCTATACTTTATTCCATACCTATCTCCTGTATGTTTATACCTGTCCAATCTATTTTAACTATACCAATCGTTTTAACTAAATTTGTTAATTAAATCTGTTAATTAACTTCTCAGTCTATTTCACCTTCATATTTGAACATGACATGTTCAAATATATTTTAACTTGCATATTAACAAATTCTAATTATACTCATACTCTCGTTTCCTTATCGACTTCTTATTCAAATTCCAATTCAATTCTATTTGAATTCTCTTTATTTAAACTTCATTTGAATTCTATTTTCAAATTCTATAGTTTAAAGTACATTTGAATTCTATATTCAAATTCTATAGTTTAAAGTCCGTTTGAATTCTATATTCAAATCCTATAGTTTAAAGTCCGTTTGAATTATATATTCAAATCCTATAGTTTAAAGTCCATTTGAATTCTCTGCATTATTTATAAACAACGTTTATAACTTCAATTCAAATCCCACCTTTCCATTTATAAACAACGTTTATAAATTCAATTAAAATCCCATATTTTCATTTATAAACAACGTTTATAAATTCGATTCAAATCCCATCTTTTTATTTATAAACAAGTTTATAAATTCCTTCCTTGTTTTATATATTCAAAACAAGTTAATATTTTCCCTAGTTCATTAAAACTTCAAATTCTATTTATAAAAATAGAATTTCCTTTTCAAAATCTCAAATACCCTTTTCGATATTTTTAAAGATCAATATTCAAGCTCTAGTGGTATTTTCAACAATCAGATCAACCAATTTTCAATCACTTGATTTTTAACACATCATATAGGAATATATATGAAATCAAACAAACAACAAACAGATAATATATTTTTGAGGAATCCAGTTGGATTCCTCCAACCTGTTTTTCCTGCATCCACAGACGTTAGTCAACATAGTAATACCCATCCTACTTCGAGGCAGGATATCGCGGTATGAAGGTCATCCACTAATCATAGCATGGGGCGTATAGGGTAATCATCCGCTATGAAACTGCGGGCATCCGCTAATGAAACTGCGGGAATCCAACCAATCATCAACCCTATATATATATATATATATATATATATATATATATATATATAATAGTCAACCAATCCTAAATAACTATATATATTTTTAACAGCAAATAAATAAATATTTAAAACATCCAACCATCGACGAAACAATTATTCTTAACTGATAAAAAAATCATTTTAAATAAAACAGAGTGAGATTTACTCACCGTAATTGCAGTTGTCGAATATCCTGTTTATATTCCAAATTAGTGGCTATTAATCTTCTCGCATGAATTCGCATCTGCGATAAATTTTATTTAAATTTACCGATTAAACGTTTATTTATTTAAATTAACTATTTAAATAAATAACTTTCCTATATTATTTTCTCTTTTTTTATTAACGGTTATTAAATTAAACTTAATAAATATAATTAAACTAACCTATATAATTTTAAACATTAAACCATTCATATTTTATTCACTTTCTTAAATAGATAATTAACAAATATAATTACCTTTTATTTTCTAAATCTGCTTCAAACCAAAAATCAGAACAGTGAGTCTCTTTCCTAGCCAATAGTTCGACATCACCCCAAGTCGTGAATGCCTCCTTGACAGACCTTCTTTCAACTTCCAGTCACTGAGCTATACCACCACACCACCACAAATCAACATCTGAACCTTCATCCTAACGCATCTCAGGCCATCGTCGAAGGTTCCAGATCCTTCCTGCACCATCGCGACCCAAACCTAGCTGCTGCGAGTGTACATCACACCCCTAAACAGACGATCGAACCACCCAACTACTTCCGAGTAGCAACTCTAGTCTGCTATAGTGAATCTCGGGTGCCATAAATGGCATCGCGCTTGAAGCCATAGGTGCTAAATCGAAATACCCTAGGCGTCCTGTTTGTTAACGATCGCACCCCTAAATAAATTGATTTTGAGAATGCGGACTCTGGTTTGATTCGGATTAAAGAAGTGGATGGGGAGGATACGGGATTGATTTGGCAAGATGAGGAGTGGCCATTTCTTTCGATTTGCTTAAGTGATAAAAAGGGGATTCGGTTTACAGGAGAATGAAAAGAATGGAGTGAAGGGGTGTTGCGATTTATATAGGAATATATGAATGTCGTGGCTTTGATTTTGAGTAGAGGAAAGGAGTGGTGAAATTCAAAGGGGGAGGTGTCCCTTTATTTTACCTTAAACTTTATCAATTTTTTTTAATTTTAATTAAACTTGTATAATTTAATTTAAACTTCCCTGTGATTCTAAACTCCTTTCTGAACCCAACAACAGGCATTCCTAGGGTTATCACACTATTCTGAACACACTGGGACAGGTCGCGAGGCCCAATTCGATCATCCTGAACAGATATTAATTTAAATCGATTTAAATTAAATTTCAAACCATTTAAATTCTTCGATAATTATTGAATATTATTATTCTAATTCAAACAGAATTATGTATTGATTATCTGAACTGATTTCAAATCAGTTTTTCACTTCGAATTCAATTATTCGCTGATTCCTTATTTTGATAATTTAATATATATGATATTAAATCGAAATCGATATTTAAATCGATAACATAAATATAAAAATTCATTTATATTACCAAATCAATATTTAAATGAAATATTAAATATTCAAAAATCAACCCATAAGGATCCGGGTCATTACAAGAACTTTCTCAAAAATGGAACCCTCCCATTGAAAAAGAGTGAAAGACGAGCTGTAAGACGTAAGGCCACCAAATACGTCTTACAGGACGACGTCCTTTATCGTCAAGGGTTTTCGATGCCCCTGCTATGGTGTATCGCACACGACGACATCAAACGTGTACTGCAAGAGGTACATGAAGGTGAGTGAGGAGATCACACTGGGGGCCAAACCTTAGCAAAGAAAGTGTTACGATACGAATATTTCTGGCCTACCGTAAACAAAGACGCGGCCGCTTATTCACGACGCTGCGACAGATGTCAAAGATATGCCAAAGTTCCCAGAGCGCCTCCGACTCAGCTCAAGTCAATGGTAAGTCCGTGGTCGTTTGCCATGTGAGGAATTGACATTATTGGAGTGCTACCCATTGCCAGAGGGGGAGCCAAGTATGCAATCATTGCCGTGGATTACTTTACAAAGTGGGTTGAAGTTGAACCTTTAACAACTATCACGGCAAGGAAAGTGATCAGTTTTGTGGTGAGAAATATTATTTGTCGATATGGGATACCGAAAACCATCATAACTGACAATGGGACGCAATTCGACAGCATAGAGTTCAGAAACTTTTGCCAGAAATACAAAATTGATAAGCGATACACTGCGGTAGCTCATCCGCAGTCAAATGGACAGGTCGAGGCCATAAATAAATTCATTAAATCAATTTTAAAGAAGCGGCTAAAACAGGCCAAAGCCAGATGGGTAGATGAGTTGCCATTAGCCTTATGGGCATACAGGACGACCTTTAAGACGGCTACTGGCCATACCCCCTATTCACTTTCATTTGGGTTTGAAGCAGTGATCCCGGTAGAATTGGAAGTCCCTTCTCATCGAGTCGCGTACTATGACCCGATGACGAATAAAGCGCTCCTCCTAGAGTCTCTTGATATGATTGAAGAAAAAAGAGATGAAGCCGACTTGCGTGCCTCAAGACATCGACATCAAGTGGCACGTTATTATGACCAAAAGGTTCGCCTCAAAACCTTTGAACCAGGAGACCTAGTACTGAAACGAGTCTTCCCGCCTTCAACCTGGTTGGGTCCAAAATGGGAAGGACCATACGCCATCCAACGGAAGTTTGATAAAGGAACATTCAAGCTAACGACCGTGGGCGGTGAAGAGATTCCCAGAGCCTGGAACGCTCAGCACTTACGACGATATCTGAGCTAAATATGAAATGTCATTTCTTTTGTTTTCATAAGCTATGTAAAAAGGCACGAATTGCCTAAAAAAGTCTGTTTGTGTGAACAAAAGATTATAAAGTGGATGTAGGCTATGACTTAGCCGAACCACTATAAAAATATCATGTGTCATTTACTTTCCTGCCTTATTTATATCTTCAACTATTATTCTATTATGATTGTGAAACATGAAATGTTAAACTAAAGTTGAAGATGGCCTATATGCAGGAACAAACGAAATGATTGTTTGTACAATAAGAAATATAAGAATGGGAAGACGACATTCTTAACCCTAACTCTCAAGAATCGAGAGAGAACATAAAGGACGAGAAGACGACGTCCTCTGAGGCATGAAGGTGCACCCAGATGAGAGACCGCCTCAGCGAAAACTCTAACCTGAATATGAGACAGGAGAGTATAAAGACGCCAGAAAGAACAGGCGTCAATGACGAAAGGAATATGACCCCCGTCAGAGAATCGGGGACATTTGGATTTTTTAATTTAATCTTCAATAGTTCTCCTTCAATTACTCAAGAATGACTGGGGGCATACATGTACACTCATATTCCCCTCCACCATGACTCCATTACATGACTTTAGTATGACATGCATTTGTATTTTTACATAAGTACTGAACTAACGACTAACAGGCATTGCAGGAAATGAATTATTTTTATTTACAAATGTGTGAGTTTGTACAGGAAAACAAGCAAAAAAGAAGATGCGAGGGCCACACTCGCTGCAACAATTGTGGGCCAATTAAATAATAAAATAAAGCAAAACGCTTCATCACTTAGACGTTGAAGTGGACTTGGATTTTTTAGCAGCCTTCTGAGCATCCGTCGCCTCTCTTTCAGCATCAATTAAAATGTGCCATGGTTTTTTCCTCCCTGAGAATGAAGTGCTGGAATCGGTTGATTTTTTCCCAGGAGTCGTAACACTGGAATCAAGAGAAGACTTTTTAGCAAGCTCTTCTGTAATAGACCTAGTCGAAAGCTTAACTAACCTTGATCCAGCATCCACCATTGCGAGAGGCTTAAGGCTTTCGGGGTCCAGGTCTTCAAATTTAAGCTGCATACGTTTGTCTTGTTCGGATTTCAATGCAGCTAAAGTGATGTCATCAGCGCTTCTTGATTCTCCAACTATAGCCACCTCAGTGTATTCCTCATGCTCCTCGCCACCGCCATCATCTTTCAAGGCGGCTATCATCTCGTCATCATGGGGAGCATCAGCCTTATCTTTTTCTCCTTTGGCCTTCTCCGCGAATTTTGTTCTGGCGGTGGTCCCCTGAGGCACGTCTGCCTTCTCGGACGGTTCAGTACCTACGGAATGAGAAGCAACAGTTATCAACTCGGGAGAAAATAAAGGGTCCTCCATCGATTGCCCGACTATGTGATGGAAAGTGGAGACAGCTTTGACGAATCGGGGTGAAAAGGTAGAAATACCTTTCGATGATTTCTCAGCTGGAGTAACTGCCGTCTCTGATACCGACTCAGGAATAGGGGATAAAAGAGAAGCCTGAGGGATCGCCGTGTTTTCGGGGTCATATCTCTCTACTTCAGAAGTTTCAGCGGCAGTGGAAGAAGAACCAGCCTCCAAGATGTCCTTTTGTTTAGCCTTCCGCTTTTCCTCCTCCATGGCTGCAGCGATCAGGCGACGCCCCTCAGCCAGACATGTCGGCTCGTCATCTCTTAGATATTTTTCCATGAGCTTGTCCTCGTCGATGGAATCTACCTTGAGTTCTTCTTTCTCCCATTCAACAGTTTGGCTCCATACGTGAACCAAGGTAGTCGGATAATCTTCGATCCAAGAGATGTTTCGGTGACGGATTATATGTGCAAAAAATTCGATCATTAATTCACCAAAGCCCTGCACATCCTCCTGGGCCTCTGCTAGTTGCTTGCGGGACTCTTCGACCGACTTGATGACACTTTCAACATTACCCTTCGCTAGGGCAGCCCTGTTTTCGGCCTCCATCAACTTGGAAGCCAAGTCAGCGTTTTTCTTCTCCAATTCGGCGTTCTTCTTTGCTAACTCGGCCTTTTCTCGCTCAAGGGCAGCGTAAGCAAGTTGCATTTTTGCGTTATCTGACTTAGCGTCTTCTGCTTGCTTCTTCAGCTCTGAGCGCTCTTGACTATGAGACTCGAGCAAGTCATGATAACGTTTTTGTAGCTCTTCAAATTGTTGCTTGAAGCTAGCAGCATCCCGTTGAGCGATAGCAAGTTGGGCCTGTGTATCCTCAAGGTCTTTCCCAAAAAATTTCAAGGCCTTTGTGTTGGCTTCTGCAGTCTTTTTCATCGAGTTAGTATCCGTGATTAGAGTTCGGATAATTCTGGAGAGGTTGCGTGAGTACTTGAACATCTCCAAATATTGTTTTTCGACTACGTCAATTTTTTCTTTGGCCTCGTCTTCCCACCTCGAGGAAATAGGCTCAAGAGCGGTAAGAAAGTCAAGTTTTCAAAATAGTGTTCGGGGAGCTGCTCCTCCAGATACGCCCGCTTAACTGCAGTTTCAGCATCCAATGGTGGAGGTGCGAGGAATGTCAGCTCGGTATCCTTATGTGTGGAGGGCTCAAAGGCCTCCTCACCCTTTCTAGGCCGCTTAGTAGGAACCTTGCGCTTGCTTAGTGGGTCGGTATCTCTCGGCGGGCTCCTTTCCCTACTGCGTTTTTCTTGAGAAGAGATTTGATCTTTTGACTGCGACGTGTCATCTCCTCGACGACCTTGGTAGCCTTTGTATCGCTCTGGATCCGACCGAACGGGAGAGCGAGAGCGCGAGGTCCGCGACTGATAAGAATCATAAGGCCTTCTATCCTCCCTACCGCGGCTTTCGCGGCGATCATGCTCAACATCATGAGGGGGTCTGGTCATGCTGCGGCTTAGTTTCCTGATGTCATAGTGAGCACGAGACATTGTACCTGCGCAACAATACAAGTGGAATTCAGAATCAGTATTCTCGTAAGAAGTAAGTGCTGTGAAGTGGGGTGCTATTGTGTTAAGTGCATCCGAAGTGGTGTTCCTCCCCCCACCCGACAAACCAGAGTCCGAAGCCAAGCCAGCACGAGTGAGCTCTTTGGCCTTGACAGGAGTGTCTCCTCTGAAGAAGTAAAAACTAAAGGATTCGTGCCAAAATCCTCGGAAGTGTAAATAGTGTCAGGAAGGGGGAGATCTCCCAAGCCCTAAAATGTAGGATCATCAGCAGTAGGGGCATCTCTTTGGGAAGCGCCTGTTGGCTGTTCTTTAGGAGATGGTGATTTCTCAGGAGAAATAGCATCCCCAGGAGTGATGTACCCTTCTCGGTGCTTTTCAGGTATGTTAGCCAGCTCATCGTCTTGAGTTGAAGTTGGAGAAGGTGAAGTTCGAAGTGATATTGTGGGGCCTTCCGAGCTCTCGCCCATTTCTGGAATTACATCCACTGGAGGGATATATACATATGGACCTGACCCGTGACCTATGCTACGGGTAATGGAAAATAACCCATGGTGATGAAGATATTCGTCCTTGAGGACCTCATCAATAGTTAGAAATTTTTGGTCACCATTGAGGAGCTGATGCATCCGATCAAAATATACTTGATCCGATATTTGTTTGGGATTATCAACTGCAAACAAAAATAAAACGGATTAATGTATTGGCATGGACACTCAGAGTTGAGATTTAGAAAACCAATGCTTTACTTGATTTTGTCCATCTCCTAGCACATCCCGGCTGTTGCCTTATATAAAACCATTCCAGCTCGGAGTCGTCGGCCTTGCTGCTGAACGGCGCCGAAATTATTTTTCTTTTTGGGACTGATTCAAAGTAAGAGAAAGAAGTAGTTTCTCGAGTCCGATGCTTGAAGTTATAAAAGAAACGAACATCGTCGAAAGTGAGCTCTATATCTAAGATCTCACGGTATGCTACATATAAGGTATATAGGTAAGCATAAGAGTTGGGATGCAGCTGCATGGGGGCAATCCGCATTTGTCTTAGTAAGTCGACAACAAAAGGAGAAAATGGTGGGATAGCCCCAACCATGCACATTAATCAGGTGATTGCCATAAACCCTTCTGGAGGACTGTGAGGGCGGTCAGTTTTCGACAGTACCAGAGTATCTCTTCTTAATATACCGTGCTTTAGACATATGCGAGAAAGTCTATCATTGTCGATCGTTGATTCAACAGAGTCCTTGGGTGATTCCAAGATAATGGCAGACTCAAATTCGTCAGGGGTTCGGCAATCTCCAATCCATCCCTCCTCCTCATAGCCCAGAGAAGCTTCGCTGTCCGAGGAGGTTTCGTTGCTATGCGTTCCTATTTCATAATTTGAGCCCTCGTCATCCCATTCAGGGTCTGAATAAGAAGATATGCCATCGAGAGTATATTTCTCGGAAGTTTCTGCAATTTCCGTCTTCTTTGCTAATCTAGAAGAACGTCTTTCGGCCATGATCGCTAGACTATCGAAGAAACAATGGCAAGGATTAGAGTAAAGTTGCCCGTGACCCCCGTGTGTGTATGTGAACTAAAGTGTGTGCTACGTGTGACAGAAATGCAGAGCAAATACATGAAAGCATAATGTAAAGGGCCAAGGAAGCAATAATGTTCAGAATGATTCTTGACGTTTGTCATGTTTGAAAGGCACTATCCTAATTGTTCGTCAAATTGAAGGCTATGTCAAGCATTTATTAAGACAGTTGAAAAAATTCTTACACACTAAGTTAGGCTATTTCGGTTCGGTTCGGACATCTTCATTGGGATCGGACCGGAGGGAAAAGTCAAGTTTCGATCGGACAGTGATGTAAACCGGATCGGCTCGGATGTAGACTTTCGAAGCGGATCAGATCAGTTCGAGAAATCATTCTCTTCTTTGTCTCTTATTACCATCCGATCCGAACAGGTGAGTTTTAGTTTCCTCCTTACTTTTTTGCCTATCTCTGCTCCGATCCGATCCGGTCTCATAAACACAATCCGATCTAGTTAAGTGGGTTTCGTTTCTCTATTTTGTTTTTTGTTTTACCCCGACCCGATCCGGTTATATGAACACCTCTCCTTTTCTTTCATTTAAATGCTTCTTCATCCGAACCGATCCCAGCTCCTCTCTTCCCCTTCATCTCCTTCCTTCTCCTTCTCCTTCTCACTGAACCCGATTCAATTTCGCAAAACCCAACCGAGTCCAGGCACTTACGTGCTTAAATGTTCTGTGTAACCAAAACTCTTCCTCTCGATGCCTCGAGGTGGTGACAAAAGCCACCAACGACGACGGTGAAGAGAGAGGGCGGCGGCATTGAAATCAAACACACACCAGGTTCAAATCGTCCAGTTTTACCACAAATCCAAATTGAGATCGATTACAACAGAGTGATTCGAGATTTTAAACCTACCTACGTGTTGAATTTGGGGATTAAAATGAGAAGGTTTCGGAGTTTTTAAGAATTCTAGGGTTTTGATGCAAATCTCGCTGGAAGAAAATAACAAAGAAGGAAGAGGAAGATGGAGACGAGGAAGGTATTTATATGAAATCACAGTGACTACTCATATTCCCAATTTTTATTAGCCCGTTCGGACCGGAAGTTAAGGCCATATGGCCTGTTGATCCATGGGGGAGTTGATTCGATGTATCTGTTCGGATGTACCACTGAAGGATACCCGTCCGGATCGGAATCCGAACCGAAGGCAATTATTCGATGACTCTGGTTCAAAGGTTGTCCCATAAATTGCTTCAAAGCCCACTTTATCTCAGATAAGAGTGTACATAGAGGGGGAAAAATGTTAGCCTACTTTGTGAACTAGGCTACACAAAGAGCAAATAGTGAGAAGGACACCTATCGGATCGGATCGGAGAAAGATAGTGCAGGAGGTAAATAAAGATCAAGAGCGCAGACACTTTCTCAGATCGGATCGGAGAGACACAACAGTAGCCTTATTACATCGGATCAGATCGGCCATACGTCAGCAATGCCAAAGGATAGCAAGTGGCTTCAGTAGATCAGTTCGGAGGAACACTCCAGCGGCAACAGAAAAAAGCAAGCAAGCCCAATGGTTCGGATCGGATGAGTACGTCAGCAGCATGAAGGGGCAACAAGCAGGCTAAACCGGATCGGATTGGACGCTCCGATCCGATCCCCTTTTTCTCCTCTGAATTCGTAGCCGTTGCTGCGCATATCCCCTAAAGACACGGACAAGATCTGACCATTTCTTCAGCGATCTCCTACTCAATCAATGCGTTGTAGCCATCTTAGAGCCTCCGAACCCGACTGTCCAGGGATGAATGCCACGCAATTCCGAACCGGAGCCACTTCGAGGAGACTTTTCACCTATAAATACACCACCTAGAGGCATTTGAAAGGATGTTTTGGCAAATTCTCAGTCCATTCTTCCTCCATAGCTGAATTCTACAATCATATTCAGATCAAAATCATCTCTTAAAGCCCATACTTGAGAGATTTGAGCGAGTTTATGAATTGTAATTGTGAGGTTAAGTGAGAATCCTTGTTGTATTCATATTCAAATCATCAAATCAAAGAAAACAAAGTGGACGTAGGCTCGTTAACGCCGAACCACTATAAATTGCGTGTTCTTTACTGCTTTCTGATTCTATTTTGTTGAATTCATATCTAATTTGGGTGTTAGAGCCAAATTTTTGGTCTAACAATGAGCAAACTGCAGCAAGTTCAGAATCACAAAATAAATCATCTTCTCAAAGTGGTCTATGTTCAAACAAAAAGAATAAGCGTGATGTTACCTTCAGCGTTTCAGAACAAGCACATGGAGATTCCGTACTTGTTGTTTTCTCTTCTTCTTCATTATTACATATTATGCAAATAATCGAGGAGGCAAAACATGGCTCATTAACAGAAATTGTAGCAACTTCTTCAATTTTCATTGATTGCATTGCATGTTTTGTTTTGTGGATTATGATTTTGAGTATTCTTCCTCTTTGTTCATGTTTTCTCCTTTGTGTTGCGGGATGGGTGTGTGTGCGCGCGCGTGTGTGTGTGTGTATGGCCACACTTGTTCTTTGCTTGTATATGAGTGGAATTAAATAACAAGGTTGTAAAACAACACACGGTGTTGTTTGTTCAATCAGAATATCCAAACTTTCACTCCAGTAGCAAGCATTTTAACAGCTCTTTTATTATTATGATGACATGTATTGAGGATTAAATTTTAGCGTTGACAATTTCAGAAATTGAATACATAGGATTTTATTTGAATGAAAATAAGAGAAATGAGGAGGAATATATATATATATATATATATATATATAATGCAACAACCATTAAAACTTTTGATATTTCGAAAGCTCCAAGAAAATTTTAATGGCTTCCTCTATTTCTTATCAGAATCTCAGGGTCTTTTCGTCTCAGTTCTCTGATTTAATCCTTAATCCTGTCCTATCTTCTCAAAACCATAAGGATAAACCATTTGATACTGAACAACAGGGGTTTCAAACTGTCAAATCCATAAGAAGGAACCCTCTTTCACCCAAATCAATAGGCAAACCAATTTCCCTACCAAATCTCCCATGAATAATGGCCAAAATCAGAAAATACCACCATGGAATAGGTAGTGCCAGCCCGATTAAACTTGTTGTCCTAGGCAGAAACCAGAAAAGGAAGTAAAAATTTCAAAGCAGTTGAAAAATTTGTCAAAATTAGAGCTCGAACTTCCCACTTTGCAACTGCAGATCACACCACTGCCCCAAGTCTTATTCACGTTAAATTCTATCCCGCTTCCTCTCCAAATATAGTCCGTTCTAGAATTTCAGGAAATTTAGTGCCCCTCCAGCTGCCCTCTCCACCCCTTCCGGAGGCACTGCTCTAGAAAAATGTCTCGGTGGCCTTTCCTCCGAGCCGGGCCTGAGAATATAAAGAATCAGAATTCTCAGAGTCAAAACAGAAATCCTTTATGGAGTAAACCATTCAACAATTCTATATCGAGCGATATATCGGATCAAATGGGTAATAAAGCGTCATCTACTTAGGCAAATCTGGCAAAGAATTGTGGTATATCCTCACACTTCGATCTTAGGTACATTTCTCCTTTGAGTATAGGAGAAAAGAAAATAATTGTTGCGAAAGAAGAAGTAAATAAAAGAACTATTGCTAATGGAGCAACTCTACTGTAGCTTAAGTGTTTGGCCCTCGACCATAATATCATCATTTTAGAAATTTCACGGAGAAAATATGGTGCTCTGCAGGTACTTTTGAAATCTTTGCTAGAGATAATGGTTTTTTAATAGTCAAATTTGCAAATTACTTTGATTGTGAAAAAATTATTGGTGGCGGGCCTTACTTTATTAGGGGTAAATTAATTATTTTGAAGAAATTATTAAAAAGAATAATTCTTGATAAAGATATTATAACTACCATTCTGGTTTGGATAAGACTACCAGAGTTGAACCTTCAACTCTGAGATAAAGTGATTTTCAGTGCTCTAGCAAGTTTAGTGAATATCCCTCTAAAACTAAATGAGCCAATAGCCAAAGAAATAAGACTCGATTATGTTGAATATTTGTAATTCAAATATTTGATAAGAGGGAAAGAAATTAGCTAATTGATTTAATCAATTAATTGTGCTATATGTGGAAATATATGAGAGGATATTTTGATAGAGAGTTAATTGATTACATAATCAATTAATTTATCAATGAATTTACAAATAGGGAAATATGTATATTCATTGATTTTGTAATATGAAGAGATAAGTGATTGATTTGGAGAATCATGCAAGGAAGAAAACATATGGAAATCAAGATCTTCCATTTCCATTTACATTGCAATCACATCATGGAGAATTGGAAAGATTCCAAGGCAATAAGGCAATTATTTTTCTTCATCTCTAAGCAACCTTTCGTCCTAAAGCCTATTTATATCTTCATATTTGTGGAGCATGGTGTGTGAGAGCATCCACCATTATCCTCTTCTTTAGTATACCCTAATTTATGTTGTCAATCAATTAGGGGTTTTGAGTGCATACAAGTCTGTGTTGAAATTGATTATTCAATTTGTAATGATAGGCTAGTCTCTCCATCTACTACCTATAATTTTATAAGTTCTACCTATAATTTTATAAGTTCTCTCTTGTGTTCTTTTTGTACTCTCTTCAGTGAAATAAAGAATAGTTGTTGGGTCCGTGGACGTAGGCATAACTGAACCACGTTAAATCTTTGTGTCTTCTTCTCCTTTTCTATTTTTTTTTTGGTGATTATTTTTCATTGAGTTGGCAGTTGATAATTAATCGAAAAGCTAGATCCTTCTTTTTGTATTGCTTCCGCATTTATGTAATTATTGCACAACAATTTGGTATCAGAGCTATTTGTTTTGTTCTAGATTAGTTACCAATGGCTAATTCTTTTAGTAGTGGTATGAAAAATTATGGCATCACCAAATTTGTTAGAAGAGATGTTTTTGGGGCATGGAAGGTTAAAATGAAGACTAATGACGGTGTTCTTCAGCAACAACTTCATTCACCTGGACGAAGAGATAAAATGCAGAAGTGCCTTGGAGGAGATACGCATAGCACCTACTTCATGGGTTCTAGAAGAGTTGTTTGCTATTGTTGTAAGAAGAAAGAACATTTCATACGAAATTGTTCAGCTCTTAGTAAGAAGAGAGAGAAGAAGAAGAAAGCTTCAATTTTGGTAGCAGTTAGATCAGATGTAGTTAGGTGTGATATACGTCATTATTTTCAGCCAGTATTTCACCATTAGAGATAACATGTTGGGTGATTGATTTTGGAGCCTCTTGTCATGTGACGCCAGATATAAGCTGTTCTGTCAGTTATGAGAAGATTGATGGCGAAGCAATTCATTTGGAGAGTGGCACATCTTTTCATGTTGCATGCGTTGGAAGTGTGAGTTTTAAGATGCATGATGGTGTTATTAGGACTATCATGGATGTTCAACATGTTCCGATGCTGCAAAAGAGTTTGTTGTCAACTGGAGCTTTGAGTAGACTTGGTATGAGGATAATAATAGATTGAGAGAATTTAAGAGTGGCGAAGGGTTCCTTAGTAGTGATGAAAGGGGTGCGAGTCGATGATATTTATATGTTTCGCGGAGAGACAGTCTTGTGAGATTTAGTAGTTTCTACTAATTCAAGTGTTCCAGATTCTACTCAGTTATGGTACATTCGTTTAGGTCATGTTGATGAGGAGAGTTTGGAAGTATTAAAGAAGCATAGGTCAATCGTTGTTGATTCTAAATTAAAGCCTAGCTGTTGAAGATTGTTCTTTTGGAAAGAAGAAGCATGTCACATTTGATGTTAGAAGACCTAGAGCAACAGAGTTTTTAGAGTATGTTCATTCTTATGTGTGGGGACCCACTCCAATTGCATCTTTTGGTGGAGCCAGTTTCTTCGTCTTATTTGTGGATGATTTCTCGCGTATGGTTTGGATCTATTTCATGAAGACTAGATCCGAAAAATTTGCCCAATTTCAAAAAGTGGAAGACCTTAGTTGAAAAGAAGTCGAAAAAGCAACTGCAAGTTCTTAGAGTTGGCAATAGTAGTGAATTTGCGTCACAAGAATTCGCTAACTATTGTGCATCCGAGCATGTATTTAGAGATTTATCTAGGAAGTCACATTCTTTTAGAGTGGCAGAGAGCATGTGTCGAATATTATGGGAAAAAGCCATGGACTTGAGACTGACTGTTGGTCTAGAAGAGAGGTTTTAGGCAGAAGCGATATCTACGACAGTATTTCTCATTAACCATACACCTTCTATTGCCATAGATATGAAGATCCTAGAAGAAATATGGAAAAAAGAGCCTGTTGATTATTCATTCCTTAAAATGTTTGGTTGTCCAGCTTATTTAGAAGATGAGAGACATGATAAGCTGAAGACTAGAGGAAGCAAGCACATTTTGTTAGGCTATGGAGAAGGAATGAAGAAGTATAGGTTGTGGTGTAAAACAACTAAGAGAATTGTGACTAGCAGATATGCGATATTGATGAGAGATCTTTATTGAAGGTGGAGCCTCTATCAAGTGATGACGTTAGGAGGACATAAAATTTCCAAACACGTTTGGAGTCATCAGATTGTTTCCATATTCGGAGAGAAAGCAGTATTTCCGATGGTACCATGGTTGATGAGAAGATGTCAAAGTTCAGACTTTATATGGAGCTCAGTTGCAGGAAAGGCCTTTTAGTTCTGTTGGCCTTATTGGTAAGCATATTTGTAAGATGATCCTTCATCTTATGCTTTGAATGTTTCAGAGCTTGTTGGTGAATCTGTTGGTACTGACAAAGAATACTCTAGTAAAATTCTTCAGAAGGAGGTTGAAGTAGATAATATTGCGTATGTCCTCACTCAACATAAATTGGAGAAGGTGAAGCACGCTATGATGTCTCCATTAATCTCTCAGATTTCTGTATCTACAATTTTGTCTCCTTCATCGGATTTTTTGAGGAATTTTTGGTATTTTCTATCTTTCTTATGCTTGGAAAAGAATTGGAAGCTCTGCTTGGGCAACATTGCCTAAAGTAGTTCACATTGAGCTTAAAGGTATAGACCCAACAGTTTATTAATATATTTTTTATAAAGAGAGATTGTTATCTTTTAATTAAGGAGGAGTGTTGAATATTTGTGATTCAAATACTTGATAAGAGGGAATTGAATTAATCAATTAATTATGCTATATGTGGAAATATACGAGAAGATATTTTGATAGGGAATTAAATGATTACATAGTCAACTAATTAATCAATGAATTTACATAGGGAAATATGTATATTCATTGAGTTTGTAATATGAAGAGATAAGTGATTGATTTGGAGAATCATGCAAGGAAGGAAACACATGGAAATCAAGATCTTCTATTTCCATTTACATTGCAATCACATCATAAAGATCTGGAAAGATTCCAGGGCAATAAGGCAATTTCTTTTCTTCATCTTCAAGCAATCTTTCATTCTAAAGCCTATTTATATCTTTATATTTGTGAAGAATGGTGTGTGAGAGCATCCACCATTATCCTCTTCTTCAGTATACCCTAATTTTTATTTTCAATCAATTAGGGGTTTTGAGTGCATACAAGTTTGTGTTGAAATTGATTATTCAATTTGTAATTATAGGTTAGTCTCTCCATTAACCACCAATAATTTTGTAATTTCTCTCTTGTGTCCTCTTTGTACTCTCTTCAGTGAAATAAAGAATAGTAGTTGGGTCTGTGGACGTAGGCATAGTCGAACCACGTTAAATATTTGTGTCTTCTTCTCCTTTTATATTTTTTGGGTGATTATTTTTCATTGAGTTGGCGGTTGATAATTATTCGACAAGCTAGATCCTGCTTTTTGTGTTGCTTCCACATTTGTGCAATTTTTGCACAATAGATTATGCTCGTATACTTGTAGAAATTAGAGCAGATTCTATATTACCAAATGAAGCAAATATATCTCTTCAAGATGGGAAACAATCATCCAACCAATTACTTATGAATGGATACCTCTAAGATTTTCGAAATGTGTATGTTTTGGGCATCTCACTGAAATGTATCCAACAAAACAAGTTTGAAAAGAAAAACAGGCCCAAAATGCAGTCCCAACAAATCAAAGTTCTGAACATTTGGTAAAACCTAATCCTCAAGAAAGTGTTGTGCAGAGTAAATAAAGAAGATTCACAGCAAATGCAAGATCAGGTTAAAGAAACTTCGGATGGTAACCATAAAGAAAGCGGTAACATTTCTGAGAAAATCATCTTTTATTCTTTTCAAAGTTATAAAAATGTTGAAGTCAGAGAAAATGCAGATAATTCTGAAAACAATGAAATTGCAAACATAGAGAAAGCCCAAAACCAAAATGCTTCTGAAGAAAGTTAAACTGATTTAGCCACTAACCCAACGCTACAGAAAATTGCATTTGCAGAGTCATTTGAGTCAATTGGCGTTGTAGACATAGAAATTCCAGCAAAGCAGATAATTACAGAGGATTATAATGTACAGTTCTCAAATGAACCGTCCCTGAAGGAAGATTCAAGTTTAATTATAGAATTTACGAATCAAAATGATGCTATGAATCCGAAATCTATCTGTTTGAAAAAAAATAGGCTGAATAAAGCTCCTAACTGCAATATTGATAAGTTTATAGAAGAAGCCGCACTCCTTTCCTCGTCCTCTTCGCCTATGAGTAATAAAAGAAAACAACAAAGAAGAAGAGTATGCAGGATATAATAGGGAATAACTCGGTTAACAGCTCACCATAAAAATCAATTAAAGAAAAAATACATAATCAAAAATCCTGATTGGGAAGAGCGCCTGAAAATTCATAATAGGAAACAATGTAAAAAGAAATGGATTAAATCTTCTGATCATATTGAAGTTAAAGAAGATTTAGAAGATACAGAATTCGTGGATGAAGACAGCAGTTCAGATCCGTCAGGACAAGAGCAATAATATCCTTTATATATATAAAATTCGTGTAAATGAAAAAAAAGGAAAAAAAATTATGGTCAAAAATTCATTCATCTCAGCTATTCGACAAGTAAAAGAAAAAAAACTGTGGATCTGTTGAATTTCAAGTATTTAGTTTCACTAATAAGATACAAAGACTTACTTTACATTTAAAATTACATAAAAAGATTTTTTTATCACAAAGAGGTCTACAAATTTTTTTAGGTAAATGTCAATGGCTGTTGGATTATATATATATATATATATATATATATATATATATATATATATATATATATATATATATTATTCACAATGAATATAATAGCATGGAATGTAAGGGGTTTTAATTCCCCTAAAAGAAAAATAGATTTCTCCATCCTGGTTGGTTCTAACAAACCAAGTGTTGTTGGTTTATTAAAGCATAAAATGAGTGATTCTAATATTTATTTATTTATTTGCTAGCAAAGCCGACCGGTTTTTAAGGTGACCGCAAACAACTTTTATTATAACTAATAATAAAATACAGAAAAGTAAAGGTGATTGTTAGTAGACAATCAGCTATTTTGGTTTTTAAGGTTGTCCATCCACCACATACAAAATTTATAGTGTTATGTCCACTCTACCTAAACAGGCTTACATCTCTGGAGCTAGCTAATCTGCTAGACTACAAGATTCCAGTATTTATTACTTTCACAATAGATATGTATCTAATAGGGGTATCATAAATAATAACATTACAGATAACAAAGGCAGAATATTAGTAATCTGGGATACAACTGTCTGGGGTTTATCAAAACATTTCATAGGTCCCTAATATATACACCGTGTTTATTAACAAAGGGGGTTTGCTTATTAATATATCCATTATTTATGCTTATAATATTGAAAAAGAAAGGTGTATTATTTGGAAACATCTTGAGCTATTCAATAAAACAATCAAAACTCCTTGGATTTTATTAGGGGATTTCAGTTCCATAATTAAAGCTCCAGAAAAAAGAGGTGGAAATCATATTCCACTTCAAAAATTAGAATTTTTTTCTAATTTCCTGTACAAATTTGGTTTGGTTAAACCTATTTTAAAAGGTCACAATTCACCTAGAAATCAGGTGAATTTAGAAACATTCATTGTAAGCTTGATAGGGGTTTATTGAACCATCCTTTTACAAATATTTTCCCCACTTTTGCTCGTAAAACTCTTCCACAGGCTACTAGTGATCATACTACCATTCAACTGTTTGTTGAAATTTCATGATAAAAATAACTTTCCTTTCAGGCATAAAAATGGCTGAGCTTATGATAATGAATATAAAACAGTCATGCAAAACTGTTTTAATAACAACTTTGTTTGTGGTACTGCACAATATAAGCTTAGGCACATGCTTTCTAACTCAAATGATAAGCTAAAAATTTGGAATAATAATAAGAAATTTAATGGTATTAAATCTGTTAGAACGGAATATGAAAGACTTCAAAATATTATAGATTTTGTCATTTCTGATAGAGATACTGTAAAATTTTTTTTTCAATTGTTGAAAAAGTTCAATGACAAGCTGCATATAAAAACAGTTAATCTTAGACAAAAATCTAAAGTTAACTGGCTTTTTAATGGTGATACATGTAGTAAATTCTTTTATGCAAAAATGTCCAGTAGAAAGCATAGAAATGATATAGGGAAAATCATAGGTAATAATGGTAATATATTGAATGATGTGGCTCAACTCAAAAAGGAAGTCATTGATTACTTTACTAATCTTTACAACTTTGAGGATAGCCATGTTATTTTCCCTAGAAGTTTCCCAAAATTCATTTTACATGCGAGAACTTCTAAAAAATTTCTTGCTCAAATCAATATGCAAGACATTAAGAATATTATCTTTAATGCAAATGATGATAAAAGCCCTAGCCTGATGGTTTTGGGGCCAAATTTTTTAAAATGCATACGGATGATATTAAGTAAATGATTTTTGATGTTGTAAATGAATTCTTTATTTCTGGAAAAATTCTGAAGAATTTAAACCATATGTTTATTACTTTAATCCCAAAGATTAAAGTACCAAACTCTTTAAGTGACTATAGGCCTATTGTCTGTTGCAACTTTATCCATAAAATAATTTCCAATATTTTAACCAATAGAATTAAAGTTTTTCTGAAATATATCATGTCTGAAAATCAAAATGTTTTTATTCCTGAGATTCTTATTACTGAAAATACCCTTCATCCCTATGAAATGTTAAGAAATTTTAATCAAGGAACCAATAATAAAATTTTCACAAAAATAGATCTGCATAAAGCCTTTGATAAAATAAATAGAAAAATTATAATTCATGTTATAAAACAGTTTGGATTTGATTATAAGTTCTGTGCACTAATGGATGAACGCATTTCAGACGTTTCATTTTCTATTCTTATAAATGGCTCCCCTAGTCGTTTTATTAGGAGTAATAGAGGCATAGGGCAAGAGGACCCTTTATCTCCCTACTTGTTTACTCTTGCCATGGGATATCTATCATATCGAATAAATATGGAAATTCTTCCTAAAAATATCAAATCTATAAATAAATTAATCCATGTGTTTCTCATTTACTGTATGCTGATGATCTACTAATTTTTCTTAATGCAGGTATAAAGAATGCAATTGCCATCAAAAATATTTTTAGGAATTTAGAAAAATATGCCGGATTACAAATCAATGATAGCAAATGCAAGATTTACTTTAGTGACAAATGTAGCAACAAGGAAGATATTTTAAATTTTCTTAATTTTCAAAATAGTAATCTTCTAGTAAAATATTTAGGACTTCCTCAAAGTGCTAATCAGATTAAAGACAAGGACTGCTCTGTACTTCAAGAGATTATTCATAATAAAATTGATAATTGGTCTAGCAGATTCTTATCTATCAGAGGAAGAATTTAGCTCACTCATATAGTAATTACAACTGTTATTATGTACTGGATGAAGTCTTATAATATCTCTATCAAAACCATTGAATTTTTTTAAAGGATATGTGCCAACTTCATCTGGAATGGTAAATATCACAAGGTCGCTTGAAATGTTATTACTAAGCCTAAGGAATATAGAGGTCTGGGGCTTAGAAATTTTAGTGACATTAATGAAGCTCGTAATCTCAAGCTTTTCTAGAAGTTTATTGAATGGAAATCATATTGCGCAAAGTGGATGAAAGTCAAATATGTGAAGAATAAAATTTTTGGACCATGCCTATAGAAAATCATTTCTCACATGCATGGAAAAGCATTTTAATATGTACAGATATGGGGGAAAAAATAATTACCAGAAAAATAAAAAATGTAAAAATATTAGTTTATAGTTTGACCCTTGGATCAATAATCATTCCCTAACTGACTTAATGGGCTGGAGTAATCTTAATATTTTGGTGGTGCAGAAAAAAATGTTTCTCTTATAATAGAGAATAATGTTCGGAAAACAGAATCTCATGCATAGTTCATATTTATAGGTCAGCAATCAATAAAACCGAAATTGATAAAAATCTTAAGGAAGATTGTTGGATATGGAATTTATCCATAAAAGGAAAGTTTTCAAAAATCCATGGAATTATATTAAAGGGAATGAAAGTGAAGTTAGCTGGCATCAAGCGATTTGGAATAATTCTAACTGTCCCAAAATGGTCTTTTGCTCATATTTTGCAATTATGAACAAGCTGCCAACAGGTGACAGATGTTCTAAATGGATCAGTAAAGGGAGAACTAAATGCTTGCTTTGTAAGGAAGAAGAAGAAGATATAAACCACATCTACTTTGAATGTACTTATTCTATGAAATTATGGTTATAAGAAAGAATAAGCTAAGGATTGACCAAAATATTTCTCTTCAAAAGATCAGAGAGATCACAGAATATTTCACACTACATTTCAAAGGCAAAAAGGAGGAATTTGATAAAAGCTGTGTGATCATAAATATAGTTATATACTCGTTGTGTAAGGAAAGAAACAATAGTTAACATAACAACAAAGAGTTAGACTGCTTTCAACTATGGAGACAAATTGAAATAGACTGCAGTATCATACTTCTAAAAGCAATTAGATACGCCAGAAATCAAAGCAATAGCTTCAGCACTTGTCAGATGGATAATTACAAAAATAGAATAGAAGCATACTTACAAGGGGGTAAATTCCCTCTTGAAATCTCAAAAGGAATAAGCAACCACGCCAATCATAGCAACATTGAAAGGCACTGGATGGCTACTGCTAGACATGCTTATCCACCAACAGGCTCCCTAGTTGGAGATCCTAGAAAAGATAGCCATAACAGAGTGGAACATATAAAAGGAGAAAAAGAAATATCTTAACTTTAATGATAAAAATGATTCTAAGAACATTTTAAATGATTTATGCTTACTCGACATGAACAGCTTTAAAGATGGGATCTCCAACAGTGTTCTCGAAGGTAGATCTGTAGAAAAGCTCAAAGATTGGAGCTTTAAAGACATATAAGAGTAAAGAATTGGAAATAATTACTACATTAGTAAGCTCAATAATATGGTATATCACTTATCTTGCTAGATCAAGGGAGAAAGCAGTTCGTCTCAAAGTGGAGACTTCAAAGATCTAAAAGACGAAGCTAATCTGGATTTTTCCCATCAAATCAAGCAGATACATCGACAAGAGGAAGAAATTTACCAACTAGAAACCACCATGATTGTTTCCTATTTTGCTTCTTCTTAGATTTTTTTTTTAAATATGAGAATGGACACAAAGCTGCCATTATTGAAGATGTTGTTTCGTAACCCTAGCCCTAAATCGGTTAGGGTTTAGTTCTGGTGTATTGTTTGTGTTATGCCGGCTTTGTATTTACCACTTTAAAAAGTGGGTATGGGCCTTCAGCCGTACAATTTTTACTTGTTTCAAAAAAAGAGGAAAAATAGAAACTAAACATGCATATCTATCTTGCTTTTTACCCATTAAATTTTTTCTCCTGCTCACCCACATCCACCATTCAAACACTATGACATGATATTTCCATTTTCAAATCAAATTTCGTAAGCTATGCAGTTAAATCCTCGCTAAAGTCCCGTAATATCCACGATATAGCCCATAGCGCTCTTCAATCGCTACGTTATTTCAATTTAGCGCAGGTGAATAGCAGATTCTCTTTTAGCCCCGCTGTTTTATGTTGCATCCGCTAAATACAGGCTTTTTAGAGTACCCTTTAGCAGTATTAATATATAGAGCTTGATTTGACTACTTCTCTTTTAAAAAAAATCAGTAAATTTAGTGTAAAGGGCTAAATTTAAGGCATACGTGCCTAATATATGGTAACAATCAGTTACACTTATCTAATTTAGCATGCGTAACTATGATATTACTTGATTTTGTTATATAAAATTAATTAATATCAGTTTATTGTACATATATAATGTGAGAAAGATGATTAATTGATTTTCAGTTATTTGGTTTTACATCTAATGAACTTTTTTGTGCCTCTGCTATATCCGTGCTATTTCCCCGCTTTATCCTCACTACACCTTTTTTGCACCTCCACCGCTGTAAAACTACTAAGCATTTTAACTGTGCAGGTCCAAAGTTGATGCTATGAATGACTGTTGTGGGAATATACAGATTTTGCCGAAGCGTTTACCACAAGAACATCGTCTCCCAAATCACAAAGAGATAGCGTTGATAGATTAACAAAACGGATATACAATCAACACAATGACATAAGATATTACACCCAACCATCCTCCATATTGGTTTACCAATAATAAATTTTGTTTACACTTATTGAAACGAGCCAAAAATAAACAAATTACAACTACACAATAATCTAATTGAGAAAGAGAAAGAATTTAGTATATGACTAATACTGTTGGAGAAGAAAATTGATGACAAACCCTTGGATCATATTTTTTGGTTTCTATCATTGATTTCGGACATACCCAATAATCCAATCATGTAGGTAGCTTATATACGAGAGTAGAAGACCTAGGCGAATATCCAAATTGCACCTTCGAAATATCACAAATATATATTTGGAAAAACACCAGGTTAAATAGAAAGTATATGGCTCAGACTTCTGACCGGGAGTGGTCAGACTTCTGGCTAAACACTCAGGAAACAAAAAAACACTTTAGCTCAGGCGTTGGATAGGGTCCCCAGACATTAGAGTTGTTGCTCTGCCCAGTCTTGTCATATGATTGTCTTATCTTCCTCCCCCGAGCTCTAATTTGTAAACCATCTTCTTCATCAGAAAGCTACTTCCGTAATATACATCGCCGACTTCAGTAGACATGTAATGTAACATCACAAAACATAACACTCCACCTTGATATGAAATCACATTAGGATTCCAACAATCGGCAAATAAGTCAACTAGCTCTTTCACACATAACCAAATCTCAATTGAAAATCACATTACAAAATCACCATCAGCAGCTGATGCATCTCTCTCATGAGGTGCAGTGCACGAAAAAATGTCTTAAAAATGTTTATAACACCACAAAAATTTACGTCTTGTCTTTGTGGTTTTTAAATCGACACTTGTCTGTCACTTAACCTGAACTTATTTTTTAATCTCTATCGATCAGTCAAGCATCATCAACACGAGGACCTATGTCAGAAACATGAACCGAATCATTAGTGAACCGGCAAATCAAAACAATCGCCTTCTCATCCATCTTCTTACAATTTTCCTTTTCCATATCAAAGGGCTACTTCTTGTCTCCAACAATCGAGCCATGAAGATCAGTGAGGTATGGAACATCCACCAGCTTATACTTCCATATTCTCCAATTTCTTCCATAAAAAATAGCTATCTTCAAAAACAAAATCATATCTGACATTAAAAACGATTTTTTTTTCACACCAGAATCACTAACTTTGCAATCATCTATCTTTGATACCAATTGTTGTGAAAATATATAGCTATTGCGGAAAGTGTTTACCCCAGGAACTTAGTCACCCAAATTAAAAAGAGATAATTTTAAAAGAAAAACAAGACAGATATGTATTCAACATACAAACATAAGATATTTCATCCAACCACCCTCTTTATTGATTCACAAAAAGTAATTTTTGCTTACACTTGCCGGAATGAGACAAAAATAAGTAAATTACATCTGAATCAATAACCTAATTGACAAATAGAAAGAATATCTAGATGACTAGTATTGTTGAATAAGAAGAACCGTGAAGAATGACGGCAAACCTTTGCATCACATTTTTCTGATTTCTATCAACCCAGTTCGGTCATACCCATGAATCAAATCTTGAAGGTCGCTTATACTGAAAAGTAGAAGACATAGAAAAATATCCAAATTACTTCTTCAAAATATTATATATATATATATATATATTTGGATAAACACTGGGTCAAACAACAAATATTCGACTCAGACGTCTGATGGGGGTTGTCAGAAGTCTGGCTAAACTTTGGTAAACAAAAACACTTCAGCTCAGACATCTGGGCTAGGGCTCTAGATGTCTGAGCTATTGCTTTGCCCATTTTTTATCCTCTGATTGCCTTATCTTCCTCCTCTACGCTCCAATTTGTGAATCATCTTCTCTATCCCATAGCTACTTTCATTACATACATCGCCAACTTCAATGACATGTGTTGTAATATCACAAATCACAACAATGACTTCCAAAATCCTAACTGTTATGATATAAATAGAAAACTGTTTACTTTTGAAATCTTTCTTCTACCAATAATTAAATTAGCATAGACTTTATATTTCAGGTATAATTAAATGTAATATATTCCACCAATAATATGCATAAGACTATGTTGCATGTGCGAGAGAATAGGAAAGTTAGCTTCATCTACGCGTTGTAGGGAAAATTTATTTCTTGGAGATATCAATACTATTTGATTTAGAAGCTCAACAAACAACAAGATAAGTGAGAGGTTGATCCTTAGGCTGATGTTGAGCTTGACCTTGGATAGCATAGAAAGAGGTTGCATAATTCATGTAGCGCTAGGCTCAAAAAGTGTTATGACTAGGTGTTGCCGACGGAAACACTACCTGTAAAGCTCGGTGCTATAAAGAAATTCAGGTACCACACGTTCTTTTCTGCAAATATGGATCGGTGGATGATGGTGCTAGACTACAAGAGCCTATAGGACATGAAGTGAGATTAGATGCAACATGGTACCAATGAAAGTTCACACAATGAGCACCGAAGAAATACAATAAAATGCAATTTGCTACTATGATTGAGTGACGGGCACATATGCATGTGGTAAGTCATCAGATTGTAAAGAGAAAGTGATAGTTCCAATGGTACCATGGTTGATGAGAAGATTTCATATATTCAGACTCTAAGTGGAGCTCAGTCGCAATTAAGGTCTTTTGCTTCTATTGGTCCTGTTTTTGAGCATAACAGAGGTGGTAATTTAACTTCTTATGCTATTTGTTGTGCGGAGCTTAGTGTTGAGTTTGATAAAATAGACTTGAAGTAGAGTAAAATTCTTGAGAAAGAGGTTGAAGTATATAATATTGAGTGTATCCTTACTCGGTACAGGATGAAGAAGGTGAAGTGCGTTATAAAGTCTCCATTAGTCTCTCAGATTTCTGTATCTACAAGTTTGTCCCCTTCATCGGATTTTTTGAAGAATTTTTGGTATTTTCAATCTTTCTTATGCGTGGGAAAGATTTAAAGCCCTGTTTGGGCAATATTGCCCAAAGTAGTCCACATTGAGCTTGATGGTGTAGATTCAACAATTTGTTGAGATTTGGTTATATTTGAATCGAGGTGGAATGTAGAATTTATGCGATTCAAATATTTATTTAAGAGAGAGAAAAATTAATTAGTTCAATCAATTAATCAATCAATTATGTTATATGTGGAAATATTTAAGAGGATATTTTAGAAAGAAATAAATTGATTATATAATCAGTTAATAAATCTTTGGATTTATAAATGAGGAAAGAAGTATATTTATAAATTTATTGATTTTATAATATAAAGAAATAAATGGTTAGGCTTGGAGAATTAAGGAAGGAAAAAACGTATGAAAACCAAGATCTTCACTTTTTGTTTACACTGCAATTGAATCATGAACATTTGGAAAGGTTTCAAGACAATCAGAAAATTAATTTTCTTCATCTCTAAGCAAACTTTCATACTAAAGTCTATTTAAATCTTCATACTAGTGGAGTGTGAATGTGAGAGAGCATCCACTATTATCTTCTTCTTTAGTAAACCCTATTTTTTATGGTCAATCAATTAGGGGATTTGAGTACATACATTTTTTTGTTGAAATTGATTATTCAATTCATAGTTATAGGTTAATATTTTCATCTACTACCTATAATTTTTTAATTTCCCACTTGTGATCTCTTTTGTACTCTATTCAGTAAAATAAAAAATATTTATTGGATCCGTGGACATAGGCATGTAGTCGAACCATGTTAAATCTTTGTGTATTCTTCTCTACTTCTATTTTGTTTTGTTTGGTGATTAATTTTCATTGAGTTGCCTGTTGATAATTAATTGATAAACGATATTATCTTTTTTGTACTGCTCCTGCTCGTTGTGTATTATGTTGTGCAATTTTGAAGTTTTTCCAAATCAAATTGATATTTTGCACAACAGATTGGTATTGGAACAATTTGTGCATTTGTACAACAAAAATATCTAGAGACTTTTATGGAAAGAATAGGAAACTAATAGAATTAAGGAGAGAGCTTGTATTGAACATTATTTGGTAGATAAACAAAAAAAAAAGTAAAATGCAACATGCTTCTTCATGTGGAGCATTTCGGGTTAGAATAAGAATACACTTGTACTGAACTCTACGAGCCACTAGATTAGATTTTCTATTGATTCCTCTTGTCTGAGTAAAGCAAATTAATTAGGAAGAAAAATTATGTCTTTCCATTGCAGTTACAGGCAAAGATAATGCCTTGCAGTTTAAAACCGGAGGTTCAGTCCACTTATCCTACTTTCTTCTTGTTCTCAAAGTTCCCTCACTTTTTTGCATAAATTTTCTTTACGCAACATAAGTGTTTTATAAAACATGGACCAATTGTGCAGTATGATTTTCAATTTTTTATTGTTTCTCCGTACTAAACATAAAATCAAATAAATTTATTAATAATAATCCGTAAAAAGGATGTATATGCATTGTGTACACTTTGTTATGATTTTTGTGCGTAGCGGAAGTTTGACAAAATGCCATGAAAATTTGGATCTTTATCACCCAATCACTTGAAGATGAATTTGATTGAAAAACAAAAACAACACAAATAATATCGAAAATATGAGCACATGATATTCCACCCAACCACCCTCTTTATTGATTCACCAATAAAAAAATTGTTTACAATCAATCTCAACTATCGTTATAAACAATTACAACTTGAACCAATAACCTTATTGAGAAATAGGTAGAGAATATGTAATGGCTAAATAATTTGAAGGAAAACACTCAATTTGGAATAGCTTGAATGATCACTCTTGGTGGTTCTCACTACCACTCTTGGTGGCTCTCACCACCACTCTTGGTGGCTCTCACCGACTCTTGGTGGCTAAATAATATGTATGTATGTATGTATGTATTTGTTAATAGTACAGCTTGGTTTAAGTAGAAACAGGAGATGGTGTTTTGAATTTTCAAGCAAGAGCTGATTAAGACAAACTTGTTCATGTTGATTTAATAGAAAACAAGTAAGAATCCAAGTTCCATTCAACTTGATACAAGCAAAAAAAAAAAGGAATATAATATAGTTAGGTGAGCTGACCAAAAAGCTTGATTTATCCACTAAACATAAGTTATATTTTAATAAAACATGGATAATGATAAAAACCTCAAAACATGGAGAAATCAAACATGAAAAATATTAATTCCATAGAATTCAGTATTAAAAGGAAAATAAAAACTATAGGTGTTTACCTGAAGGCAAACTTCACAGACAATGCTTCCTTTCTCATCACACCATCTCTGTATGCAAGCTCTATAAGCAAACTGCAACAAATTCAGAATCGCAAAATAAATCATCTTTTCAAAGTGTTCTCTGTTAAAAAAGAATAAGCGCGATGTTACCTTCAGCGTTCCAGAACAAGCACACGGAGATTCCATGCTTATTGTTTTCTCTTCTTCTTCATCATGGCATATTCTGCAAATAATCGAAGAGGCAAAATATGGCTCATTAACAGAAATTGTAGTATCTTCTTCAACTTTCATTGATTGCATTGCATGGTTTTCTTTTGTGGATTATGATTTTGAGTATTCTCTTCTTTGTTTATGTTTTCTCCTTTGCGCTGGGTATAAGTATAAGGCCACACCTGTTCTTTGTTTGGATATGAGTGGAATTAAATAACAAGGTTGCAAAACAACACACGGTGTTGTTTGTTCAATTATAACTAGTGTGTAACCCGTGCGTTGTTCATGATAATATTATAAAATATAGTATTTAGAATTTTATTGTTAAAATTGAAACTTTATTATATAACATACGATGAATCTGATAAAACAAATAAGCTATAAATAAAGGGAGCGGTTTGGGACACAAAATTAAACAAAGAATTAGAGACACAAAATTGGCACCATAAGATTTGTTTATATTTATATGTGAGGTGGAATTCAGGGGAAAAACTTGTGGTTGAGATTGCTTGTGTCTAGATTTGTGTCAACATTTTCTGTCTAAATAGATTTTCTCATAAATTATTGTAGTAGTTGTTGTTGTTTATGTTTTGAAAATTGAGCATAAATGCGGAAGCGCAATAAGCAGGATCTAGATTTGCCAATTAAATACCAATCTAATCTGATTGCAATTATTCTATTACATCCACAAAATAGTAAATAACTATAGCAGAAAAACAAAGAGACACAATATCTATACTGGTTCCACTATCCTCGAGATAGTGTACGTCCAGTCTAACAGAGAGAAATTTTATTCCATATGAGAGAATTACAAGAGATTACAAAATAAGAGTTTACATATCCAAAGCTCCATCAGGTTTAACAAGAAGAGACACCATTGGGGATCACTAGCTCCAGGCCAGGATGGGTTTACACTAAAGTCTACCCCTCAATATATAGTCAGTGCAAATCTATGTGAGTCATCAATTAAATTACCAACATATGGTAATAATATAATGGAGGAAAATTACCATAACAACAAATGTGCAAACATAATAAATAAATCAATTTGTTTCTTTAGCATAGATGGAAGAAATTAATCCCTTCATTTATTTCTCTACCACCTCATCAAATGCAGTCAATGCATTCCCATTATAAAAATATTTACTTTCCATTCTTGCAAATTTGTTCCAATCAATTTGTGATTTTGTATCACCAAAATTAACATTCCACCTTGATGCAAAATCACATATCTCCAACACCCCACCTTGAGTCAAATTCTCTTCTCATCATAAAATTCTCACATTTAATCAAAATCTCACAACGAGATACACCAAAAAATTAATATTTACCAAATGGTTTCTAGCAAAGCCACCCCCCATCACACAATGTTAACGAGCTCAGACTACGTCCCCGCCCGCCAACAAAATGTTGCAAATATCCAAAATAAAAAAAGGTAGATTCCAAAGTAATCTCAACACCACCAAGACCAAAAAATTATTCTCTCAATTAAAACCAACCTCGATTTCAGGGCAACGAGATACACCCAGTCGATTTGAAAGGACTATGACCACACCTCAGTTACAAAGACAACCCACCGCCTGCAAAAGATGCGTCTACAACTTGAGCTACACCGTGCATCAACCAACGATCGAAAAAATGCTTACAATACCATAAGATCTCCATCGTCTTGGTGGATTTCAAAACTCGACATCCTTCTTCCGTTTGACATGATCTCTTCATCTCCGGGATCCCTTGAGCATCATCAACATCTAGACCCTTGTCGATACCATGATCCTCCACCTTAGGACCATAAGCAGTGACCATATTAACCTCTCCACCTTGCTGTGGACTAGGTTCTTCAACCGTCATCCGCCTTCTTCTTCGTCTTCTTCCATCTTCCCTCATCCATATCAGAAGGCTTCTTCACAATAAACTCCATATCACGTCAAAGTTCCCAAACTGGAATGCTCTTCACTCTCTACATAATCTCCTCCACCAAATTCTCCTTTTCTCCAAATAGTAATAGCATAATCACCACTGAATCTACCAACCTTTGTAGAAATAATTGATACACAATTTAAAACAAATCGCATCGCTATGATACCAATATGTTATGAAAATTGAGCATAAATGCGGAAGCGCAATATGCAGGATCTAGACTTGCCAATTGAACACCAATCTATCTAATAGCAATTATTCTATTACATCAACAAAATAGTAAATAACTATAGCAAAGAAACAAAGAGACACAATATTTATACTGGTTCCACTATCCTCGAGAAAGTGTACGTCCAGTCTAATAGAGAGAGATTTTATTCCACAAGAGAGAATTACAAGAGATTACAAAATAAGAGTTTACATATCCAAACCTCAATCAGGTTTAACAAGAAGAGACACCATTGGGGATCACTAGCTCCAGGTCAGGATGGGTTTACACTAAAGTCTACCCCTCAATATATAGCCAATGCAAATCTACGTGAGTCATTAATTAAATTACCAACATATGGTAATAATATAATGGAGGCAAATTACCATAACAACAAATGTTCAAACATAGGAAGTAAATCAATTTGTTTCTTTAGCATAGATGGAAGAAATTAATCCCTTCATTTTTTTGTCTACTACCTCGTCAAATGCAATCAATGCATTCCCATTATAAAAATATTTACTTTACATTCTTTGCAAATTTGTTCCAATCAATTTGTGATTTTGTATCACCAAATTTAACAGTTTATATAAGGTATGTATTATGTAACTTTTATTTATTTGATGTAAAAAATAATTTTATTGTTTATATTTCAGTGAGCAAGTGTTTATGCTGAAACTAACATATTTCAATTATTTTAGATATATTTAAAAAATATTATTTATATCTTTTAAAAGTATGTTAACTTTGAAATTATGTAATTGGTTAAAATATATTATCTTAAGAGTAAATAATCTGAACAAATTGAGAAGGATTTTATAACAAAATTATATAAGTCTTATTGTAGAGTTATATGAAGTTAAAAATAGTACTTTTTTTTAACATAATGTACTATAATATATTATTTATGTACATAAACGATGATAGTTATTTACAAATTAACGTTTTTCTCGTTGTTTACGTACATAAATGTATGTGTTAACCCTCTTTTTTGGTAAAAGAAGTATCGGGCCAAATCGAATCCCAAACGCACAACCAATCGAGTTAGACAGATCGCATTACAAGAAGCCCCGCAGAAGCTTAGCCCGAAGTAGCCGCATACCGGGCCAATCAAGTCGATATATCACCCCGGAAGACTCGCTCTCCCAGTCAACCGAGAGAACCGCTCTCGCACAAGGCGTATCGACCGAGTATTTCGGGTCTACATGAAATATCCAGCTGAGTTGTTCAAATACTTGGCCCGACTCTCAAGGAAGAAAAAGCAGTCAACCATATCCGGACAAAGCTCTACTTTTGATATACCTCACCATGGAAGCCACATCAGCCACAACTTCTGAGGATACTATTTATGAATAGTGGAATCAGTCTTCAGCCACTATTCTAACCAAGTGATGGACTCCACACGTCCGAGCTTTTCAGGAAAGGCTTGGCCACGTCATAATAGCCCAAGCTGCTATCCCCGCCTATAAATACCTAAAAGCTTAAGGAGGATGAAGAGGATTTTTCTAAACTTTCTTTTTTCGACTCATGATACTTCTTCTTCCTAGAAAAACATTATCTAGAAGAGAAAATAGCCGCTTTCTCTCTTTTCTCCAAATAGAAAAAGCATTGTACTTGTAATTAAAAGCAAAAGTAATATATATATATATAAAGTGGACATAGCCACCGTCTTTGCCGAACCGCTATAAAAATTCTGTGTGTTTTCTCCATTTCCTTTACTTTTCTCCGCATTTCATAATCAATATTCGTGTGATCTATACATGATTGGGGGTTGATCGTCACTTGTGACTAACTCTTGACGTCAACACTTGGGCGCGCCAGGTAGGGGGGATTTGCCTTAATCCATGGCGAACAAACGAAAGAAAGATACGACATCCTATCAACCCGCAAACACCGATGTAGCCAAAACTAATGCTACATAAACCAGTTACGAAGTTTCCTCTCATGAAGATATGTCTCGATTTATTATTCGGGATGACATGGATAAAATCATGTCGAGTTTAGAGACCGTATGACATCTCAGGATAAGCTCCTCGAACGCAGCAGCAGTTGATGGATCGCCTTCTCGGTCAACTAGAGACAGGATTGAACGCTTCAACATCAATTTCTCCACCGGTCGAGACTGGGGCAACAACTGATCTTCGGTCTGCACAGAATCAGACCACTGATCAGGCTACACCTTTATTTCATCCGGGTTTGATCCCACTAACCGATTGATCCCAGCCGCGAGTATCGCTTTCAACGACCAGCGCAGCTGTAGCAGTAGAACCTCATGAGGCTCGCGATCAAGATCTAGATCGGTCGAACACTTTGCCCCCACTCTTGGGAATAGCTTGATCTATCGAACCAGTCGAGCAGCCATCGGGTCCCTCAGAATCAACATCATTCCCATTACAACTTGGAATCTTACCACAAACCAATTTAACCACTCTTCACCCTCAACGAGGAGCTGGTGCGGCATTCCCTTCGAACCAGGGAAGCCACCCCGCCATACTGGTACTCATAGTGGCAGAAGAAAAATCTACCGTAAACCCTACTAACCTCGCTCCCTCTAGAGGCACCTTCGAGCTTCGAGCTTCGAACATCACATGCTATGTTGGATCAGCCTAGGCCCTCCGTTGCGGGTACGGCTCGACCCACTACTCCTCAGGCTCAAGAGGGGCCATTCTCCCCAGAACTACCTACCAGAGCTCATCTTCCCTCACACCTTCACTCAACTCTCGGAAGACGGGCCTAGCCAACGGCCACCCTTCCGAGCATGCTTTTGCCAGATCATCGCACTGAAGCTTCCCCGGATACTGAACTAAATTCATGGCAACGACTACTCGGAGATGGAAGCCAACTTGCAAGCATCATCCGACGCTTTACTCGAGGCACTTTCTCGTAGCAAGACATAGATAATGTTAATCGCAGCCCTTTTACTAGGGAAATCTGACTCCCGAAACCCTCCGGACTTCAGGTTCCCAGCTATCGAGCCATACAACAATGGCACTGACCCAACCATCCACCTCATGCGATACATGCAACATATGGAAGTACTCGGCGCATCGACCAACGTCATGGCTAAGTGCTTCCCGCTCCTCCTCACTGATATAGCCGGAATGTGGTTTCGACAGCTGTTAACAGAGTCGATCAACAGTTGGAACACTCTGGTCACCCGCTTCATCGAGCAATTCAGAGTACATATCTCTCGACCGAAGAGCGTTATATTCTTTTCCACCATTAAGCAGCGACTAGGAGAAATGCTCAGATCCTTCCTCGAAAGGTTCAACGCGGCAGTAGCGTCAGTCGATCGGCCTGAGCCATCGATGGTACTTATGTCTGCCATTGCAGGAGTTTAGAATCGATCAGACTTCTCAATCTCTTTAACCAGAGATCCACCTAAGGATATAGATGACTTCTATTTCGAGGCCGAGTGATTCCTCTGACAAGAAGACGTCAACATTGGGATGGAGAGCCATGTGGTCCTAGCCGCCAAACAGCAAGGTCCACTCAACAACGGCAAGAATAAAGGAAGAGGAAAGGCCCTGGACTCGGATCGAAAGTAAGTATGACTAGTATACCGAACTCGATTCCTCTCTGCTCGATATCTAACTTGACGTATGAGGGTCCCTTCCCACTCCAAGACCACCTCGACGAGAACCAACCCAGATGGAGCTCGATTCTGGCAAACATTGTGTGTTCCACAACGTAGCTGGACATAGCACCAATGAATACTGCCATCTGCGCGATCTCACTGAGGATCGATTCAGAAAATGGGAGCTTCGCGAATATGTCAAGAGTCTTCCCCTAGTCCTTGCCGCTACGGCCTTCTGCCCAAGCTCCTCAGGTCAATCCACGAACTCCTAGAAACGGAAGGGACCCTGAGACTAGCACTCGCGACATTATCATTAATTAGATTTTTCTGTTGTATTTCTTCCAATAAAAAGGACACCTTGATGTACACATGTATGCGGTTAGGGTTTAGCTCCTAGGCATGCTCTGAAATTAATCGATGGCCTCTTAGAATTTCTTTGTAATAATTCAGTAGTTGTTATGAATGTTCTTTTTCAAATATGGATAATTTTTGGGAAACTCCAAAGCCGAGCATGGATAATGCTCGCCACCCTCTTTTAATGTGGTCAGTGCGAAAACCTACCGCTATATCTTAACACCTACTCCCTTAGCTGAGTGTGGTATACTTCTTTAAGACAAGTATGGATGATACTCACCCCTTCTTTCTTTACACCACGAGCTTCTACTGCTCGCTGGATGCACTAATCTAACATGAGTCAAGCACGGAAAACACTTGCACTAAGTCGAGTATGGTTAATACTCGCCACCTCTAAGCCAAGTATGGTTAATGCTCGCCCTCTATAAGCCGAGTATGGTTAATACTCGCCAATAAGCCGAGTATGGTTAATACTCGCCACCTCTCAAAGCCAAGTGAAATAAAATGCTCGACCCATTAGCCTTCTCCAAGCCGAAAATGGTTTATTTTTGTCTTTGCAGGAACTAACTCTCATGAAGGCGATCATCATCTCGGCGTTAATATGGTTTCCGATAGTTGTCAGTTTTCCGGTCTTAATACGACCCAGTTCAGTCGTCGGTTTTCTGGCCTTAATACAACATCGGAACTGTCAGATTTCTGGCCTTAATATGGTCCGGTGCGACCATAGCTGCTCGAGCAATTGTGCTTCAATTCATATTTCAGAACGCACCTCCCTCTATCGAAGAAGATGCATTTTGAGGGGCAAAGTGTTAATCCTCTTTTTGGTAAAGAAGTATCGGGCCAAATCAAAGCCCAAACGCGCAACTAATCAGGTTAGACAGATCGCATTCCAGGAAGCCCCGCAGAAGCTCAACCCGAAATAGCCGCATATCGGGCCAATCAAGTCGATATATCACCCTGGAAGACTCGCTCTCCCAGTCAACCAAAAGAACCGCTCTTGCACAAGGCGTATCGACCGAGTATTTCTGGTCTACATGAAATATCCAACTGAGTTGTTCAAATACTTAGCCCGACTCTCAAGGAAGAAAAAGCGGTCAACCATATCGGGAAAAGCTCTACTTTTGATATACCTCACCATGGATGCCACGTCGGCCACAACTTCCAAGGATACTATTTATGAATAGTGGAATCAGTCTTCAGCCGCTATACTAACCAAGTGATGGTTGTCTGAGCTTTCCTGGAAAGGTCGGGTCACGTCACAACAACCCAAGCTTCTATCCCCGCCCATAAATACCTCAAATCTTAAGGAGGATGAAGAGGATTTTTCTAACCTTTCTTTTTTCGGCTCATGATACTTCTTCCTAGAAAAACATTATCTAGAAGAGAAAATAGCCACTTTCTCTCTTTTCTCCAAATAGAAAAAGCATTGTACTTGTAATCAAAAGCAAAAGTAATATATATAAAGTGGACGTAGGCATCGTCTTTGCCGAACCACTATAAAAATTCTGTGTTTTTTCCCCGTTTCCTATACTTTTCTCTGCATTTCATAATCAGTATTCGTGTGATCTATACACGATTGGGGGTTGATCGTCACTTGTGACCAACTTTTGACGTCAACAGTATGCATGTGATCTATACATCTATGTAGTTGAACACAAATTTTTTATTATGATTTTTATTAATATGTATGTCTACACATATGTGACTGATATATAGATTTTTAAAGTACTTTAAATTTGAGAATTCGTAAGCAATTTAAATACATATGATCTAAATATAAAAAATTAGTAAACAGTCAATGAAGTGCACATAACTATAGAAATGCTAAAATATGGATGTTTAAAGTTAAAAATAGAATTCTATGCCGCAGATAAATTTATTGAGATAAATGAATAATAGATTATCTTTGTTAATGTTACTCATGTATACTATTTATGATACCTAACTTATATATTTTTATATTTAAATGAAAAATTCACTTGCCTTTTTTAAGAGAGCGTCTATTTGAACATAAAATTAGACATAGTTGGTGGCATAAGAGATTTGAGTCATTGGATCTTTTTATCCTTGTACGAAGAGGTAAAATTAAAGGTGAGATCTAAATAGTGGAGATTAACTGTGTCACCAATTATGCCAAAATTTAGCATCTAGATATACTTTCTCCTATTTTAATATGAATATGATGTACATATTGAACCATCAGTACATATAAGGAATTATTGGATAAATTAGTGAATAATTATTAATTGTATTTATTCAAATAATTTAAAACCAACATTTACATGATTAATTGAAAATATATGGATGTAAATGCACAAAACAATGTAATATTGAGGTGGTTTTTTGGACAATTGTAGAAATTTCAGAAGGTATGCACTTTAGTTGAAACAACAATTTTACAATGTAATGCAATAAAGTATCGATACAGATGAATCATAAATTAAACTTGTGTTTATTGTTTACGTATATAATTATGTTATGTGACTGATGTACTTGAATATTCAAATGAATTTTATACCCTTTATTTAATATGAATATTGTGCAAATATTAAAATTTTCATTTTTTAACTTTTGATATTTGACACATCAACAACTAAAGGTTTACTAAATTTAATATTAGTTTTAAGATTTGTAATTAACTCTAATGAATGAAGTTAAATAAAAAATATTAGAAGAGAATTGAGATAACTTAGTAAAAGATCAAAATTAAGGTTTTTACAGTAAGAAAAACATTTTTTTGTAATGCATGACGAAATTATTGATACATTTTCTGATACTTTTTGCTATTATTTATTGTTTTATTTCAAAAATTAAATTTGTACTTAGTCTCACATTTCTATAAATATTATTTTTTATTTTTCTTTACACAAATGCACTTTTTTGCAAAAATGACTACAATTATTCTCATATTGGCACCCGACATTCGTAGCTCAATTGGTTAGATGTGGGCGAATTGGAATGTGACATAGGAGGTCTCAGGTTCGAGGGCCGCATCTGCCAACTTCTAGGATGACTATCTTGGTGGTGCGTACACATTGAAAAATCGGGGTATACACCACCCGTAGGGTTCACTAAGACCGACAAGCAATGTCTTGAGTGAATTCTTAGGTTCCACACGGAAATAAAAAAAATTCACAGATTGGCCGGAACTAAAAGTGATAATGTTATTAAAGCATGTTTTTTGAGAAAAAATGTATGCGTATTTCAAAATTTAAAGAGTGTTCCTTTTGTTTATGTTATAGTATATGTCACCTGAGTTACATGTTTTAGTTTAATCAAAATGCAATTTTATCACTTAATTTGTATTGTCATCTGAACTATTGAATATCGCTTAATTACATTATCCAATTATTTTAAACTTAAGATTTCATAATTAATTTAAACATATGAATTGAAATGTAAAAATATGAGAAAGTGCGGTGAGTTTTGTAAATAATTGTGGTAATTTTAAAATAGGAATTTCAAATGTAGAATTTTATAATGACAACATGATAAATATATTTTACAATTTTAAATATAGATATCTTATGTAAATGATAAACGAGTAAAAGATTAAGATTGTATTATGCAAATCATTTGAATATAATAGACTTTTATTTTGAATGGTTCAAACTTTTGTCATTTACTGAAAATCATGTGGCTTTAAATTGTAAATGGTTTGGTTGAAGTAATAGTTTCATTCTTTGTACATGTGCTGAAACCAAATATTGTGGAAATTGTGTGTTCTAATCAGAAATTGCAAGTGCATAAATATTAAGCGGAGATAGTATAAAATATATTTGTCCACTACTATTAGAAATTGCAACCTAAATAAGAACTATGAAATAAAAAAATTAATATGAAATATCTTGAGACTTTTAAGGAGAGAAGAGACCACTGCTATTGGAAATTGCAACCTAATTAAGATCCACGACATAAAAAAAACGAAATATCTAGAGACTTTTAAGGAGAAAAGAGATAAGACAGAGAATTAAGGAGAAAATATTTAAAGCTTCTATTCTACTATTATTTAATAGATATCCAAACGTTCACTTCAGTAGCAAGCATTTTAACAGCTCTTTCGTTATTACGATGACATGTATTGAGGATTAAATTTTAGCATTGACAATATCATAAATTGAATACATATGACTTTATTTGAATGAAAATAAGAGAAATGAAGAGCAAAAAATATATATAATGCATCAACCATATAAAACTTTTGATATTTTGATAGCTCGAAGAAAATTTTAATGGCTTCCTCCATTTATGACCAGAATCTCGGAGCCTCTTCCTCTTAGCTCTCTAATTCAGTGAAGAAAATGCACAGGCAAACCCTAGGACGATCTCCTCCGTTCAACAGTTCATCGGAGTTGACGACCATGAGAAATGAAGCAACTACAACAACTCCTGATCAAGCGGTAAAGACCCAGGAGTGACTTCATGACTAAATTTGGGTGTACACATGCATAAATGCACCAGTGTACATGTTTGTATTAATTTTTTAACTGCCACAAATTGCAATGGCATTGAATGTAGTTAGTGCTTAGTTTTTATAAGTATTGGGTCTATGATTTTATATATATATATATATATATATATATATATATATATATATATATATATATATATATGGCAGAAAACATCTTGAACAAGAATTATTGAATGAAATTCCTCTTCTTCCAACCCTAATTTCTATGTACCCTTGTTCTTTCTAATTTCCTCCCTGCTTTCTTCAATCCCTTTACTCTTTAATTCATCTGAATTCCATATTTCTGTCTGAATTCTTCTCGTATCCTCTATCATCTTCTAATTCTGATCCTTATCTCCTTCTTCTAAACCTTATCTTACCTTCCCTTTCGTCCCCATTTTACTGTTATTGTTTAAACATTTCATCAAACATTTGTGGAAAGCTACATCAGAAAGTGATCATAGCAAAGTGGTATCAGAGCCAACGACTGAGCATGATTCAGACCCTCGGTCGACTGACGCAAACCCTGCTTTCCTCACATTCCTCCAGGATCAAGAAGAAACGAGAAATAAACAAGAAGAAATTAATGTTAAGGTTTCTCAAATCCCAACAAATCTTAACAAAAAAATGGAACAAAACACGAAGGATACTAAGCTAAAATTTGAAGGCATATACAACATGTTGCAAGCTATTGCTCAAGATGTTCAATAGATCAAAAGGAAGCCTTCCAGTAATCAAGCAAACACTTGCCCTCTTCAAGGAATTCTTGCCGTTAATCCTCAAGGCAAACCACCTAGTTCGCCTGGCATTCCTCCTATAATCCAACCTCCACATAGAGATAATCCACTCACTGTTCTTAATACTTCCAGTTCCAATGACTCAAAACCCATAAACCTTAATCAAACACTACCCACAACTTCAACCAACAACACAGCCAGTCACGAAATCACATCTTGGAACAGGAATTCCCCATTTCCCAATCCGAAACTTGATTTCCCCACATACAATGGTGATGACATGGTTATGGAGTGGTTAAATCAAGTTGAACAATTCCTCCGATTCCATCAAACAGAAGGCCACATTGTGTTGAAATCAAAAATTATCACAACACTCAAGGTGTATGCAACACTTCACAAAAGTGTAAATACTAAAAATAATGTAGAGCTACAAATATAAAGTGCAAGTAGAGAAACGTGAATTTTAGAGTGGTTCGGTCTATTTAGACCTACGTCCACTATAGAAGCTATTTTCATTATCACTTTTGGATTTGCAAAGTACATGACTTCATTCATGTCACTCATTTCTCTCTTTTATAATGATCTCCTCTATTTTGTCTCTTTTTTGCTCTTGATTTCAACTGAATTCACGTAGGGGATCAATGAGATGTTTAGATGGGGGATGATAGTTTTGTAGATCTTCAATCATTTGAACAATTTGATGATCTTCATTAGTTGCATGGTGAATTTGTGTTGGATCTAAGCTTTAGAGAGAATTAATGGAGGTTAGAGAGGTTTAGAGAGGTTTAGAGTGGTGGATAAGTGAAAATGGCAGCCCTTTGGGGTCCCCAAAATCGGTCCCTTGAATGGTTTAGAAGTAGGGTGTAGTTTGGGGGTAGTTGCAAAGCTAAAATTTAGGTGCGTAGGGTCCGGGTCGGTCATAAATATGTTTTATAAAATGCAACCAGACCGCTGGCAACAGTTGTAAGACCGACCCAAAAAGTAATGCACGAGCAGATATAATGCTCGACCGGGAGTCATGTGCGATCCATAAATTTGATGTGCGATCGACCCTTAAAATTATTGATGAGCGACCCTTATTTATCTTGTCGATCAACCCACATGGCGTTTTGAGGAACCAATCCACCTTTGATTTGTTGTTGTCCCATTTGTAATATAAGTGTCGGTCCCTGTTATTTACGAAATGTGCCACCGCTTTTGTACTGAAGTCAACCCATATAAAGTTCATATATGAGACGCCACGTGTTTATAAATCTTCCTGTGTTCCATGTATTATAACGTTCCACGTATTAGCTTCATATACTAACATCTTAGATAGAAAGCACTGTTCGAACCATCATGATGTGGCCTTCTCAATAATGCATGACCGATCCTGGCAACAACCTTGTGAACGACGGACCCGATAATCATGCGCGACCGACACAGTTAGCCAGTGATGCTCGACCAACCCTCTCTTCTATGAATACTCTACAACTTTCATATCTTGCTACGTGGCCTCATTTCAATAAGGTAGCTGCTACATATATTACCGTATAAGAAAGAATACGTCCATGCATACTTTTATGCCTGCACTGTTGCTATTCTTTATCATAGAATGTGTGACTGATTCATATTTCTTATATTATAAATATCGACCAAGCACCCAGTATGACGACCGAACGACCAGCTCTGCATGAGCATTGACCGATCGATCGCTCTACATGAGCACTGACCGACCGATCAGTTACATAACATGCACACCGTATTTTGAGTTTAATACATTCAATACATTGTTTCCTCACGCATGCCTACGTGGCTTTATGGTGGGGACTCAAATTACCTCGTCCTAATTACACCGTTTTCATTGTTTTAAGTTGGAAAGAATTGCTTAATTCATGTTGTCGACTGTATTCCTATGTGAGCTTCATATATATTGCTTTGAGCCATATATTTCACGTCCCAGGTCTTCATATAATGGTCCATGTGTATTTTGATGCCCCAGGCTTTATGTTTTTCCGTGCAACTATTTTATTCATGTTGTATACTGCTTCATGACCAATTCATCTGAAAAGTATGTGTCCGACTTGACCGCATCAACAAACAGTTGACGTATCAATTTCTAAAACGCGTTAATAACGGGATTAACATTTGCCCCTCAAAGCTAGTATTTTTTGTTTAAAAATATGAGCTTCTAAATGACCGCTTTTAATACTTCTTGCTTGAACATGTATTATTGGACATGAGCTCTGTTTGGAATTCAATCACTTAATGCATTTCGACACATTGTTGCTTGGATTTGATCTCAATGAATTTGAGTTCGAAGAACGAAAACTTAAGGTTTAGGTCTGCTGGTTTTTCATGATAGATTATCATGTCAAAGTGGTGCGTGAACATTTTTTAGAGGATTTTTTTATCCAAGTTTTGTTAAAATTTCATGTCGAGCAACTAAGAGCTTATTGGCAATGACTCGAACTCAAATCCACTCTTCAAATGTTGTATTGCACGAGTGTTGTCGCGTTAATAGACCCTTCAGATTTCAATTCAATCATTTGTCGTTGATAGCGTCGTACCAGTGTTTGAATGCCCCGGTTTTAACTCGAGTTCGAGTGCGTAAAACAAGCAAAATTCGCGATGGATTGGTCATGCCCGATTTTCCATTGAAATGCTCATGGCCAGTTCACGCTGAATTATTTGTTTTACGAACTCGTCTATCTACTTTTTTTACCGAAGCAATGTACACTTTTTAAAGCGAACAACGACAAATAGAGCTCGCGACTGACGTGCTACTCATGTTTTTTCCCTCCGTTGCAACCTATTTTGCAACAACAAAAACATTGCACGTTTCTAGGCGAATATTTTGTTATCGACTACCCAGATCGACAACAGGCTAGTTAATCATTAAAAATTTAGCTGTGGCGAATTTTATGATTTGAAATGAATGATGAATCTACACAGAATCGTTTCGTTTGATTAACTTGTCGATTATTACCTGCGTAGATACAACATTCTAGTCTGAATTTTCGGCGACGCTTGAAACCGACTAAATGGCAAACGCCGACTGTGGATTTCAAGCATTGTCTTTTAATGATTTACATAATCTTGTATGACGGTTCATATATTATGAAACATGTACCTGTTCAGATTGGAACTTTGATTCGAGTTCCTAAGGCTAGAGCGACAGCAGTGCAACTTTTGGATTGTAAACGAATCAGTCTTTGGTTATTCCTTGTCCTTCTGACAATTTGCCGGGAAGATGCCATTCTATGCTAATTCACTATGTTTTCAATCAAGCGAACACTTATTTTGGCATTTCCAAATTTTTCGCAAATTTGCCAGGGAAATAAGAATTTGCTGATTGTCTATTTTTATGTTGGCCGTAGTCGCTTAGTTGGATTCAGAATTTTAAATTTGAATTCAGTGCCTCTGCTTGGAGAGGTCTTTGGATTTTATGCCCCCGCTTGGGGAGGACTTATATTTTGTGCCCCCGCTAGGGGAGGACTAAACTTTTAATTTCGCCTCTGCTATGGGATGACTTTTGATTTTGGCCCAACACTTATCGTGTCTGAGGTACTCAGACACTATGCGAGTTAATTGGAGGCCCGACATTCTTCACATCTGAGATAATTAGACGTTACACAAATGGAACTCATCATTCTTCACATCTGAGATAATTAGATGCTACGCAAATGGATTTATCATTCTTCACATCTGAGATAATCAGATGCTACGCAAATGGAATTTATCATTCTTCACATCTGAGATAATCAGGTGTTACGCAAATGGATTTTATCATTCTTCACATTTGAGATAATCATATGCTACGCAAACGGACTTTACAATTCTTCACATCTAAGATAATCAGGTGCTTTGCAAATGGATTTTATCATTCTTCACATCTGAGATAATCAGATGCTATGCAAATTCATTTTATCATTCTTCACATCTGAGATAATCAGATGCTACACAAATGGATTTTATCATTCTTCACATCTGATATAATCAGATGCTACGCAAAAGGATTTATCATTCTTCACATTTGAGATAATCAGATGTACGCAAATGGATTTCATCATCCTTCACATCTGAGATAATCAGATGCTACGCAAATTGATTTCATCATTCTTCACATCTAAGATAATCATTTGCTACGCAAATGGATTTCATCATTCTTCACATCTGAGATAATCAGATGCTACGCAAATGGATTAGACGGCTGCTGTATCGTTCCGCGGGCAGACGCCAACTACATTGTCGGACGCTTGACTTAGCAGGCTATCTCAGTGTAGGAACTGGGGCTTCGAACCTCTCATTGTGCCCCTTTGATAAAAGTTACAACCCTATCATTTGTTTTTCGTGGCGCTTGTTCGTTGTTTGAATCCTTGCAACTCTTCCCACTCACTTTTCAAGGCGGTGCTTTTTCTATTTTTGCATTTTTGCATATTGATATTTACAGCATTTTGCGCTTGAACTAGTGTTGTTGGGGTCACTATGTTTCGTCAGATTTTTAAAGGAACAAGAGCTCGACGGGTAGCCTGCAATATGAAATCATATTTTAATAAAGTTTTGATTTGACATAAAATTTTCCGAGCAAGAGATTCATTCAGGCAGATATGCTCTTTGTCACAGAGCTACTATTCAGTACAGTGTTTGTAAATTATTACAGACTGTTTTATGAGAATTTTGAATAAAATATGAAGTAAAGCATGAAAATAAAGTTGTGGTGATGATGATCGCTTATTCCTAGCCATTGAAATTGGAGCACCACCATCGGTTATCAGTTCATCACTGGCCTTGCATTGGTTTGAGCGGGAGCTCAGCTGCTTGGACCGGAATGACCGTTTGATGTCCTCTGCCTCTGGGGAGTTGCAGAAGGATTTGCGACATGAATATTCTTTACATAGTGCTACATCCTGTTTTTCCTGATCAATTCCTCTATGAGGTTCTTCAAATGTCGACATTCATTATTATGATGACCAGGCTGGTTGTGAAACCAACAGAACTTTCCGGAGTTTACTGCCTTATCGCCTACCCTTATCGGAATTGGTTCCGCATATTCTTCAAAATTCTTCGTTGCAAGATAGATATTTTCAAGAGTGTCATTCAAAGGCGTTGGCTCTAATGAGCAGAAAGGGCGAGACTCCTTACCGTCTCGATTATCTTTCTCGTCGTTTCCTCTCTTTTAACTTCCGAGATTCTTCTGATTGTATTGAGTAGCAGCATTTTTAGGAGCTTCAAAAGTTGGTTAACATCAATAATCTGAAGAGGCACAGGATTATTGTCTACTCTCATATACTCCTCTGCTTTTCTATAGAATTTCTCAAGTGTGTTTGGTTCTTTCATCTTAATCCATCTACCGAATTCGCTATTCTCATTTATGGCGTTGAGATTCCCCACCTCGGATAAATCAGTGTTTAACCTCTTGAGGAAAGCTTTAACAGATTCTCCTGGATTATGTTTCATTGATGTCAGAGAAATAACATCCTCAGCCTTCGTAGCTTGCAGCATAAACTGCTCCTTGAATTTCAGGGTCAAATCGGCGAATCGATCAACAGATTTGGGCGGCAGCTTTGTGAACCATAATGACGCCACGCCTTCTAGATAGAGAGGGAAGCATAGGCATTTGATCTCGTTTGTCGCTTTGAATGCATTCTATGCCATTCATATTTGTATAGCAAGTGATTTGAATTAGAAGTCCCATTGTATGGAGGCAAAATACAATGAGTGAACTTTTTAGGGAACGCCGCTTTGCGAATCCTTTTTATGAACGGATTTTTGCTGAGCGAGAAGTCCCATTCCCTCTCACTATCCTTGCGAGCCATATTATCTTTCATGATTTATCCTACCAAATCTGCGATATACTCTTCCGAGTTGTGTCGTTCCGCAGAGCGGACTTCGATCTCTTTTCCGGATGCTCATCTTGGCGAGCAATCACAATTAGAGGATCTAGGTCTTCTGCCTCCACTGTGGGGAGGTGCCCCCTTGGTGTGACTCGCAACTCATCGGATTTTTTAAACGGAATGGCTTTTAGTCTTTAGCTTCGAGTCTTGGACATCAGTGTCTCCTTTGTCACTCTCTCGGCCATCACGCTCTTCCATGTTATTATTATGATGATGATCAAAGGCTAATGAATTCGCATTCTCTTCAAGGTTGATGTGAACTTTCTAAGGAGGAGCGGGATCTGCTTGCGCATTCAGAAGAGCATTCATCTTATCGATAAGAGCTTGATTAACATCTATTAAAGTTTTAGTGGAGGTTTCCATACGTTGATTTAAATTGGCGACGATAGCGTCTAGTGCAACTCTAGTTACTCCGACTCCGCTTTTTGAGTTTTCTCCAACTTCGAAGCGGTGGGTAAGTGGTGTAGCTTTGTCATTAGCAACGTTGTCGGGTGCTCCAACGGTTCTACTTGAAGTTTTCTTAGATTTAGCCATTATTTGGGACAAGGCCCTCAAACTTGTAGGAGAGGATTCGTCAGATGGTCTGGATCTTAGATTTAGAGAATCTAATATAGAAGCAGGCTACAAATTTCCTTGAGAATGTGAATCGTGGCCCCACGGTAGGTGCCAAAATGTTGAAATAAAAAATGATTACAACACTCAAGGTGTATGTAACACTTAACAAAAGAGTAAAAACTAAAGATAATGTGGAGCCACAATATAAAGTATAAGTAGGGACACGAAAATTTTAGGGTGGTTCGGTCAGTTTAGACCTATGTCCACTATAGAAGCTATTTTCATTATCGCTTATGGATTTGCAAAGTACATGACTTCATTCATATCACTAATTTCTATCTTTTAACGATATCCCCTATTTTCTCTCTTATTTTCTCTTGATTTCACTTGAATTCAAGAAGGGATCAGTAAGATCTCTTGATTTTTGATGATAGTTGTGTAGATCTTCAATCACTTGAACAATTTGATGATCTTCATTAGTTTCATGGTGAATTTGTGTTGGATCTAAGCTTTAGGGAGAATTAATGGAGGTTAGAGAGGTTTAGAGAAGTTTAGAGTGGTAGAGAAGTGAAAATAGCAGCCCTGCGGGGTCCCCAAAATCGGTTCCTTGAATGGTTGAGAAGTGGGGTATTTGTAGGTGTATTTTGGAGGTAGAGGCAAAGCTGAAATTTAGGTGTGCAGGGTTCAGGTCGATCATAAATATATTTACGAAAATGCCATTGTACAGCTAGCAACAGTTGTAAGACCGACCCAAAAAGTAATGCACGAGCAGATATATTGCTCGACCAGGAGTCATGGATGACCCATAAAATTGATGTGCGACCCATAAAATTGACCTGAGACCCATAAAATTGATGTGCGACTGACCCCTAAAATTATTGATGAGCGACCCTTATTTATCCTACCCATCAACCCACTTGGCATTTTGAGGAGACAATCAATCTTTGATTTGTTGTCGTCCCATTCATAATTTAAGTGTCAGTCCCTGTTATTTACAAAATGTGCCACCGCCTTTGTACTGAAGCCAACCCATCTAAAGTTCATATATGAGACGCCTTGTGTTTATAAATCTTCCTGTGTTCCATGTATTATAACATTCCACGTATTAGCTTCATATACTAACACGTAAGATAGAAAGCACTGTTCGAACCATCATGACGTGGCCTTCTCAATAATGCACGACCGATCCGGGCAACAACCTTGTGAACGACCGATCCGATAATCATGCACGACCGACCCAGTCAGCCAGTGATGCTCGACCGACCTACGCTTCTATAAATACTCTATAACTTTCATATCTTGCTACGTGACCTCATTTCAACAAGGTAGCTGCTACATATATTACCCTATAAGAAAGAATGCGTCCATGTATACTTTTATGCCCGCACTATTTCTGTTCTTCATCACACAATGTGGGACTGATTCATATTTCTTGTATTATAAATGTCGATCGATCACCCAGTATGAAGACCAAATGACCAGCTCTGCATGAGCATTGGCTGATCGATCGCTCTGCATGAGCACTGACCGACCGATCAGTTACATAACATGCACACCGTATTTTGAGTTTAATACATGTAATACATTGTTGCCTTATGCGTGCCTACATGGCTTTATGGTGGAGACTCAAATTACCTCATCCAAATCGCACCATTTCATTATTTTAAGCTGGAAATAATTGCTTAATTCGTGTTGTCAACTGTATTCCTTTGTGAGCTGCATATATATTGCTTTGAACCATATATTTCACGTCCTAGGTCTTCATATAACAGTCCATGTGTATTTTGATGCCCTAAGCTTTATGTTTTTTCCTTGCAATTATTTTTCTCATGATGTATACTGCTTTGTGACCGATTCATCTGAATAGTATGTGTCCAACTTGACCGCTTCATCAAACCGTTGACGTATCAATTTCTGAACCACGTTAATAACGGGGTTAACACTATGGCTAGATATTTCCTCCTTTTATCTCGAAAAGATGTGTGACGACCCAAATTTCCCCGGTCTCCGAAGAGAAGAGAAAGAGCAGATGGATTTGAATCGAAATTATCTTCGGAATATTTCGATATTGGATTCCGTGATTATACAGATATTGTGGAGGAATTTGGATGGTATGGATGGTACACGAAAAATGTTCCTGATTGTGAACTATGGGCTACCTTCAAGGAAGAAATTTTGACAAGCTTTAATCCTGAAGACATAGAAAACTCCTATGAAACCCTAACAAAGTTATAGCGAATCATTACTATTTATGCTTACCTAACCAAATTTGAAAGCCTTCAGGACATAATTGAATTTCTTACCTCCACAAAGAAAACATGATCACCACATCTCACTCATTTCTGAAGAAAAACCTGTCTGTTTGAAGCTTTATAGGCATTTCTTTCCAACCAAGAATGAACTGGAAAAAATAATCAAGGTGATGCTAGAATCTGGAATCATAAGGCATAGCTCCACCCCCTATTCTTCTCCCGTTGTAATGGTTAGATAACGAGATGGTTCGTGGTGGCTTTGCATTGACTATAGGAGTCTCAACTCATTGACCATCAAAGATAAGTATCCCATCCCTTTAATTGATGACTTATTTGATGAATTATATGGTTCCAAATATTTCTCTAAAATTGATTTAAAATCTGGATACCATCAAATTCGAATGCATGAACTCGATATTCAGAAAACTGCTTTTAAAACTCATGAAGGGCATTATGAATTCACTACTATGCCTTTTGGCTTAGTTAATGCACCTTCAACATTTTAGTCTCTCATAAATGACATATTCAGGCCATACTTGAGAAAATTTGTGCTTGTTTTCTTGGATGATATACTAATTTATAGCCAGACAATGTTTAAGCATATAGACCATATTAGGGTTTCATTTCAGGTGTTAAATGAGAATCAGTTGGTAATTAAACCATCTAAATGCGGTTTTTCTCAAGAAAGTATTGAGTATTTAGGGCACATTATATCTTCTCATGGCTTGTCTATTAATCCCAAAAATATTGAAGTTATAAACAACAGTCCAATGCCTACAAATCTGAAGCCCTTAAGGGGATTCCTAGGGTTATCTGGATATTACAGAATATTCATAAGAAGCTATGGCCTTAGTGCTCAACCCCTAATCGAGTTACTGAAGAAGAATGCATTCAATTGGACAGAAAAAGCTACCCAATCTTCTGAACAAGTAAAGCATTGTCTGACACATCCTCTGGTTCTCTCAATGCATGATTTTACACAACCATTCATACTGGAATGTGATGCAAGTGGAATTGGAGTGGAAGTTGTATTGTTTCAACAGGGAAGACCCATTGCATATTTAAGCAAGGCTTTGCATGGAAAGAATCCTGTTTTATCTACATATGAGAAAGAGTTAATCACAATCATCATAGACACCAAAAAGTGGGAACAATATCTGTTGGGGAGACAGTTCATAATTAAGACTGATCACCAAAGCCTTAAATTTTTATTAACCTAGAAAATCCATACTGGTGTGCAGAATAAATGGCTTGCTAAGCTGCACGGGTTTGATTGCATAGTTGAATATAAGAAGGGAAAAGATAATGTGGTGGTTGATGCCTTGTCCAGAAGAAATGAAGCAATTTTAAATCAAATACAAACACAGGCTATCTCGGCAGTCCAAACCTCCCGGTTCAATGAATTGAAAAAGAATTTGCTAGGCTCTGACTGGTATCAGAAACTAAGGGGTAAAATTCTGAACAAGGAGATGAATGGAAACAACTACAAGATAGTAAATGAGCTAATTTTTTACAAGGGGAAAATTCCGATTGACCATCACTTATAGTACCTATTGCAGATTATTATTAATGAACATCATTCTACTCCCTTAGGAGGGCATACAGAAATTAAAGAAACAATCAAAAAGATTAATCAGGTGTTCTACTGGAAGCACATGAAGAGAGTTATAGAGAAATATGTTAGAGAATGTGATGTTTGCCAAAGGCAAAAAGGTGAAAATGCCTGGATTATTGGATCCTTTACCTATTCCCGATAATATATGTGAAGATATATCAATGGACTTTATTACATGCATACTAAAGAGTCATCAATGTACGTTTATATATGTAGTTCTGAATAGATTAAGTAAATACTCCCATTTTTTTGCATTAAGGCACCTTTACACAGCAAAAGAAATGGCAACAAAAATTAATGGGATATTTAAATTGCATGGATTACCAAAGACCATAGTAAGTGATCGCGATACAATGTTCACAAGTACATATTGGCAGGAATTTTTCAAATTACGGGGTTGTAGTTAGAATATGAGCTCTTCATACCGTCCTCAAAGTGATGGATAGACCGAAGTTATCAATAAAATCCTTGAATGTTACTTAAGATGCTTTGTGAGTCATAAACCTCATGAGTGGTTGGACTGGCTATCATTGGCAGAGTATTGGTATAATTCATCATAGAAGGTGTCAGCTAATACTACTCCATACATGGTTGTGTATGTTAAGGACCCTCCCAATCTATTATCCTATGTTCCTAATACTGCAAAGATCGAAGCTGTTGAGGAAATACTATTCAGCAGGGACATAATATTAGAATTCCTGGAAGACAGATTGAGAGGGGCTCAAGAAAGGATGAAGAAATATGCCGATTTAAGAAGACCAGAAAGGAGATTTGAAGTGAATGATTGGGTGTATTTAAAATTACAACCCTATAAACAAATCACTGCAAGAAATCACAGAACCCACAAGTTGTCGCCGAAGTATTATAGGCCTTATCAAATTGAAGAAAAAATTGGTAAGGTTTCTTACAAGCTTAAGCTACCAGGTCAAGTTAAAATACACCTTGTATTTCATGTTTTTCAGTTGAAGAGGAAGGTGGGTAATCATGTTGTCATTCAAGAGGATGCACCCAGTTTTGAGGAAGAAGAGGTTTTGCAGCCTGATAAAATTATGGATCGAAGGATGATTCCACGTGATGGAAAAGCAGTAGTCCAGATCCTGATCAAATAGAAGGGCAGGAATGAGGATGAAGCTACATGGGAAGATTATTGGCCCCTTATTCGAAGATTTCCTACCCTAGAACTTGAGACAAGATCATTTTCTCAAGGGGGTGGGAGTTGTAACATCTCCAAACAGATTGCACAACTTTTAGTGAAGAAAATGCACAATAAAACCCTAGGAGGAGCCCCTTCATTCAACATCTCATCGGAGTTGATGACCATAATGAAGCAACCGTAGCAACTCTTGAGCAAGTGGCAAAGACCTTGGAGTGATTTCAAGACTAACTTTGGGTGTACACGTGCATATGTGCACCAGTGAACATGTTTGTATTACTTGTTTAATTGCCCGAAATTGCAATGGCATTGAATGTAATTAGTGCTTCGTTTTTATGACTGTTGGGTCTGTGATTACAACTATATATATGGCAGAATACATCTTGTACAATCATCGAATTATTGAATGAGATTCCTCTTCTACCAACCCCATTTTCTATGTACCCTTGTTCTTTCTAATTTCCTCTCCCTACTTTCTTCAATCTCTTTACTGTCTAATTCATCTGAATTCCGTATTTCTGTCTGAATTCTTCTTTTATCCCTTGTCATCTTCTTATTCTGATCCTTACCCCCTTCTTCTAAACCTTATCTTACCTTTCCTTTCGTCCCCATTTTATTGTTATTGTTTGAACATTTCATCAAACGTTTGTGGAAATGGCTACATCAGAAAGTGATCATAGCATTGAATCCTTAATCCTCTCCTTTCTTCTCAAAACCCTAAGGATAAACCACCTGATATTGACCCACAGGAAATTCAAACTGTCACATCTAGGAGAAGAAACCCCCTTTCGCCAAAATCAATAGGCAGGCCAATTTCCCTACCAATTCTTCCATGAATAATGGCCAAAATTAGAAAATACCACCATAGAATAGAAAGAATCAAAATTATCAAAGCCAAATCAGAAATCATTTATGGAGTAAACCATTCAACAATTCTGCATTGAGAAATATATCGAATCGATGGGGTAATAAAGCGTCATCTACATGGGCAAATCTGGTAAAGAATGGTGTTATATCCTTAAATTTTGATCTTGAGTACAGCTCTCCATTGAGTATAGGAGAAAAGAAAATAATTGTTGTAAAAGAAGAAGTAAATGACAACACTATTGCCAAATTGGATCAATTCTATTATAGCTTACGTGTCTGATCCTCGACCATATTATCATCATTTCAAAAATTTCGTGGAGAAAACATGGATCCCTACTAGTACTTTTGAAATCATTACAAAAGATAATGGTTTTTCCATAATCACATTTGCAAATCACTTTGATTGTGAAAAAATTATTGGTGGCGAGCCTTACTTTATTAGGGGCAAATTAGTTATTTTGAAGAAATGGTCAAAAGGAATAGTTCATGATAGAAATGTTATATCTACCATTCCGCGGTTTGGATAATACTAACAGAGTTGAACCTTCAACTCTGCGATAAAGAGATTTTCAATGCTATAGCAAGTTTAGTGAGTATCCCATTAAAATTAGATGAGTCAACAGCCAAAGAAACAAGAGTCGGTTATGCTCGTATACTTGTAGAAATCAGAGCAGATTCTATACTGCCAAATGAAGCCAGTATACCTCTTCCTGACGGGGAAACAATCATCCAACCAATTACTTATGAATGGATACCTCTAAGATGTTCGAAATGTGTATGTTTTGGGCATCTCACTGAAATGTGTCCAACAAAACAAGTTTGAAAAGAAAAACAGACCCAAAATGCAGTCTCAGCAAATCAAAGTTCTGAATATTTGGAAAAACCTAATCCTCAAGAAAGCGCTATGCAAAGTAAATAAAGAAGATTCGCAGAAAATGCAAGATCGGGTTAAAGAAACTTCGGATGGTAACCATAAAGAAAGCGGTAACATTTCTGAGAAAATCATCTTTTTTTTTTAAATTATAAAAATGTTGAAATCAGAGAAAATGCAGATGATTCTGAAAACAATGAAGTTGCAAATATGGAGAACGCCCAAAACCATAACACTTCAAAAGAAAGTCGAATTGATTTAGCCATTGAACCAACACAACAGAAAATTGCATCTGCAGAGACACTTGAGTCAATTGGCGTTGTAAATAAAGAAATTCTAGCAAAGCAGATAAATACAGAGGATTATAATTTATAATGCAATAATGACAACATTATAGAAGAAGCTGCACTTCTCCTTTCCTCGTCCTCTTCACCTATGAGTAATAAATGAAAAAGGCAAAGAAGAAGAGTGTGTAGGATATAATGGGGAATAACTCAGTTAATAGCTCGCCACAAAAATCATTTGAAGAAAAATATATAGTCAAAAATCCTAATTGGGAAGAGCATCTGAAAATTCATGACAGGAAACAATGTAAAAGGAAGGGGATTAAACCTTCTGATCATGTAGAAGTTAAAGAAGATTCAGAAGATACAGAATCCACGGATGAAGACAGCAGTCCTGATCCATTAGGACAAGAAAAATAATATCCTTTATATAAAGAAATATATATTTTATATATTGTTTTTTTTCACAATGAATATAATAACATGAAATGTAAGGGGTTTTAATTCCCCTTAAAGAAAATTAGATTTCTTCAACCTTATTGCTTCTAATAAACCAAGTACTGTTGGTTTTGTTAGAGCATAAAATGAGTGATTCATATATTTATGAGTTTTAAAATTGATATGTATCTAATTGGGGTATCATTGATAATAATATTAGTAAGCTGGGATACAATTGTCTGGAATTTATCAAAACATTTCATAGGTCCCCAATATATACATTGTGTTTTTATTAACAAAGGGGGTTTGCTTATTAATATATCCTTTATTTATGCTTATAATATTGAAAAAGAAAGGTGTATTCTTTGGAAACATCTTGAGCTATTCAATAAAACAATCAAAACTCCATGGATTTTATTAGGCAATTTTAATTCTATAATCAAAGCATCAGAAAAAAGGTGGAAATCATATTCCTCTTCAAAAATTAGATATTTTTTCTAATTTCCTTTATGAAATTAGTTTGGTTGAACCTATTTTAAAAGGCAACGAATTCACCTGGAAATCAGGTGACTTTTGAAACATTCATTGTAAGCTTGATAGGGGTTTATTAAACCATCCTTTTATAAATATTTTCCCTAATTTTGCTTGTAAAACTCTTCCACAAGCTACTAGTGATCATACTACTATTCAACTGTTTTTTGAATAAAAAATTCATGATAAAAACAACTTTCCTTTCAGATATAAAAACGGTTGGGCTTATGATAATGAATATAAAACAATCATGCAAAACTGTTTTAATACCAACTCTGTTTTTGGTACTGCACAATATAAGCTTAGGCACATGCTTTCTAATTCTAAGGGTAAGCTGAAAAATTGGAATAATAATAAGAATTAAATGATATTAAATCTGTTAGAATGGAATGTGAAAGATTTCATTTTAATAGTTTTGATACAATTACAGCAAATAACTTTTTCCAAACGCAGAAAAAGCTCAATGATGAGCTACATATAGAAACAGTTAATTTTAGACAAAAATCTAAAGTTGACTGGCTTTTTAATGGTGATACATGTAATAATTCTTTTATGCAAAAATGTCCAGTAGAAAATATTGAAATGATATAAGGAAAATCATAAGTAATAATAGTAATATATTGAATGATGTGGCTCAACTCAAAAAGGAAGCCATTGATTACTTTACTGATCTTTACAACTTTGAGGATACCCATGTTATTTTCCCTAGAATTTACCTAAAATTCATTTTACATCTTAGAAGTTCTGAAATTCTTCTTGCTCAAATCAATATCCAAGACATTAAGAATATTAACTTTAATGCTAACGATGATAAAATCCTTAGCCCTAATGGCTTTAGGGCCAAATTTTATAAAATGCATTGGGATGATACTAAGTAAATGATTTTTGATGCTGTAAATGAATTCTTTATTTCTGGAAAAATCAGGAAGAATTTAAAGTATACCTTTATTACTTTGATCCCAAAGATTAAAATACCGAACTCTTTAAGTGACTATAGGCCTATTGCCTGTTGCAACTTTATCTATAAAATAATTTCCAATATTTTAAGCAATAGAATTAAAGTTTTTCTAAAATATATCATGTTTGAAAATCAAAGTGAATTTATTCCTAAGAGGCTTATTAGTGAAAATACCCTTCATGCCCATGAAATGTTAATAAATTTTAATCAAGGGACTAAGAATAAAATGTGCATAAAAATAGACCTGCATAAAGCCTTTGATAAAATAAATAGAAATTTTATAATTAATGTTATGAAACAGTTTGGATTGATTATATGTTATGTGCACTAGTGGATGAACGCATCTTAAATGTATCATTTTCTATTCTTATAAATGGTTCCCCTAGTGGTTTTATTAAGAGTAATAGAGGCATAAGGCAAGGGGACCCTTTATCTCCCTACTTGTTTACTCTTGCCATGGAATATCTATCATACCAAATAAATATGGAAATTCTTCCTAATAATATCAAAACTATAAATATAATTAATCTATGTGTTTCTCATTTATTGTGTGCTGATAATCTACTAATTTTTCTAAATGCATATATGAAGAATGCAATTGCCATTAAAAATATTTTCAGGAATTTAGAAAAATATGCAGGATTACAAACCAATAACTACAAGGGCTAGATTTAATTCAGTAACAGATGAAGTAATAAGGAAGATATTTTTAATTTTCTTAATTTTCAAGAGGGCAATCTTCTAGTAAAATATTCAGGTTAAAAGCTAATCTAATTAAAGACAAGGGCAACTCTAAACTTCAAGAGATTATTCAAAACAGAATTGACAATTGGTCTAGCAAGTTCTTATCTATTATAGGAAGAATTGAGCACACTCATATAGTAATATAAAGATATTATTATGTACTGGATTTAGTCTCATAATATCCCCATCAAAACCATTAAAAAAACCGAAAGGATATATGCTTACTTCATCTGGAGTGGTAAATATCACAAGGATTCCTGGAATGTTATTACTAAGAATATTGAGGTCCAAGGCTTATAAATTTTAGTGACATTAACGAAGCTCGTAATCTCAAGCTTTTCTAGAAATTTATTAAATGGAAATCATATTGGGAAAAGTAGCGAAAGCCAAATATTTGAAGAATAAAAAAAATTGGACCATGCCCCAAAAAAATCATTTCTCACATGCATGGAAAAGCATTTTAAAATGTAGAGATATGGGGAAAAACTGATTAATAGAAAATTTAAAGATGGAAAAAGCACTAGTTTATGGTTTGACCCTTGGATCAATAATCAATCCCTAATTGACTTAATGGGCTAGAGTAATCTTAGTATTTTTGGTGGCGTAGACAAAAATGTTTCTCTTATAATAGAGGATAATGTTTGGAAAACAGAATCTCATGCAGCAGTTCATATTTATAAGTTAGCAATCAATAAAATCAAAATTGATAAAAATCTTAAGGAAGATTGCTGTATATGGAATTTATCCATAAAAGAGAAGTTTTCATTCAAAGATGCATAAATTATATTAAGGGGAATGAAAGTGAAGTAAGCTGGCATCAAGCGATTTGGAATAACTCTAACTGTCCCAAAATGGCTTTTTGCTCATGTTTTGCAATTATGAACAAGCTGCCCAATAGGTGACAGATGTTCCAAATGGAGCAATAAAGAGAAAACTAATTGCTTGCTTTGTAAGGAAGAGGAAGAAAATATAAACCATATCTACTTTGAATGTACTTATTATATGAAATTATGGTTTATAGCAAAGAATAAGCTAAATATTGACCAAAATATTCCTCTTCAGAAGATCAGAGACATCACTGATTATTTCACACTACATTTCAAAGGCAAAAAGGAGGAATTTAATAAAGCCTATGTGGTCTTAACTACAGTTATATACTCATTGTGGAAGGGAAGAAACAATAGATAACATAATGGCAAAGAGTTAGACTGCTTTCAACTATGGAGAAAAACTAAAACAGACTGTAATATCATACTTTTAAAGCAAGTAGAAACTCCATAAATCAAAGCGATAGCTTCAACACTTGTGAGATGGATAATTATGAAAATAGAACAAAAACATACTTACAAAAGGGTAGATTCCCTCTCAAAATCTCAAAAAGAAGAAGCAACCCCGCCAATCCCAGCAACCTTGAAAGGCACTAGATGGCTGCTGCTAGCATGCTTATCCACCAACGGGCTCCCTATTTGGAGATCCTGGAAAAAACAGTCATACCGGAGTGGAAACTAATAGGGAAGAAAGAAAAATGTTAACTTTAATGATAAAAATATTTCTAAGAACAATTTAAATGATTTATGCTTACTCGATATGAACAGCTTTGAAGACAGGATCTCCAACAGTGTTCCTGAAGGCAAATCTGTAGAAAAGCATGAAGATTGGAGATCTAAAGAAATAGAAGAGAAAAGAATTGGAAATAATTACTACATCAGTAAGCTCAATAATATGGTATACCTCTTATCAGCTTGTAAAGCAAGGATAGAAAGCAGTTCGTATCAAAGTGGAGACTTCAAAGATCTAAAAGACGAAGCTGATCTGGATTTTTCTCATCAAATCAAGCTGATAGATCGACAAGAGGAACAAATTTACCAACAGGAAACCACCATGATTGTTTCCTCTTTTACTTCTACTCAGATTTTTGTTTAATCTGAGAATTGACATAAGCCACCATTATTGAAGATGTTATTTCGTAACCTTAGCTCTAAAGTCGGTTAGGGTTTAGTTATGGTGTATTGTTTGTGTTATGTCAGCTTTGTATTTACCACTTTAAAAAGTGGATATGGGCCTTCGGTTGAAACATTTTTACTTGTTTCAAAAAAAAATAAAAAAAATAGAAATTTAACATGCACATCTATCTTTCTTTTTACCCACTACATCTTTTCTCCTACTTCCCCACATCCATCATCCAAACACTGTGATATGACACTTCCATTTTTAAATCAAATTTCTTAAGCTATGCAGTTAAAGCCCTGCAATATCCACGCTATTGCCCATAGCGCACTTCAACTGCTACGCTATTTCAATTTAGCGCTGATGAATAGTAGATTCTCTTTTATCCCCGCTATTTTCCGTTGCATCCACTAAATCAAGGCTTTTTAGCATCCGCTTTAGCCATATTAATATACAGAGCTTGATTTGACTAGTTCTCTTTTAAAAAAATTAGTAAATCTAGTGTAAAAGACTAAATTTAAGGTATACATGTCTAATATATGGTAACAATCAATTACACTTATCAAATTTAGCATGCATAACTATGATATTACCTGATTTTGTTTTATAAATTTAATTAGTATTAGTTTCTTGTACACATATAATGTGAAAAAAATGATTAATTGATTTTCAAATATTTGGTTTTACATATAATGAACCTTTTTGTGCTTTAGCTATGTCCGCGCTATTTCCTCACTTTATCTCCGCTTCACCTTTTTGCACTTCCGTCGTTGTAGAACCGCTAAGCGATTTAACTTCACATGTTCTAAGTTAATATTGTGAATGACTGTTGTGGGAATATACTTAGTTACCCAAATCACAAAGAGATATAGTTGATAAAAAACAAAACAGATATGCAATCAACACAAAAACAAAAGATATTACATGCAACCGTCCTCTTTATTGATTTACCAAAAATAAATTTTGTTTACACTTATTGGAACGATCCAAAAATAAACAAATTATAACTGACACAATAACCTAATTGAGAAAGAGAAAGAATATCCTGGATGACTAATATTGTTGGAGAAGAAAAACGATGACAAACACTTGGATTATATTTTTTGGTTTCTATCAACCAATTCTGTCATACCCAATAATCCAATGGTGAAGGTAGCTTATACAAGAGAGTAGAAGACCTAAGCTAATATTGAAATTGCTCCTTCAAAATATCACAAATATATATTTGGAGAAACACCCAGTCAAACAGAAAATATTTGGCTAAGACGTCTGACCCGGAGTGGTCAGACGTCTGGCTAAACACTTGGGAAACAAAAAAACCACTTTAGCTTAGACGTTGGACTGGGGCCCCAAACATCTGAGTTACTGCTCAGCTCAGTCTTTTCATATGATCGCCTGATCTTCCTCCTCCGAGCTCAAATTTGTGAACCATATTCTCCATCATAAAGCTACTTTCATAATGCACATCGCCGACTTCAGTGGACATATAATGTAACATCACAAATCATAACACTCCACCTTGATATGAAATCACATCAGCATTCCAACAATCGGCAAACAAGTCAACCTAGCTCTTTCACACATAACCAAATCTCAATTAAAAATCACTATACAAACTAAATTACCATCTGGAACTGATGCATCTCTCTCATGAAGTGCAGGACACGAAAAACGGTCTTAAAAATGTTTATAACACCATAAAGATTTACGCCTTGTCTTTGTGGATTTTTAAATCGACACTCGTCTATCGCTTAACCTGAACTCATTCCCTGATCTCTATCGATTAGTCGAGCATCATCAACATGAGGACCCACGTTAGAAACATGAACCGAATCATTAGTGTACTGGCAAATCAAAACAATCGCCTTCTCATCCATCTCTTTCATTTTTCCTTATCCATGTCATAGGACTTCTTCTCGTCTCCATCAATGGAACCATGAAGATCAGTGAGGTATGCAACATCCACCAGCTTAGGCTTACAAATTCTCTAATTTCTTCTATAAAAATAGCTATCTTCAAAAACAAAATCATATCCGACATCGAAAACGGTTTTATTTCACACCAAAATCACTTTAAACTTTGCGATCATCTAGCTTTAATACTAATTGTCATGAAAATATATAGGTTTTACGGAAAGCGTTTACCCCGGGAACTTATTTAGCCAAATTAAAAAAAGATAATTTTGATCGAAAAACAAGACATATATGCAGTTAACATACAAACATAAGATATTCCATCTGACCACCCTCTTTATTGATTCACAAAAGTAATTTTTGCTTACACTTATTGGAACAAGCCAAAAATAAGTAAACTACAACTGAATCATTAACCTAATTGAGAAAGAGAAAGAATACTTAGATGACTAATATCGTTAAGTAAGAAGAACCGTGAAAAAACGATGGCAAACCCGTGCATCACATTTTTCTGATTTCTATCAATTTGGTCATACCCATGAATCAAATCCAGAAGGTGGCTTATATTGAAGAGTAGAAGAAATAGGAAAATATCCAAATTGCTTTTTCAAAAGATTACAAATATATATTTGGATAAACGCCCGGTCAAACTAAAAAAAAATCCGACTCGGACGTTTCACGGGGGTGGTCAAATGTCTGACTAAACACTCGATAAACAAAAACACTTTAGCTCAAACATCTGGGTTAGGGCCCTAGATGTCTGAGCTATTGCTTTGCTCAATTCTTGCCCTCTGATCGCCTTATCTTCCTCCTCTGTGCCCCAATTTGTGAATCATCTTCTCCATCCCAAAGCTACTTTCATAACATACATTGCCGACTTCAATGGACATGTGTTGTAATATAACAAATCACAACAACGACTTCCAAAATCCAAACTACTATGACATAAATAGTAAATTGTTTACTTTTGAAATCTTTCTTCTACCAATAATTAAATTAGCATACACTCTATATTTCAAGTAAAATTAAATGCATAATATACTCCACCAATAATATGCATATGACCATGCTGCAAGTGCGAGAGAACAGGAAAGTTAGCTTCATCTACGTGTTGTAGGGAAAATTATTTCGTGGAGATATCAATACAATTTAGAAGCTCAACAAATGACGAGACAAGTGAGAAGTTGATCGATAGGCAGATGTTGATTTTGATCTTGGATAGCATGGAAAGATGTTGCATAATTCATCTCACGCTAGGCTCAAAAAGTGTTATGATCGGGTGTTATCGATGAAACACTACCTGTGGAGCACGGTCCCATCAATAAATTCAGGTACCACACGTTCTTTTGTGTAAATATGGAACAATGGAAGATGGTGCTAGCCAATAAGTGGCTATAAGACATGAAACGAGATTTGATGCAGCCTGATACCGATGGGAGTTCACACAGTGAGCACCGGAGAAATACAATAAAATGCATTTTGCTACTATGATCGAGTGATGGGCACATGTGCATGTGGTGATTCATCAGATTGTTTTCATATTCAAAGAGAAATTGGTATTTTCGATGGTACCATGGTTGATGAGAAGATTTCATATATTCATATTCTAGGTGGAGCTCAGTCGCAGTTAAGGTCTTTTGCTTCTATTAGTCTTGTTTGTGAGCATAATAGAGGTAGTAATTTAACTTCTTATGCTATTTGTTGTGCGGAGCTTGGTGTTGAGTTTGATAAAGTAGACTCGATGAAGTCGAGAAAAATTCATGAGGAGGTTGTAGTATATAATATTGAGTGTGGCCCTACTTAATACAGAGCGGAGAAGGTGAAGCGTGCAATAAAGTCTCCATTAATCTCTCTGATTTCTTTATCTACAAGTTTGTCCCCTTTAGTAGAATTTTTTGATATTTTCTATCTTTTTTATGCTTGGAAAAGATTTGGAAGCTCTATTTGGACAATATTTTGCCAAAGTAGTTCACATTTAGTTTGATGGTGTAGACCCAACAATTTATTGAGATTTGATTATATTTGAATCCAGGTGGAGTTTGAATTTATGTGATTCAAATATTTATTTAAAAGAGAAATTAATTAATTAATTAATTAATTAATTCAAACAATCAATTATGTTATATATGAAAATATTTGACAGGATATTTTGAAAGGAAACAAATTGATTACATAATCAATTAGTTAATCAATAGATTTATAAATGAGTAAGAAAGTATATTTATAAATTTATTGATTTTGTAATATTAAAAAATAAATGACTAGGCTTGGAAAATCAAGGAAAAAAAGAAACTTACGGAAACCAAGATCTTCACTTTTTATTTACACTGCAATTGAATCATGAATATTTGAAAAGGTTTCAAGACAATCGGGAAATTAATTATTTTCATCTCCAAGCAAAATTTCATCCTGAAGTCTATTTAAATCTTCATACTAGTTAAGTGTGAATGTGAGAAAGCATCCACCATTATCCTCTTCTTCATTAAACCCTAATTTTTGTGGTCAATCAATTAGGGGTTTTGAGTGCATACAAGTCTTTATAGGACAATCTCTTCGTATACCCAAAATTTTGTACTTTCTCTGTTGTGTTCTCTTTTGTACTGTATTCAGTGAAATAAAGAATAACTATTGGGTCCGTGGATATAGACATACCCGAACCACGTTCAATCTTTGTGTATTCTTCTCTACTTCTTTTTGTTTTGTTTGGTGATTATTTTTCGTTGTGTTGCATGTTGATAATTAATGGATAAACTAGATTATCTTTTTTTGTACTGCTCCTGCTCGTTGTGTATTACGTTGTGCAATTTTGAAGTTTTTGCAAATCAATTTGATATTTTGCACAGCTGAGTGGTATTGGAGCAATTTGTGCATTTGTACAACAGAAATATCTAGAGACTTTTATGGAAAGAATATGAAACTAATAGAATTAAGGAGAGAGCTTGTATTGAACATTATTTGATAGATAAACAAAAAAAGTAAAATGCAACATGCTTCTTCATGTGGAGCATTTCAGGTTAGAATAATAATACACTTGTACTGAACTCTACGAGCCACTAGATTAGATTTTCTATTGATTCCCCTTGTCTGAGTAAAGCAAATTAATTAGGAAGAAAAATTATGTCTTTCCATTGCAGTTACAGGCAAAGATAATGCTTTGCAGTTTAAAACCGGAGGTTCAGTGCACTTATCCTTCTTTCTTTCTTCTTGTTCCCAAAGTTCCCTCACTTTTTTGAATAAATTTGCTTTACGCAACATGAATAAGTGTTATATAAAACATGGACCAATTGTGCAGTATGATTTTCAATTTGTTTATTGTTTCTCCGTACTAAACATAAAGTCAAATAAATTTATTAATAATAATCCGTAAAAAGGATGTATATGCATTGTGTACACTTTACATACATAAAATACATATATTTTTCATAAAAGGGGAGATGATGCTTCTCATGCTTTCACCCTTTTCTAACATTACAAGTTGAATCAAACTATGATATAAAATCTACAAAAAATATTGCCTTGTACATGTGTATATTTTTACAATATAAACAGTATAGGAACCCTTTCCAAATCATGGCTGAACTTGAATAGAAATTTGTGGTTCCTCCTCTCCAAGTCTATTCAACTGCAGAGCCTCTCTTCTCTGTTTTAGAATTATACAAATCAATTCACACTAGCAACAGTATGTTTGTATGACATGTACAAAGTCAGAACAAAAATATATATGTTCACAAATGCCTAAGAATTTCAACAAAAACATATGAAATATGAACTCACAAGTTGAAGCTGAATGCTGTGCATATGTCTCTGTTGTGCATTCTGGATAGCTGTTATTATTTTCAATATGATATAGAATGGCAACAGTATTCCACTTGCTCTTAGTAAAATGACCTACATATAATCCATCCACTCCATTAATTTACAATCAACTTTATAAAAAAAAAGTGGAAGGAAAAAAGAAGAAGATGGCACTTACTGTGGCAAGTGAAAATGGATAGTTTCCTTCTCCAGTTGTCAAAACAATGACAAGATGCCTGGCTAGAACTAGTATCATGAACTGCATTTGTATGATAACAAGGCATCAGATTTTATTTTGAATTTGTAGTTCAGATTAAAGAAACATATTCAATGAACTTCTAATTTGATAACTTGAGCAATCAAATATAATTGAAATTAATTGAAGAAAACAAGGAATTCTTACAAATAAAGCCACGGATCTACAGAAATTTGCAGTTGTATGGGATGGATTAGAGCACTCAGGACAGTTGTAATCGATCAAGTCAGCGTTTTGAGTACCCTCATAATTTAGCCTTGGTACTTCCAAGCTTCCTCTGTAAAAACATAACCAATGCATCAGTTCAGGTTAAGTTTATAAAATTTTAATTTCTTAGGTAAACTTGAAATTTACAAAGAATGATACATGTTTAAACACTAATGTTTGAAAAACATCCCAAGAAGTTTACTATGCACCATGCAAAACATCCCAAATTGTTAGAAAACCAAAAAAAATATATAAAAAAAAAAGTCTGGTTTGTTCAGTAGCAAATTGCAGATGATAATGATGAATAGAGCAGCAAGGTCTTAACTAGAACAAAAGCAGGTCACTTTAAAGTCCCCACAGTACAGGCATTTTAACCACAACGATCAGGTAAATGATTGAATCTTACTGGCACAGTACAGGCATTTTTACCGACAGCATATGCATCTGTGCACAAAATGTTCAAATTCTAGTTCTAACAATGAATCTTACTGGCTTTGCTTTACTGCTTTGTTTTAACTTTAATCTAAACAGTTAAAGGTCCTTAGTGCTTGGGTAAGAGTACATTTACAAGGTGATTTCTTCTTCTTCTTATTTTAGGGAGTAATACAGTTGAACAAATATATACCTGATGGTCACTGCAATATCAAGCAAAGCTAATTTGGGTGGAACTGTATAGCCTGGTTCAAATTTCTGCAAGATAAAGAAGTGGATTGATATTAGAATTTTGAGGTTATCATATAATACACACACATATATATATGTATGTAGGTATGTATTTGTTAATAATACAGCTTGGTTTAAGTAGAAACAGGAGATGGTATTTTGAATTTTCAAGCAAGAACTGATTAAGACAAACTTGTTCCTGTAGATTTGATAGAAAACAAGTAAGAATCCAAGTTCCATTCAACTTGATACAAGCAAAAAAAAAAAGGAATATAATATAGTTAGGTGAGCTGACCAAAAAGCTTGATTTATCCACTAAACATAAGTTATATTTTAATAAAACATGGATAATCATAAAAACCTCAAAACTTGGAGAAATCAAACATGAAAAATATCGATTCCATAGAATTCAGTATTAAAAGGAAAATAAAAACTATAGGTGTTTACCTGAAGGCAAATTTCACAGACAGTGCTTCCTTTCTCATCACACCATCTCTGTATGCAAGCTCTATGAGCAAACTGCAACAAATTCAGAATCGCAAAATAAATCATCTTTTCAAAGTGTTCTCTGTTCGAAAAGAATAAGCGTGGTGTTACCTTCAGCGTTCCAGAACAAGCACATGGAGATTCCATACTTGTTGTTTTCTCTTCTTCTTCATCATGGCATATTCTGCAAATAACCGAAGAGGCAAAACATGGCTCATTAACAGAAATTGTAGCATCTTCTTCAATTTTCATTGATTGCATGTTTTCTTTTGTCTTGTGGATTATGATTTTTGAGTATTTTTCCTCTTTGTTTATGTTTTCTTCTTTGTGCTGGGTATATATATATACAAGGCCACACCTGTTCTTTGTTTGGATATGAGTGGAATTAAATAACAAGGTTGTAAAACAACACACGGTGCTGTTTGTTCAATTATAATATCCAAATGTTCACTTCAATAGCAAGCATTTTAACAGCTCTTTCGTTATTATGATGACATGTATTGGGTTTAAATTTTAGCGTTGACAATTTCAGGAATTGAATATATAGGACTTTATTTGAATGAAAATAAGAGAAATGAAGAGGAAAAAAAATAGAAACTAAACACACACATCTATCTTGCTTTTTACCCACTAAATCTTTTTTACATCCATCATTCAAACATTGTGATATGATATTTCCATTTTCAAATCAAATTTCGTCCTAAGTTAATATTTTGAATGGCTGTTGTGAGAATATACTGGTTTTGGAAGCATTTACCACAAGAACTTAGTCGCTCAAATCACAAAGAAATATCGTTGACAAAAAAACAAAACGGATATGCAATCAACAAAAAAAAAAAAAAAGATTTTACACTCAACCACCATTTTTATTGATTTACCAAAATTAAATTTTATTTACATTTATTGGAGCGAGCAAAAAATAAACAAAATACAACTGAATCAATAAACTAATTGAGAAAAAGAGAATATCTAGATGACTAATATTATTGGAGAAGAAGAACCATGAAGAACGATGGTAAACCATTGGATCATCTTTTTCGGATACTATCAACCAATTCGGTCATACCCAATAATACAATCATGAAGTTAGCTTATTTAGGGGAGTAGAAGACTTAGACGAATATCCAAATTGTCCCTTCAAAATATCATAAATATATTTGTATTTGGAGAAAATCCGGTTAAACAGAAAATATCCGGACGTCTTATCGGGGATGGTCAGACGTCTGACTAAACACTCGAGAAACAAAAAGAAACACTTTAGCTCAGACGTTGGACTAGGGCCCTAGACGTCTGAGTTGCTGCTCTACTCAGTCTTGTCCTCTGATCGTCTTATCTTCCTCCTCCGAGCTCCAATTTGTGAATCATCTTCTCCATCATAACGTTACTTCCATAATACACATCGTCGATTTCAATGGACATGTGATGTAACATCACAAATCACAACACTACACCTAGATATAAAATCACATCAACATTCCAACAATTGGCAAACAAATCAAGCTAGCTCTTTCACACAACCAAATCTAAATTAAAAATCACATTACAAACTCAACAATCGTCTGTAACTGATGCATCTCCCTCGTGTGGTGCAGCACACAAAAAACGGTGTCAAAAATGTTTATAATACCACAAATATTTCCGTCTTGTTTTTGTGAATTTTCAAATCGACACTCGTCTATCACTTGATCTGAACTCATTCCCTAATCTCTATCGATTAATCGAGCATCATCAACATGAAGACCCCTGTCAAAAACATGAACCGAATCATTAATGTACTGACGAATCAAAACAATCGCCTTCTCATCCATCTTCTTTCATCTTCCCTCATCCTTATTAGAGGGTTTCTTCTCGTCTCCATCAATCGGATCATGAAGATCAGTGAGGTACGGAACATCCACCAGCTTAGGCTTTCATATTCCCCAATTTCTTGCATCAAAAATAAGCATCTTAAAAAACAAAATCATATCCGACATCAAAAACGTTTTTGTTTTCACACCAAAATCACTTTAAGTTTTGTGATCATCTAGCTTTGATACCAATTGCTATGAAAATATATGGCTTTTGCGGAAGCATTTACCCCAAGATCTTAGTCACCCAAATCAAAAAGTGATTACTTAATAGAAAAACAAGACAGATATGTAGTTAACACACAAACACAAGATATTTCACCCAACTATGTTTTTTATTAATTCACAAAAAGTATTTTTATTTTTTATACTTATTGGAATGAGCAAAAAATAAGCAAATTACAACTGAAACAATAACCTAATTGAGAATAAAAAAAGAATATCTAGATGACTAATATTGTTGAACAAGAAGAACCATGAAAAACGACGGCAAATCCTTGAAACACGTTTTTCCGGTTTCTATCAACCCAATTCGGTCATACCCATGAATCAAATTCTGAAGGTAGCTTATATTAAAGGGTAGAAGACATAGGCAAATATCTAAATTGCTCTTTCAAAATATCACAAATACATATTTGGATAAACTCCTAGTTAAACAAAAAATATCCGACTCAAATGTCTTACTGGGGTGGTCAGAGACGTATGGCTAAACACTCGGTAAACAAAAACACTTCAGCTCAGACGCCCGGGCTAGGGCCCCAGACGTCTGAGCTGCTGCTTTGCCCAGTTTTTGTCCTTTGATCGTCTTATCTTCCTCCTCCAAGCTCCAATTTGTGAATCATCTCCTTCATCCTAAAGCTACTTTTATAACACACATCGCCAACCTCAATGGACATGTGGTGTTAGGGGTGTGCAAATGGCTGTTTCGGTTTGAAACCGATCAAAAATATTAAAACCAAAATAACAATTCAAAAAACATAAACCGAACCAAACCAAATCGATATTTTTTGAAACTAAAACCAACCGAACACATAATATTTGGTTCGGTTTGGTTGGTTTATCCTATAATGAAATAGATTTTCTAGTTGTAGATATAACATATAATTAAAACAATTAATTGTGTTCATATAGGGCAAATATTTTTGAAAACAAACTCTTCTTCTAAAACCGTAATATGAAATTAAAAAAATTATGAAAATATTGTAAATAATATCATTGTTAGTGGTAATTTTTTAACTTTAAAATAAATAAAACTTTTAAATTTGGTTTAATTGGTTGGTTCGATTTCTAGATATTAAAAACCAAACCCTACCAATAAACCGAAGTAATATATAAATAAAAACAAAAATCAACCGATTGACATACAAAACCAAACCAAACCGACCAAACTTAACTGGTTTGGCCGGTTTAATTAGTTTCAACCAATAAATTATCACCCCTACGTGGTGTAATATCACAAATTACAACAATGAGTTCCAAGCTACTACGACATAAATAGAAAATTGTTTACTTTTGAAATCTTTCTTCTACCAATAATTAAATTAGCATACACTCTATATTTCAAGTAAAACTAAATGCATAATATAGTCCACCAATACTCTTGCCAAGTAGCCAACTCTAAGGCGCCCGAAGGAAGGCACATAATATGCATATGACCATGTTGCATGTGCGAGAGAATAGGAAAGTTAGCTTCATATTCAAGTTGTAGGACAAATTTATTTCATGGAAATATCAATACAATTTGATTTAGAAAAGCTCAAAAAACGACGAGACAAGTGAGAAGTTGATCGTTAGGCAGATGTTGAGCTCGACCTTGGATAGCATGGGAAGATATTGCATAATTCATCTTGCACTAGGCTCAAAAAGTGTTATGATCCGTTGCTGCCGACCGAAACACTACCTGCGGAGCTCGATCCTATCAAGAACTTCAAGTACCGCACGTTCTTTTTGCGCAAACATGGTACAGTGGATGATGGTGCTAGACTTTAAGTGGCTATTGGAAACGAAAACGAGATTATATGCGGCCTGAGACCGAGGGGAATTCACACAGATGAGCACCGGAGAAGTACAATAAAATGCATTTTTGCTACTATGATCGAGTGATGAGCACATGTGCATGTGGTGAGTCCCCATGCAAGCTTATACTTGTGCTACTCTCCAAGCGTACTGTGAGTAGTAGTAGGACAGTAAAATGCATTATCTTAGAAATGCATAGACAGGGTATATATGCTCTCTATATCGCATAGAGTAGATCTGATATCAAAGGCACTCTACATTACTTGTGTTGTAAGATAATGCATCGGCACATACATCGACTGTAATTAAAGAAAACAGTTGATGGAGATATCTCCTATTGTTATGCAGGAAAATGATGTGAACATACCAACAAATGTCTGGTGCTGTAGCACAGCATATGCACAATAGAACGCATGTACGTTTGCTTTTGTATTTAAATGGCCAGTCCTTGCATTTCTAAGCGTTATTGTTTACATTTAGATTCGAGGTTTCTAGAAGTCTTCACCTCCAGTCAGTTATCAACGGTTATGAATTTAGGAGACTCCTGGTGACCAACCATTCCATTTGCCGTTGATATGTACGTACACGCGTCCTTTGTTGATTGTTATGTGATTCTGGAGCCTCCAACTGAATTCTCGTTTACTGCTTCAGCAGTCAACTTTGTTATCCGAATTTTTCAAATCAAAAGGAAGGTTCCACAGTTTAATCAGTTGATTCTTAAAACAACAGCATGAATTTGTTCAACGTACCCGGTCGTTGCGCAAAATCTTTTCCTCAACGTTGAATCTGTTCCACTTTGTCAACCTGATAATTACAACGAAATTTTATTGCATTTGTAAGCAAAGCATACACAAAAACCATTATAAATTTAAGAAAGTTAAACTTCCATGTAGTTACTCAGGTAGTTTAGAGTCTGGATCAGCTGTGAACGGACACACGTAGAGGGGACGACCTGACCTACCAAATGGGGCCTGGATCGCCCCCCTACATGCAGGGATCGATGCCGATCCCCATCCATATTTATTTTGGTTTTCCGTTAGTGGTTTGATGATTCGTGACTTTGAAATTGCGTTATTGACAAAGTGGGTTAACTTTGATAGAGTTAGGATCATTGTGGTAATGATATTATCATTTCTCAAATACTGCTACCGTACCATTTTTTTTGGTATATTGAATTTTTTTACCGTTACGGATCGACTGATTATACGGAAAATTTGGTAATTGTTTCACTGTAACCATAAATTATCTTTTTACTGTGATCCGAACTTTTTGCCGTTTTATTTATGTGTATTTTTTAAATTATTTTGATAAGCGTGTCTAGTCCGAAATTAATTAAAAAAAGAAAAGAAAAACCAAATAAATAAAGAAGAAGAAGAAGGAAAAACGAAAAAGAACTTGGAGAAAGGGAAGGGATGTTGATCTTTTGTTCCGATACGTTGGAAAAGGACGTGCAAGTTAATAAATAGAAAGTGGACTACGAAGTGGATAAAACAGGAGTGGGGAAACTAATCTGGCCGACTTGATAGATATGGCTGTAGATTGATATGCTTAGGTCGTAGTGCTTGGTTTGTTTGTTTGTCGACTTAACTATTTTCTATGTTTGCGTGGCTTTGCTTGATATATATCTCCTCTTTTGTTTGTTAAACTGCTGTCACATATTCGTGGGAGTTTGCTTCTCCCATGTAACTTGCATGCTAAGATATATTCACACGTATTTGGATTGCAAAGATTTTTTTTTTTTTTTTTTTTCTGAATTTTTTTTGAAAACCGATCAGAATCGTAAAACCCCCTAAAAACACCTAGTCCAGTCTGCGATCACCACATAAGTACTGTTCAATCTTAGCATATGCATATGTTAAATTATTAGCATGTCTTTTTGCATTCTGAACTGGTGTCGTTGTTATCACGAGGCAATCTTGTGCTGTTGGTGAAGACATGCCCTTTTTTTTTTAGGGAAGGAATTTTTATTTTTGCTGTGACATGCCTTTTTCAATTATATTCCAAAAATTAACGAGTAACCAAATGTGATTATATAATGGCAAAAATAATTCCAATGTTTCTGGAAGACCTCCAACGTCTCAGATGGTTAAGATGTAATGTTTTAGATGGAGGTTTGAAAAATCATGAAGTTAAGTCTTTGAAACATGAGATAAGAGCGTTATCAATAACACTCCAAAATTGAATATGAGAGGAAAAAAGGACGCTTGGTTACATTTTATACAAAAATTCATTGCAACGTTTGACTTACTGTTGATAAATCTGCCACTTTTAATGCTCTTTTTGATTATTTTTCCTTCTAGGTGTGCACAGTGGAAAATTCTGAGAAGGGTAGCACTAATCTATAATAATTTGTTAAGATAATTGAGTTATGTAAAAAAAATTATTATTTTTAAATATGTAGCTTTTGGTATATGATTTACACATGTTCGTATTTATGCAAAGAAGTTTATCAAGAAAATAAATGGAACTTAGTGTTCTTGCTTATTTTAAAACTAATATTTTATAAAATTTCGATACATAAGTACTTATATTCATGTATTTTGAGTTTTAACATTTAGCTTCTGGGTACGTTTATTCTAGCGGTAGAAGATATATAGATTGTACGCTAGACATTGTTTGAAAGAATGAAAAATACATTAAAATGAAAGCGTAACATAATATATATTTTTTCTGGCTAGACCGGCCGGATTATAAAGGTAGTTCCACTATTTTATAAAGTTGAAAAACATGTGATCTACACATGCACAGAACAACTAACTGATTGAAATGACCAAACACTCATAAAAACTACATATAACAAAGACATACAAAAAATAAGCAATAACGAAAACTACAAATCATCACTGATAGAATCATCCTGAATATAATAGTACCCTGCATAGGGAATAAAAATCTGAACATGGTAATCGAATCGAGAGGCTAAGTCTTCCACGTAAAAAGAAGCTTTCGATGAGAAAATTAATTTTCGATCCTAAGAAAGAGCTTGCAAAAGTAACAAATTATCTTCATCCATTTTACCTTCATTCCACAACCTCAAATCTTGACCAATCGATCGATAGAAAAGCCACTTGGAAACCCTAACTTTCCCAACATAAGTATAGAAATAATGCACTAGGTCAAAGTGAATCCCGGAATGGGCATGCAACCAAGCTTTCTCTTTTTCTATCTAAGAAATGTCTGGATCAGGAGCAACATCACAATCAATCTTTGGAGGAACAACCTTTTCTCGAACTACCGTCCTAGCTATCGGAACCCAGGTTCTAACGGGAGGACGAGGTAGAGGGGATTTGAAAGGGGGAGGCTTATTAGCATCAAGTTTAAAACTAGAAGAGCATTGATCAAAGGATTTACAAGTGGTGCAATAATCACGATTATCAATGAATACCTTAATCTGAGATGGTAAAGGCTTATCCTGTGTAATTTCAATCAAGACTCGCGCGAAAACTAGATTTCTTTTGGCAACAGTATTAACGTTGAGACACTTAAGTTTCCCAATGTGACATGCAAGCCAATTCATCCCAAGGAGAGGCTGATGAATTGAAGGTATGTGGGTAAACTGGTCCACACAAGGATCAAAAGAATTTGTCCACAAACCTAATCAATTGAAGCATACCAAATGGTAACTACGAAGGGCCTACCGCCAATAATGGAAGAAGCAACTTCAAGGACCCATAACCTTTCCTCCGCGGACAAGAATTTAAGATAAAAAAGCCCATCGACAAAAGTAATGCGCAAGGCAACACAGATATGCTAGGAATTTCGACATGTAGTGTGCATACTATTGTCGGGGTTTAGAACCAAGGAAAAAGCCTACAAGTTGACTTTTCCAGAAATTAGCCGCTTCTTGGTAGATTTCGACAGAAGGGATCGAGCCAAGCTCAGAGTCCGATTACAAAATCCACAGATGTGTAATCACTAGCAATGTTAGAAAGAGCAGCAAACAAAGAAGTCCAGTTCTTGGCAGTAAATACAGCTGAATTGGGTGGGGCATTTAAACAAGCAACATTCGATTGAGGAGAAACAATGGTAGGAGCTTCCTTAGAGGTCAAACAAACTATTAAAATGTCGCCCACGTTAAAAGAAGCTTCCGGAGAGAAAATTAATTTCCGATCCCAAGAAAGATCTTGCAAAAGATAAAAATATATTTAATGACTATAAAAATGTCGAATAAAATATAGAGGTTTTTAGGCACAAGGACAATATTAGAGAGAAATTTAGACATAAGGAGAAGAGGCTAAAAATTTAGCTGTAAGCATAGTTTTCAGTGTAAAACAAAGAATTCAGGGACCCACTATCATTTTTTATTTTACACTAAAAAGTGTCATTATGGTTAAATTTTTAGCATCTTGTCCTTGTGTCTAAATTTTCTCTAATTTTGTCCTTCACACTATTTTGTTGTAAAAAAATAAAATGGGAAGATGTTAGATCAGTAAAGGGAAATCATATACGGAAGGCATGCCAGGAAGCAAAGCAGTTAATTTCAGATGTGAATATGTATATAACGTAAAATTTGTTGTCGCACAAAAATTCAAACCTTATAACCGCTCGATATGGGAGTTTCCAAAAAAATGTTACAAATTAAATTCTTGTCTTAGTTATGTAAAAATTGATAACCTAGTTTTTGAAAGATTGTTTCATACCGTAATAACTTTAACTCATAACGAACAAATTAAATAATAAATAATATTTGCGTCAAAAGATAATAAAGTACAAAAGAAAATTATTTCTTACCAAAACATCGTATACTTTATCAATTGGTCAATGTAAATTTTGTATGTATATTATTAAAATTTAAAACTTTTACAAAACAAATTAATTAAAAATATTCTTTAACATTGAGAATTACAAGTTACTATAGTCATAGTTTATCATTAATTTACTGTCATACCTTAACAAATTTTCCTATCGGTGATAAAAAGTTCACAACTTGCACCAAATTTGGAAGGGAAAAAAGTGCATTTTTGTAATAATATAGTCATTTTGAAGAGAAAAAATTATATATATGATTGTTTACGATGAAACACTATTGTTAAAAGCAAATTTTATGCATATTTTCCTTTGTAATTAAGTAATATAAGTAAATAAATTATCAAAATTGAATGTACAATAATAGGAGAGACCAAAAGATGATTTTTTGTGTAACTGTAAAATTTTAAGTCATATAAACATAATAAATATTAGTTTTTCCGCTTTGTGATTTAAAACGCATTGAATTGTCATTTTTATGACTTATCAGATCAAATAATAATTGTTAGCCAATTGGATTTACTTTAAATTTAAGTTTTGAACCATTTAACAAGTTTAAGTTTATAATATTGAATGCAACATAACACAATAATTGCCAGAAGAATTTTGTAAATATTTGTAGAGATTATAATGATGATGATGGATAGAATTAATAGAGTATTGTAAGAATCAAAAAAATGATAATTATGTTGTAATATATATATATATGAATGTTGTGAATATGCTTTTATTAGTTCTCTGTTTAGTCCCACATCATGAGAATAAGTTATAGATCAGCTCCAAAGCCTATGTATAAAGGAGTCAATGTAAAAGAAATAAATATACATTTGAATGAATAGAAATGTCCTCTCTCCCTTATTGCTTCTGTTCTGCGTTCATTCTATAACACGTTATCAGCACGAAGCTCTATTAGAGCTATTATTTGAAATATTCTAGATCTATATTTATGGATCTATCATGTAAGTTATTTTTTTTCATGTTTTGAAATCATATAGATCTACATATATGAACTTGTTGTATCTTCTGCTTAGATGTGATCCATACTTCTAGATCACTTTTCTTTTTCAGTTTTGTAGATCTAGATTATGTTCCAGTGGATCTAACTTTTTAGATCTAATTATTTTTAACTTAGTGGTTTTTAGATATCCACTTATTCATATTTGATCTAGTATTATGGTATACCAAATATTTTTTTAGGAAGATCCATTCATTTTCTTTTTATAATATTATATATGGATCTTTTACCTCATACGCCATACATAAAACATCTTCATTTGCTACTTTATCTCTTCAATAACAGAGAAGCCATTGCTAATAGGTATGCATATATGTAAATAGCAAGCTGCTTGTTAGCCAACATATGTATAACTGTGGCCATTATTTTTGTTATATAACATGGTGTATGGCTCCTTGACGGTTTGTATTGTTTCATTATTGTAAGAAGTTCATTGTAAATGTATAGAGAAAGACTTGCAGATTTGGATTTCTTTTTATGATCCCGTGCCGTAATATATTCAATTTATTACATGCATGTCTACGGTCCTATTCTATTTTACGAGATCTGCATATATTTTTTATGATATAACAGTACTACAGTTTCATCGTTTTGTCCGTTCGTTTATTTATTAATTCGTTTTGATAATTATAGAACATGTATACTGATATGTGAATTTTGTTTAATTAAGAATTTGCAATTATTATTTTTGTGTAGTTCACAAAATGTCGAACACTGAAATCCATTTACAATCTCAATGCTTAGAGAGTACCATTAAAAATGGTAATAATATGTCCCAGCAGGACAAAGCAAAGGCCCTGATATTTTTAAGAGGCCATATCCACGATGATCTAAAATCAGAATATTTAACTAAAAAAAAAAAAAAGATCATCTCCACTTATGGAACTCCCTGAAGGAGCATTATGACCACCAGAAGACGGTCATACTTCCAAACACAAAGCAAGAGTCGTTGAATCTGAAGTTTACATGCAAAAGACTTCAAGCTCATATGATCTAAAGTTCATATACAAATTTTTCAAACAAGGAACCTGAAGTTCATATGCAAACAAGGAACCTGAAGTTCATATGCAAACAAGGAACCTGAAGTTCATATGCATACGAGAAACATGAAATAAAGCATAAAAGCATATAATTGCATTTAATATTTGCATATAGCAAATGACCTGTAAAAGGAAAGGATTTGAAAAATCAATGAAATGAAAAGTTTCAACAAAAGGAAAAAGCCTTATACTCCAATTTTATGCTACACATAATTTCTTGAAGAAACTTATTATTGGAAGAGATCATTACATTTATAGTAAATACTATTTTCTTGAAGAAAAATAGTGAAACGACTCTCATATGTGAAAAAAGGGGCACTTTCTAGAAAAGATGCTTCAATTTGAAATATATAATAACAATATATGAATTATGATAAAACTTAAAGTTTTATTATAGTCATTTTGGAACATATTATGTTTCTAGAAGAAATATTTCATTGTTTCTTAGGAAAACTTTTATAAAGAAAATATGCACCCTGAAGATCATATTGAGTTAAGATCTAAATATTGATCTTAATTCTGCACATCGGAAGTGAATGCAAAAATTATTTTTGTCATTACATGGAATTTAGAACCTGCAGTTTCTAAAAAGGCAAGAAGCAATTTTGATATAAAAAGAAAGATCTAAAAGATCTTTATATGGGTTGTATATTTTGAATAAAAAAAACATAATTTTTTATGCTTGTGAATTTTATGTATAAATTTACAAGTTTTTCAAATCAATCATATTGAAGAATGAGAAAAAAAAAATTGAATATGAGACATGTAGTTTATTTTTGTTTATAGTTGTGAATTTTATGTAAAGATCTGTAAATTTTTGAACCATTGAATGTTAGAGAATGCATTGTTATGATAATATATTATATTACCTTATTGTAATAAATGCATTGAATGCATTAGTTATTGTTAGTTAATTGATGTATGTTTGTATTTGGAATATGAATAAACATATGTATTATTATTCGATGTATTTAGATAGTAATAACTTATAATGTTACTGAAGAAAGGATAGAACCACAACTTGAAGTTGTGCAAAGAAAATATTTATACTGGAAGTTGTATAACTCAAAGTCTCGGACCTGAAGTCTTGAATTATATTATATATATATATATATATGTATAAACATTTTTGATAAAGTAACAAGTTTGAAATCTTGTCAATTAGCAATAATGTAAAAGCTTCTAAGTTAAAAGTATGTTAAAAGATTGAGAACCAGAAGTTCATCATAAATTTATAAAATTGATATGCATATGTATGTGTATATATATGCATAGGAACTTGAAGTTCCTCAATCCAGGAATTTGAAATACTTCATAATTTAAAAGCCTGAAGCTTTATTCAAACCGTATGAAATAATAACATTACACTTCTTGGTTAAATCATATGAGACAATAATAAAGCATCCAAAGATTGCACAATTTACAAAATGAGTTATATCTTGCTTATATATTTATATTTACATATCGTATTGAAGAATAAAATTTAACAACTCGAAGTTGTTGTATATTTTATTTGAACCAGAAGTTCAACACAGTAGAACTAGAAGCTCAATACAGTGGAACCAAAAGTTCAATACAGTGGAATCATAAGTTCAATACAGTTGAACCAAAATGTAGTGACCCGTATTTTAGCAAGATAATAATTTATTAATTTAATTATATAAATAGTGATTTAGAGAATTAAATGGCCGTTAATTAATAATAGTGAATATTTAATTAAAATAATAAATTAAATAATATATTCAATCCAGAAATAATAAAAAATATTGGACATCACAATATTCTGTGAACGGGGTTATCCCTAAGATGTAATTCAGCTTAGAGTTGAATTATATTGACGAATATATTCAATCGACGACAGTTTGAACGTATAATTATATTATAATTAAAATCAAGCTTGAAATGGCACTGCAGTTCGTAAATTGGCGATTCGAACTTCAGTTGAATGTACAGGATTCGTTTTAAGCCGGATTTCTGTGAAACAAGAAACGGGTGGAGCTGGTGGAGTATATCTTTCTAGTGGAAGAGAAAAATCGGGATTTCGTCGTGTAGATTTTGATGTACGTCCAAATCAAATTTCAGAAAAGTCGCTGTGAAATTCCTTTATAATTCGTAACGCTTTATATACGTTATAAAAGGATTTTTCAATGTAAATTGAATATCGAATCAATCTGGACTCGAAATAGCGAGTATATAATTACCCTAGAGCTGTATGATATGCCTCGGTGAATATATACGATAATATAAATTTATTTATATTTAATTTTATTTTATTTAAATATATTTATATATTTAAATCGGTCATCCAGAGCTTTAAAAATAGCCACTTTTGCAAACGAAGTCGGAATTCGACGAAACCAGTTTCGTTGGGACCGTAATGTTGAACTCTAGCTACATGTCCAGTTTGGTGATTTTTAGAAAGCAAATTGAGTATATAAAAGAGAATATGCCGAGAATATTCTTTTTATAAAATATCTAGACATTTATTTTCTCTATAAATACCCCTCCCTTAGAAATTCTAACCTAATTCCAACCTCCCGAAGTCAACAGCGCCGCTGTTCTTCACAAGAAAAATTCTTGGTCCTCTTTCAAAAATCATATGAAATTCAAATGAAAACTATAAATTTGTGTACATATATATTTGAAATCATCTACTGTTCCTCTTCACTTTGATACCCCTTTGGAAGGGCTCGACGTCAAATTTTGGGTTCGGGGTTTTCCCAGCGAGTTCTAGGGTTACCGTTCGATCTTGATTGAGGCAACGATACTGGATTTGGGGTTTATATTCGGACTTGGGGTTCAAAGGAGCATCGTATGTACAACTGTGGTGAAGTTTGGTTATGCGTTGATGTCGATACTGTACAGTAGCAGGGCGTTTCCTGATTCGACGCAGAGGGATCTGGTGATGCGAGTTGAGCAAATGGGGTATGAGTTGGTAGATATTGTAATGACAAGTGTGTTGATGATTTTAGTTTGAATTAGTGTTGAGAAATGAAGTGGAGAAAGGGGATGAAAGAAGTGGAAATGAACATTGAAGAAGCAGGTGGTTCACGGAAATGTGTTTGGGGGAGAAGGGTGATTACTGTTCATACGGGCGTGGGTTTTAAGGTTTGGGCTTGGGCCAAGTTGTTTTGATTGACGAACCGTAAGTTGCATTGGGATCGTATGGACGAACACTACGTCATGGAACTGACTGGAAGTCCATCGGAGCTCATTACAATTTGTGGCGAAATAAATTATCCGTCGAAATCAAATAACGCAAACCGTTATATAACGGTTAACGCGCTGATGTGAGTAAAACTCACCAACTCTGAACAGTTTAAAATTTCACGTTGTATTTTTAGAACTGTTAATCATCTGTTGATTGTTGTGTGTTAGTTGATTGATTGAACTGCTAGTCAGTTAGTTAAATTTCTATATTGATTCTGTTTAACAGAATATATCATATGGAACTGAAAGTGATGTTATCTAAATTGTCTAACATCTGTGATGCAGGGAAACAGGTTGGAGGAATCCGACTGGATTCCTCACAGTTATTTTATTATTTTTCATATATTGTAATATATGATGTAGGTTATAATCTGTGGTTGATTATATGTACGTGGACGATATTGAACATTGTGATTTGATATGATTTAACACCATAACATACAGAATGTTGATAAGGGGATTTTTCAAAGTGATATTGAAAACAGAATATTTATAAATTGGAATATTTATAAATAAGAGATATTTATAAATTTAAATATTTATAAATAAGGAATATTTATAAATTGGGATATTTATAAATAGGAGATATTTTAAAAAGGAAAATAAATTCAAAACATTTTCTTTTTGAATGGAAAGGCCTGTATGGCGAGTTTGGGGATTTTCCCGATGCTTCCGGTACAAAGGAGGTTATGGCGAATTTTCCCGGGAATTTAAGGAGTTAGGATATTTCAAGAATAAATTTGAAAAGGGAATATTTGTAAACCATTTACAAATAGAATTGGAAAGGAAACATTATAAAAGGGAAATCATTTTTTTAGAACCGTTATTTAAAAATGAATCTTTTCAAATGAATAAAACGTTGTTAAAAAGGAAATCTTTATAAAGTGAATAAAGTTAATCGAATATAGACATTCGAAAGGAGTTAAATCGAATAAGTTATTCGAAGGGAGTAAATCGAATATGTTATTCGAAAGTTAGTAAATCGAATATGTTATTCGAAAGTTAGTAAAACGAATATGGTATTTGAAGTTAGTTAATCGAATATGGTATTCGAAGTTAGTTAATCGAATATGGTATTCGAAAGGAGAAATCGAATATGGTATTCGAAGTTAGTTAATCGAATATGGTATTCGAAAGGAGAAATCGAATATGGTATTCGAAGTTAGTTAATCGAATATGGTATTCGAAGTTAGTTAATCGAATATGGTATTCGAAGTTAGTTAATCGAATATGGTATTCGAAGTTAGTAAAACGAATATGGTATTTGAAATTAGTTAATCGAATATGGTATTCGAAGTTAGTTAATCGAATATGGTATTCGAAAGGAGTTAATCGAATATGGTATTCGAAAGTTAGTTAATCGAATATGTTATTCGAAAGGGGTTAGTCAAGTCGAGTTAGTCAAATAAAGTTAACCAGTTAGAGTTAATCAGTTAGAGTTAACCAGTTGGAGCTAATTAGTTAGAGTTAATCAGTTAGAGTTAACCAGTTGGAGTTAATTAGTTAGAGTTAATCAGTTAGAGTTAACCAGTTAGAGTTAATCAGTTAGAGTTAACCAGTTAGAGTTAATCAGTTAGAGTTAACCAGTTAGAGTTAACCAGTTAGAGTTAATCAAATATAGTTATTTGAGACAGAGTTAGTCAAACATAGTATTCAGGGTAAGTTGCCATATTGTACGACTGCTAGCGTAATTCGCAGGGCTGTAAATAGCCTACGGCGGTCGGATGTTTCCTGAGGGAGTCAGGCGTAACCATTGTGATCGCTGCGATCTAGAGTCAAGCGAATGGAGTTTAATTGAATATTAGTTATTCGATAGGAGTTAATCGAGTTGAGAAATAAGTTAAGTTAAATAAGTTGAGTTGATCGAGTGGTTCGACCAAGTTAGTCGAGCCTAGTTAATCGAATCAAATTGGTCGAACCAAGTAAGTCGAGTTAGTCGAGTCAAGTTAAGTTCGTCGAGTTAAATAAATCGATGTTAGTTTCATCGAAAGGAGTAATCGATGTTAGTTTCATCGAAAGGAGTTATCGATGTTAGTTTCTTCGAAAGGAGTTATCGATGTTAGTTTCATCGAAAGGAGTTATCAATGTTAGTTTCATCGAAAAGAGTTATCGATTATAGTTAAATCGAAGTGAGATTTTCAAATATGAGATATTTGAAAAGGAAGAGTTATCGAATATTAGTTATTCGAAGAAAGACAATCGAATATCGTTCATTCGAGAAGGAGTTAATCGAATATAGGTTATTCGAAGAAGAGTTAATCAAATAGAGATTTCTCGAAGAGAGTAAATCGGCAAATTCGATTATATCGAATTCGGGAAAGTACTTATACTTTCCAGTGTTTAAATAGAGATTTATTTATTTATAAATAAATAAGTGTTAGGTTAATTATTCACTAATAAGAATAGAAGTTATAATTAAGGTTAGATAATTCGAAAGTAGGGATTATAACGTTATCGTTATAACCAATGTTTTAAATATAGAAGTGGATTAGTAAAATTGAATCCGAGAAAGGCGTAAAGAAGTTGTAAAAAATTAAAAAGATAAACTTTGACCATTTCGAAGTTATAACGTTGTTCAGTTAAGGTCTGAGAGGTAATTATACCCCAACTTGAGTGACTTCCTTCTTAAATAAGAAATGGTAAGGTTTGATCGTAAAGGAGTTTTGGAAATGTTTTCCAAACGAGAATCAGAAATGTTTTCTGATAAAAGAAAAATAAGAATTTGGAATATAGGGAAACAGGAGATAAGTAAATAAATGAACTAAAGAGATTTATGTTAAATGATGTTTGTTCGATATAATTTCCATTTGGAAATAATATCGTTGTTTGCATACTTGTTTTTCTTTGATGGTTAAATCACCGACTATCGAAGTTTTGACCATTTTAACGTTGTTAATATGGAGAGACCGGTTAGATTATTATCCACAGAACCACTCTGTATTGGCATAAGCATCGCGAATCATATATGCCAAAGATAATTGAAGACGAAGTAAAATGCAAGGCTGTCCTGTTTACAGAATAGTGCCTTCGGTTTGTCCAGTCCCAGAACAACTTGTATGGACGAAGGTCTGACAGAGTATATCCAATAGATCGCGTAAGTTGATCTGTTCAAACATATTCACGTTTGGTGGCGGAGGAATTCGTTTCTCTTAGCTGTATACCCGTGTTATTTTTGGATAAGTCAATTTGTGATTTGGCGGGTATGACGATATGACGTTCTAAGTGAATGAAGATGGATGTATGACAGAGTATTTCCAGACGGTCACGTACATTGATTTCTTCAACTATACCAAGAGTGGAAGCGGAGAAGGAAACTTCTTTTAGCTGACACGTAATATATGGTTGTAGACGTCAATTAGTGATTCTGATGGATTTGACAATGTAGCATTCGAAGTGAATCTGATGTAATGATAAAGCGTAGCTTCTAGCCTCATCAACCGGTAAATGACAGAAATCGGGCAGGCAGCATGGCTAAGTCGGTCGCACCGAAGTAGGGTGTATAATCACCTATCTAGAGAATATTCATTTGTTTATTAAATCTATCAATGCTGTCCCATATATATACGGGAACGGTTGCTGATCCCAACCGTTGGTGATGTACATTCGATACACTCAAGCGAAATGAGTGGTCGGTCATGTGTGGCTGAGTTACAAGATGTTCTTGTTGAACTCCAGTGTATTGTTCCTAGAGTACACTGATCGGAAGGTGGTTCCATACCTTGTCATAGTTGGAAATCCATTATCCAATACGTGCTTGCGATTTTGATTGTATACTATATATGTAGAACGTGAGATGAAAGCGTTTCTGCTAGTTGATATCTATTTGTACATAGACATTATTATAATATCAAAAGGTTTTTGATATAAAGATATTTTGGATTTTTATAAGGGAAAAACCCGTTCCGTTCTGCGGCATGGTCTTATGAGATATCGTTTACTTGTTCATATACCTGTTTAAAACTGTTTTACTCGCACCAGTCCCATGACTGACCCGGAGTTTACTTTGTTGTTTTCCCTAAACTCTTGGGTGCCTAAATTTGTATGGGCAGTCAAGTAGTCGGGATTTACAGATATACTGGAAGAGCTTGGAGCAGGAGGCTTCAAGATCACAGAGCTATAGTTATTTCCGCTGTGTTGTAAGTGCTTTACTCTGATAAGTGCTATTGTATACATAACTGTTATATTTCAAAGTTATGTTATCTATTATATGTTATTCGTTCCGCTGTGAGGTTCTTGTCACTCTGATGTTGTGTTCTTCTTCTTCTTCTATTCTAAGTTTCTATCTTATCCATTCTCACCTTCTAATTTCTTTCATTAATTACCGGGATTTTTCGATGTTTTGGTTATCGACATCGAGCTTATGTCGATAACCAAAGTCGCCGAAAATCCGGGTTACTACAGTTGGTATCAGAGCTTAAGTTAAGAATTACTTGGCTCTGTGGCGTGACTCGGTAGAGATAGGGTTAGTAATACCCTAGATTGAGTTTGAGTGTATATATACGAGTGCGTATTTGTATTTGATATAAAAATGGTTTTATATTGTGGAGATTCATTGGCTAAGTTGTTTATGAGTTCTGGTCGATCAGTTTGATCCACTGTATCGGTAGGAGTAAATAAACACTTGAATACGATGGACCGACACAGTATGGATATGTGATATATTATCATATATAGGATATATTTGTTGCTATTATAATCGAGTAAGATTATAAATTAAATGGTTAAGTATATAACCAATCAGAATCATATAAGTAAAGTATATGAAATAAGATGAATTGAATATGAATTTAAATCAGATTTGGAATTAAAATAAGGAAATTTTAAGTTCCTGGAAGATTTTGAAATGTTTTCAAAATGGAAGTATTTAGTAATGGTTTTAAAAATGATATAGTATTGAAATCACATGGGTCGCTGGAAAATAATTCCGATGATGACTGCGCAGTATCATCGGTGTGATTTTCGAGTTCTAAGTGACGGATTACTACCAAGGACTTAGTTTTTAAAATTGTTTTTGTGAAAATAAGGTGTTCAAGAAATTCAAAGGTTTTGAATTGGTATAATGATTTCAAATTTGATTTGAAAGAAACCCAGGGATTTAAGTTCTGGAATTAAAATTTAACGTATGAAGTTAAATAGACTGAGATGACAAATGTGAATAAGTGAATTAGAATTAAACTTGAACTAAGTTAAATAAAATTGAATTGGATTAAAGATAATCTAGAATGGAACCAAATTGATAAGTCAATAATTTGGAATTTGATATTGGGGTTCGAATGAAATTCGATTTGGATTTGAGGATATGAACTGATTGGAATTCAATTGAGATAACACTGGTATATGCTGAGTTGATAGCATATGGAAGTGATAGAGTTGATATGCCCAACAAAAAGGTACCAGTTTATATTATATATGGATATGAGATTTATGAGCCGAATTGGCAAGCCGCTTGGCTGTTTGATTTTCTTTTGGGATAAAGAAGGCCTAGAGAGGCGAGTTGGAGTTTGAGATATTGACCAGTACAAAGGAAGTGCTGGCGAAATTTTTAGAAAAGTTAAGGCGTTAGAAAATTTTCAGATTTTTGAAAATTTTCGTTGATAAGAATTAATTTATAATTTAAATGAAATTAAATTGGTTCAGTTGAAACTGAAGTTAAGAAGTGAACAAATATGTTCTAACCAGTCGATAGGGTCGTCCCCTAGCTTAGCAATTTCGAGGACGAAATTTTATTAAGGGGGGAAGATTGTAGTGACCCGTATTTTAGCAAGATAATAATTTATTAATTTAATTATATAAATAGTGATTTAGAGAATTAAATGGCCGTTAATTAATAATAGTGAATATTTAATTAAAATAATATATTAAATAATATATTCAATCCAGAAATAATCAAAAATATTGGACATCACAATATTCTGTGAATGGGGTTATCCCTAAGATGTAATTCAGCTTAGAGTTGAATTATATTGACGAATATATTCAGTCGACGACAGTTTGAACGTATAATTATATTATAATTAAAATCGAGCTTGAAATGGCGCTGCAGTTCGTAAATTGGCGATTCGAACTTCAGCTGAATGTACAGGATTCGTTTTAAGCCGGATTTCTGTGAAACAAGAAACGGGTGGAGCTGGTGGAGTATATCTTTCTAGTGGAAGAGAAAAATCGGGATTTCGTCGTGTAGATTTTGATGTACGTCCAAATCAAATTTCAGAAACGTCGCTGTGAAATTCCTTTATAATTCGTAACGCATTATATACGTTATAAAAGGATGTTTCAATGTAAATTGAATATCGAATCAATCTGGACTCGAAATAGCGAGTATATAATTACCCTGGAGCTGTATGATATGCCTCGGTGAATATATACGATAATATAAATTTATATTTAATTTAATTTTATTTAAATATATTTATATATTTAAATGGGTCATCCAGAGCTTTAAAAATAGCCACTTTTGCAAACGAAGTCGGAATTCGACGAAACCAGTTTCGTTGGGACCATAATGTTGAACTCTAGCTACATGTCCAATTTGGTGATTTTTAGGCACCGTATGTAATCACGAGAATTTTTAGAAAGCAAATTGAGTATATAAAAGAGAATATGCCGAGAATATTCTTTTTATAAAATATCTAGATATTTATTTTCTCTATAAATACCCTTCCCTTAGAAATTCTAACCTAATTCCAACCTCCCGAAGTCAACAGCGCCGCTGTTCTTCACAAGAAAAATTCTTGGTCCTCTTTCAAAAATCATATGAAATTCAAATGAAAACTATAAATTTGTGTACATATATATTTGAAATCATCTACTGTTCCTCTTCACTTTGATACCCCTTTGGAAGGGCTCGACGTCAAATTTTGGGTTCGGGGTTTTCCCAGCGAGTTCTAGGGTTACCGTTCGATCTTGATTGAGGCAACGATACTGGATTTGGGGTTTATATTCGGACTTGGGGTTCAAAGGAGCATCGTATGTACAACTGTGGTGAAGTTTGGTTATGCGTTGATGTCGATACTGTACAGTAGCAGGGCGTTTCCTGATTCGACGCAGAGGGATCTGGTGATGCGAGTTGAGCAAATGGGGTATGAGTTGGTAGAGATTGTAATGACAAGTGTGTTGATGATTTTAGTTTGAATTAGTGTTGAGAAATGAAGTGGAGAAAGGGGATGAAAGAAGTGGAAATGAACATTGAAGAAGCAGGTGGTTCACGGAAATGTGTTTGGGGGAGAAGGGTGATTACTGTTCATACGGGCGTGGGTTTTAAGGTTTGGGCTTGGGCCAAGTTGTTTTGATTGACGAACCGTAAGTTGCATTGGGATCGTATGGACGAACACTACGTCATGGAACTGACTGGAAGTCCATCGGAGCTCGTTACAATTTATGGCAAAATAAATTATCCGTCGAAATCAAATAACGCAAACCGTTATATAACGGTTAACGCGCCGATGTGAGTAAACTCACCAACTCTGAACAGTTTAAAATTTCACGTTGTATTTTTAGAACTGTTAATCATCTGTTGATTGTTGTGTGTTGGTTGATTGATTGAACTGCTAGTCAGTTAGTTAAATTTCTATATTGATTCTGTTTAACAGAATATATCATATGGAACTGAAAGTGATGTTATCTAAATTGTCTAACATCTGTGATGCAGGGAAACAGGTTGGAGGAATCCGACTGGATTCCTCCACAGTTATTTTATTATTTTTCATATATTGTAATATTTGATGTAGGTTATAATCTGTGGTTGATTATATGTACGTGGACGATATTGAACATTGTGATTTGATATGATTTAACACCATAACATACCGAATGTTGATAAGGGTATTTTTCAAAGTGATATTGAAAACAGAATATTTATAAATTGGAATATTTATAAATAAGAGATATTTATAAATTTAAATATTTATAAATAAGGAATATTTATAAATTGGGATATTTATAAATAGGAGATATTTTAAAAAGGAAAATAAATTCAAAACATTTTCTTTTTGAATGGAAAGGCCTGTATGGCGAGTTTGGGGATTTTCCCGATGCTTCCGGTACAAAGGAGGTTATGGCGAATTTTCCCGGGAATTTAAGGAGTTAGGATATTTCAAGAATAAATTTGAAAAGGGAATATTTGTAAACCATTTACAAATAGAATTGGAAAGGAAACGTTATAAAAGGGAAATCATTTTTTTAGAACCGTTATTTAAAAGTAAATCTTTTCAAATGAATAAAACGTTGTTAAAAAGGAAATCTTTATAAAGTGAATAAAGTTAATCGAATATAGACATTCGAAAGGAGTTAAATCGAATAAGTTATTCGAAGGGAGTAAATCGAATATGTTATTCGAAAGTTAGTAAATCGAATATGTTATTCGAAAGTTAGTAAAATGAATATGGTATTCGAAGTTAGTTAATCGAATATGGTATTCGAAAGGAGAAATCGAATATGGTATTCGAAGTTAGTTAATCGAATATGGTATTCGAAAGGAGAAATCGAATATGGTATTCGAAGTTAGTTAACCGAATATGGTATTCGAAGTTAGTTAATCGAATATGGTATTCCAAGTTAGTTAATCGAATATGGTATTCGAAGTTAGTAAAACGAATATGGTATTCGAAGTTAGTTAATCGAATATGGTATTCGAAGTTAGTTAATCGAATATGGTATTCGAAAGGAGTTAATCGAATATGGTATTCGAAAGTTAGTTAATCGAATATGTTATTCGAAAGGGGTTAGTCAAGTCGAGTTAGTCAAATAAAGTTAACCAGTTAGAGTTAATCAGTTAGAGTTAACCAGTTGGAGTTAATCAGTTAGAGTTAACCAGTTGGAGTTAATTAGTTAGAGTTAATCAGTTAGAGTTAACCAGTTAGAGTTAACCAGTTAGAGTTAATCAGTTAGAGTTAACCAGTTAGAGTTAATCAGTTAGAGTTAACCAGTTAGAGTTAATCAAATATAGTTATTTGAGACAGAGTTAGTCAAACATAGTATTCAGGGTAAGTTGCCATATTGTACGACTGCTAGCGTAATTCGCAGGGCTGTAAATAGCCTACGGCGGTCGGATGTTTCCTGAGGGAGTCAGGCGTAACCATTGTGATCGCTGCGATCTAGAGTCAAGCGAATGGAGTTTAATTGAATATTAGTTATTCGATAGGAGTTAATCGAGTTGAGAAATAAGTTAAGTTAAATAAGTTGAGTTGATCGAGTGGTTCGACCAAGTTAGTCGAGCCTAGTTAATCGAATCAAATTGGTCGAACCAAGTAAGTCGAGTTAGTCGAGTCAAGTTAAGTTAGTCGAGTTAAGTTCGTCGAGTTAAATAAATCAATGTTAGTTTCATCAAAAGGAGTAATCGATGTTAGTTTCATCGAAAGTTGTTATCGATGTTAGTTTCATCGAAAGGAGTTATCGATGTTAGTTTCATCGAAAGGAGTTATCAATGTTAGTTTCATTGAAAAGAGTTATCGATTATAGTTAAATCGAAGTGAGATTTTCAAATATGAGATATTTGAAAAGGAAGAGTTATCAAATATTAGTTATTCGAAGAAAGACAATCGAATATCGTTCATTCGAGAAGGAGTTAATCGAATATAGGTTATTCGAAGAAGAGTTAATCAAATAGAGATTTCTCGAAGAGAGTAAATCGGCAAATTCGATTATATCGAATTCGGGAAAGTACTTATACTTTCCAGTGTTTAAATAGAGATTTATTTATTTATAAATAAATAAGTGTTAGGTTAATTATTCACTAATAAGAATAGAAGTTATAATTAAGGTTAGATAATTCGAAAGTAGGGATTATAACGTTATCGTTATAACCAATGTTTTAAATATAGAAGTGGATTAGTAAAATTGAATCCGAGAAAGGCGTAAAGAAGTTGTAAAAAATTAAAAAGATAAACTTTGACCATTTCGAAGTTATAACGTTGTTCAGTTAAGGTCTGAGAGGTAATTATACCCCTACTTGAGTGACTTCCTTCTTAACTAAGAAATGGTAAGGTTTGATCGTAAAGGAGTTTTGGAAATGTTTTCCAAACGAGAATCAGAAATGTTTTCTGATAAAAGAAAAATAAGAATTTAGAATATAGGGAAACAGGAGATAAGTAAATAAATGAACTAAAGAGATTTATGTTAAATGATGTTTGTTCGATATAATTTCCATTTGGAAATAATATCGTTGTTTACACACTTGTTTTTCTTTGATGGTTAAATCACTGACTATCAAAGTTTTGACCATTTTAACGTTGTTAATATGGAGAGACCGGTTGGATTATTATCCATAGAACCACTCTGTATTGGCATAAGCATCGCGAATCATATATGCCAAAGATAATTGAAGACGAAGTAAAATGCAAGGCTATCATGTTTACAGAATAGTGCCTTCGGTTTGTCTAGTCCCAGGACAACTTGTATGGACGAGGGTCTGACAGAGTATATCCAATAGATCGCGTAAGTTGATCTGTTCAAACATATTCACGTTTGGTGGCGGAGGAATTCGTTTCTCTTAGCTGTATACCCGTGTTATTTTTGGATAAGTCAATTTGTGATTTGGCGGGTATGACGATGTGACGTTCTAAGTGAATGAAGATGGATGTATGACAGAGTATTTCCAGATGGTCACGTACATTGATTTCTTCAACTATACCAAGAGTGGAAGCGGAGAAGGAAACTTCTTTTAGCTGACACGTAATGTATGGTTGTAGACGTCAATTAGTGATTCTGATGGATTTGACAATGTAGCATTCGGAGTGAATCTGATGTAATGATAAAGCGTAGCTTCTAGCCTCATCAACCGGTAAATGACAGAAATCGGGGAGGCAGCATGGCTAAGTCGGTCGCACCGAAGTAGGGTGTATAATCACCTATCTAGAGAATATTCATTTGTTTCTTAAATCTATCAATGCTGTCCCATATATATACGGGAACGGTTGCTGATCCCAACCGTTGGTGATGTACATTCGATACACTCAAGCGAAATGAGTGGTCGGTCATATGTGGCTGAGTTACAAGATGTTCTTGTTGAACTCCAGTGTATTGTTCCTAGAGTACACTGATCGAAAGGTGGTTCCATACCTTGTCATAGTTGGAAATCCATTATCCAATACGTGCTTGCGATTTTGATTGTATACTATATATGTAGAACGTGAGATGAAAGCGTTTCTGCTAGTTGATATCTATTTGTACATAGACATTATTATAATATCAAAAGGTTTTTGATATAAAGATATTTTGGATTTTTATAAGGGAAAAACCCGTTCCGTTCTGCGGCGTGGTCTTATGAGATATCGTTTACTTGTTCATATACCTGTTTAAAACTGTTTTACTCGTGACTGACCCGGAGTTTACTTTGTTGTTTTCCCTAAACTCTTGGGTGCCTAAATTTGTACGGGCAGTCAAGTAGTAGGGATTTACAGATATACTGGAAGAGCTTGGAGCAGGAGGCTTCAGGATCATATAGCTATAATTATTTCTGCTGTGTTGTAAGTGCTTTACTCTGATAAGTGCTATTGTATACATAACTGTTATATTTCAAAGTTATGTTATCTATTATATGTTATTCGTTCCGCTGTGAGGTTCGTGTCACTCTGATGTTGTGTTCTTCTTCTTCTTCTATTCTAAGTTTCTATCTTATCCATTCTCACCTTCTAATTTCTTTCATTAATTACCGGGATTTTTCGATGTTTTGGTTATCGACATCGAGCTTATGTCGATAACCAAAGTCGCCGAAAATCCGGGTTACTACACAAAAGTTCAATACAGTTTAACAAACTTGAAATTGTTTATATATTATTTGAACCAGAAGTTCAATATAGATAAACGACTTGAAGTTGTTCATATATTTCATTGGAATCAGAAGTTCAATACAGTTCCAAATAAGATATTTTGGATATTATGATACGATATTTAAGATTCGCATTGATATTGCTTGATAAGCAAAAATTAATGATTGGAACCTTATGAAAAATTTGTTCTAAAGTAAGTAACTCGGATGAGAAAGAATATGCAAATCAATTACATATGTAATACGTGAATGCACATATATACACATATATGCGAATTTTTTTATTAACAACCTGAAGTTGTCATGAGCTCATATTATAAATCATGCAGATATTATATTTCAGAAAGTCGATTGACATCAATATTGAATGATGTAACACCCCGTATATTCTATAATAGTGAAATTCATAAATTAAAGTATAATTAATTATAATGAAAGAATTAATGGAAATGGCTTACGCCATTGCGTTCGTCTCGGAATTCTGGTTGAGATAGAGTCCGAGTTTGCGTGAAACGGACTCCGTATGAAGGAGTTATGATCTCCGGAAGTTTCATAATAAATTGGAAATTCAAAAACAGCTCAGAACAGGTTTAAAATTCGAATTCGAGTTCAAACTGGGCTGGGCGGGAAAATTCCCGCCTAGTGACCAGGTCGACACTAGTGTCGACTGGGCAGTCGACCTGGCCCCCCAAGTCGACTGCGCAGTCGACTTGGGTGTCGACCTGCAGGTCGACTTGCCTAGTCGGCCTGACCAGGTGGGTCTGACCCTGGTTCGACTTCTGGTGTGTTGTACGGTCTGATTTCCCTCCCTGTTTGCATCTGACGGCTCAAATTAACTTGAAAACCCTATAAATACACCCTAAACTCAACTAATTCACATAAGAAAATAAGAGAGGAGTCGTCATGCTGCCAGGAAGGAGTTGATCGTAGCCGCCAAGAATCAAACTAAGAAGCAAATTAAAGTCTAATCAAATCAATCAACAAATTGCTACCCAAAGGAGAGCACCTCCAAATTCAGAAAACAGAAATCAGAAAACAAGATCTCGTCACACATTGTAAGTATAGTGGTCTTTCAGAATCTGAATAAAATTATGATGTGATACGATGTAATTGAGAATAGAATTATATTATTGTTGTATAATGATGTAGATCTTGTGTATTGTAATGTTTCTATCGTGATTTTGTGTATTGATTAGTGGCATAAATGGGTCGATGCAAGTTTATTATACGATTGTATATTAAAGTAATTGCAATTGCAAGTTTGTGGCAAAATCTATGATTAGATCCCTCTCATGTTTATGTTAATGTCCCCTTTATGTTTATGTTGATATCATGGGCCATATACTTATGTAAACATATCCTAGATCTGAGATCTTTTATGCCTACATGCCTCAAAACTTATGTATACATCTTAGATCCATTACAAGTATGATCAGAACTATGTTAAATGCAGTTTGGGTTACATAAACTATGCAAGTTCATGTGGAAATAGACTATATATTAGATGGGTGGTTGCTTTCATTGCGGAGAGACTGGGCACCAAGCTAAGGACTGCCCACAGAAGAAAGGACAGGGACAGAAAGCTGGATCTACTTCAGGGGGTCAAGTTCATGCTCTGACAGCACCTCCACAGGAACGAGGTAGTAATATTTCTGTAGAAAGTGTAGTCTATCTTTATGATCATCCAGTTCGCACACTTTTTGACTCTGGTGCATCACACTCCTTTATTCCATCTGCTTTAGTAGAATCTCTGCATCTAGACACTAGTATGGTTGAGGATCCCTTTGTAGTTTCAAATCCAATTGGGGGCTCCGCTTACTTGTCAATGGTTTGTTTGGGTTTGAAAATCTCTATTCTGAGTGTTGAGTTTAGTTGTAATGCCTTTGTTCTAGGCTTCTCGGGATATGGTTTGATCTTAGGCATGGACTGGTTATCCAGTAACGGTGCCATTCTTGATTGTGAGAAAAGAGTAGTTAGACTCTTGACTCGGCTTGGTAACACTCTAGAAATTTCCTGAAACCCTTTGAATGCTGTTATGCTTAGTTATCTAGAGTCGCTTGATGCTTCTGACGAGAATTTGCAGTCGGTTAGAGTAGTCCGGGAATATCCGGATGTCTTCGAGGAGGTGAAAGGCTTACCTCCGAAGCGGGAAATAGACTTTCGAATCTATCTTGTGGATAACGCAAAGCCCGTAGCTTTACTTGTCAGACATATGGCTCCAAAAGAGAGAAAGGAGCTCAGTAAGCAGGTTAAAGAGCTTCTAGAAAAGGGTTTTATTAGAAGGAGCATTTCAGAATGGGGTGCTCCAGTGGTGTTCGCAACCAAAGCAGACGGTTCGCTTCGCCTCTGTGTTGACTATAGGGAGTTAAACAAGTTGACCAAGAAAAATAGGCACCCTCTTCCGAATCGACAATTTGTTTGATCAGCTTGTAGGCGCGTCAGTTTTCTCCCAACTTGATCTAGCAACTGGGTTCCATCAGCTAAGAGTAGCTGAGGATAGTATTGATAAAACGGCATTCAGAACCCCAGACGGTTTCTTTGAGTGGCTTATCATGCCCATCGGCCTGACAAATGTACCCGCTTATTTCGTGGACCTAATGAGCAGAGTGTTCAGAGAATTCCTCAACAAGTTTGTGGTTGTCTTCGTAGACGATATCTTGATCTTTTCAAAGAGTGAGGAAGAGCATGCTCAACATCTGAAGGAAATCATGGATACTCTCCGAGCACATCAGCTAAAGGCAAAATTTTCAAAATGCCACTTTTGGAGAGAAGAAGTAAGGTTTCTTGGGAATGTAGTATCTAAAGAAGGGCTGGCCGTAGACCCCGCGAAGGTAGTTGCGGTGCAAGACTAGAAGGCACCAAAGAATGCAACTGAGGTACGAAGTTTTCTAGGACTAGCAGGTTTCTACCGGAAGTTCATAAGGGATTTTGCAAAAATCTCAGCTCCACTCACAAGGCTGACAAAGAAGAATCTAGTGTTCAATTGGGACTTGGATTGCGAGTTGGCTTTCCAACGCCTAAAAAGGGCTCTTACAACAGCCCCAGTCCTGACTCTGCCAGACGGAAGCAAGATGTTCACAGTTTATACAGATGCATGTGGGACAGGGCTAGGCGCTGTCTTGATGCAAGAAGGGAGGGTAGTAGCTTATGGTGGAAGGCAATTGAAAGTTCATGAAAAGAACTACCCGACCCACGATCTTGAGTTAGCCACCATCGTCTTTGCACTTAAGTCTTGGCGCCATTATCTCCTAGGTGAGAAGTTCGAACTTTACACTGACCATAAATCGTTGAAGTATCTTTTCTCGCAGAAAGATCTTAACTTGAGGCAATAGAGATGGATGGAGTTTCTTGCCTCGTATGACTTCGAGATTTCCTATACTCCGGGCAAGGGCAATGTGGTGGCAGATGCCTTGAGTAGAAAGAAACTGACCCTAAGCCCACTCATTGTAGAAAGGCAAAGCTTAGAGTATATAGCCTGTTTTAACTTTAGGCCCTCCTCTGATTTCGTACCGGGTTTGTTAGCATCTCTCGAGGTGCATCCTACTCTTTTGGACACAATAGGGACGACACAACGTGAGGACCCTCAGCTAGTTGAAGTGGTTGATAAGCTAATTAGGGGTGAGACTTCTAGTCACCTCAGTAGATACTCTATCGATGATAAAGGCTGGCTGAGACACGACGGAAGACTATGCGTTCCACAAGCAAGGGAGTTGATAAAGAAGGTTCTCGAGGAAGCACATCGTTCCAAGATGACAATACACCCAGGCGGAGACAAAATGTACAAGGACATGAAAAGAGTTTTCTTTTGGAACGGCATGAAGAAGGACGTGGCAGATTTCGTTTCTAAGTGTATGGTATGCCAACAAGTTAAAGCGGAACAGAAAAAGCCTGGAGAACTGCTTCATCCCCTAGAGGTCCCATAGTGGAAGTGGGATAGCATTTCAATGGACTTCATTGATGGGCTGCCTAGGTCGAGAAGGGGCAATACTAGCATTTGGGTAATAGTGGATAGGCTTACAAAGAGCGCCCACTTTTTACCTGTCAAGAGTAGAAGGACCGCCTCATCCCTAGCGTCTCTTTACATCAAGGAGATAGTTTGACTCCATGGGATACCCTCCAGCATTGTTAGTGACCGAGACCCTATCTTTACAAGCGAGTTTTGGCGAAGTTTGCAAGAAGCTGTAGGCACTCAGTTATGTTTAAGCACGGCCTATCACCCTCAGACTGATGGCCAGACGGAAAGGGTGAATAGAGTTTTAGAGGATCTTTTGAGACTTTGTGTTCTTGACTTTGGAGGGACATGGGAGGATCACCTTCCCTTAGTGGAGTTTGCTTACAACAATAGCTTCCAAGCTACCATAGGCATGGCACCCTTCGAAGCATTGTATGGAAGACTGTGCAAGTCACCAACTTGTTGGTGGGAGTCTACAGATAAGGTTATTCTTGGTCCAGACATGATCAGAGAAACTTCAGAAAAAGTGGACTTGATACGAAGAAGGATGAAGACGGCCCAAGATAGACAGAAATCCTACGCTGACAAGAGAAGGACCGACCTTGAGTTTGAGGTTGGGGACAGAGTTTTTCTTAAGGTATCTCCTCTAAGGAACGTTGTTTGTTTTGGATCCACTGGAAAGCTAGCACCGAGATTTGTAGGACCATTTCCTGTCATCGAGAAGGTTGGGAAGATGGCCTATAGATTAGAGCTACCCGAAAAACTGGCCGGAGTTCACAACGTCTTTCATGTTTCTCATCTCCGGAGGTGTTTACACGAGTCTGCTGAAATAGTGGAACGAGAAGCAACTGTGAGAAGAGTTCCAACACGCATCTTAGGAACTGAAGTGAAAAAGCTACGCAACCGCGAAGTCAAGCTCGTCAAAGTTCAGTGGAGCAACGCCGAGGAAGACGCGACTTGGGAAACTGAGGCTAGAATACGCGCAGCCTACCCTTTTCTTTTTGAGGGTACATCTTTGATCTCTCTTTTTCCTTAAGTTATGCTTTATCTATCTTTTAGGCATATTTCCTCGACCCTTTCTCCTTAACTCCTTAGGTAGAAAACAAATGGATGCAAACATGTATTTGAAAACATGTTATGGATTATGGCTGCAAGTGGTTGCAAGTGATTGCTAGTGGTTGCTCGTGGATGCATATACACACACCCTAGGTTTTAGATTGGCTCAGTCACTTCATACTGCATATGCATATATGTATTCTCGTTCATATGTGGTTGAAATTTTATATGTTATCATATGGTTATCGCATTTGTATGAATTGTTGTGCACTCATTTGTATGAATTGTTGTGCACTCATGGATTCATGACACTTACATGATTCGCATTTAGGAGGTCAACTGAATCAGTCGACCGCCTGATTTCTGCATTAGATAGGGACATTTACACACATAATGCATATGATCATAAAGCATTAGAGGCTTTAAGGACAATGGACACCTGTGTTTGTTGGTTGAGTAGATGGACGATTGGATGGTAGGATATACATTCTTCCTAAACTTGAAGATTTCGGGGACGAAATCCTTTTAAGTGGGGGAGAATGTAACACCCCGTATATTCTATAACAGTGAAATTCATAAATTAAAGTATAATTAATTATAATGAAAGAATTAAGGGAAATGGATTATGCCATCGCGTTCGTCTCGGAATTCTGGTTGAGATAGAGTCCGAGTTTGCGTGAAACGGACTCCGTATGAAGGAGTTATGATCTCCGGAAGTTTCAGAATAAATTGGAAATTCAAAAAACAGCTCAGAACAGTTTTAAAATTCAAATTCGAGTTCAAATTGGGCTGGGCGGGAAAATTCCCGCCCAGTGACCAGGTCGACACTAGTGTCGACTGGGCAGTCGACCTGGCCCCCCAAGTCGACTGCGCAGTCGACTTGGGTGTCGACCTGCAGGTCGACTTGCCTGGTCGGCCTGACTAGGTGGGTCTGACCCTGGTTCGACTTCTGGTGTGCTGTACGGTCTGATTTCCCTCCTTGTTTGCATCTGATGGCTCAAATTAACTTGAAAACCCTATAAATACACCCTAAACTCAACTAACTCACATAAGAAAATAAGAGAGGAGTCGTCATGCTGCCAGGAAGGAGTTGATCGTAGCCGCCAAGAATTGAACTAAGAAGTAAATAAAAGTCTAATCAAATCAATCAACAAATTGCTACCCAAAGGAGAGCACCTCCAAATTCAGAAAACAGAAATCAGAAAACAAGATCTCGTCACACGTTGTAAGTATAGTGGTCTTTCAGAATCTGAATAAAATTATGATGTGATACGATGTAATTGAGAATAGAATTATATTATTGTTGTGTAATGATGTAGATCTTGTGTATTGTAATGTTTCTATCGTGTTTTTGTGTATTGATTAGTGGCATAAATGGGTCGATGCAAGTTTATTATACGATTGTATATGAAAGTAATTGCAATTGCAAGTTTGTGGCAAAATCTATGATTAGATCCCTCTCATGTTTATGTTAATGTCCCCTTTATGTTTATGTTGATATCATGGGCCATATACTTATGTAAACATATCCTAGATCTGAGATCTTTTATGCCTACATGCCTCAAAACTTATGTATACATCTTAGATCCATTACAAGTATGATCAGAACTATGTTAAATGCAGTTTGGGTTACATAAACTATGCAAGTTCATGTGGAAATAGACTATATATTAGATTTGGACATTTTTGGGTTAATTTACAACATGCTAGTTTTGTGTTCGACATTATACCAAGTTAATATGTTAAAACCCAAGTTTGTATAAATCTACATATGCCATCCTATGTGACACCCATTTAGTTGTATGTCAATTTTGAATGCAAGTTCACATGATCCAATGTTTATGTTAACGCCAATTTGCAAGTTCATGCGCTACACCTTCTATGTATCATAGAAAATATTATATGTTCTGGATTTCCCCTTTTCTCACGTTTATCAAGTTGGGCTGAATTGTGTCGAGCCCAACATTAGTACGTACAAACGGGGGTAATAGCGTTGGGTGTAAAACATGATATAAATAAATATGTTGGCATGTTTGGCGCGTGCCAACGACTGTGACATTTTAGCGGTATAAATCGTTATACCCAAATTAAAAGACGACATGACATTTACATAAATAATGAAATATGTAAATCTAGAAAAGACGACATGTTTGACCCGAGGTTGGATTGAGTTGTGACATAAACCTGCCCGGACCCGCCCGGCTGTCCAGTAGTCACAACAATACCTATCCAATGTGGGTGGTTAAACATTGAGACCAATAAAGACCCGAGGTTAGACTGAACTACGGTGTAAACCTGCCCGGAACCAACCGGCACATCCTGTAACCGTAGTGATATCTGTCTAATGTGAGTGGTCGGTGCTCTAAAAGGCTAAGGACAGGTGGTAGGGTTAAGTCAACTGAAAACACTTAACCAAAGATTCAACATGTTAACAAATATTGATGGGTGGGGTTAGGTATATACAAACACTTAACCACTTAACATGTTGACTAGAAAACCCTGGTAACGTAGGGACCCGTTTCAGCAGTAACCCAATTTAGGTATCAACGGTACCCTAAAACTAGGCAGGGTGGGGCACAATTACTGGGATGATTGTAAGCGGTCAAATAACGGCAATTGTTGGGTGCACAGTGTAGGTCTAACGATGTGCGGTCGTGCACGCACTCCGGAGCAGACAAGCAGGGCACTAGGGGCACCAGTAGTATATCCTATGCCTTCTAGTAATTGTGTCGGGGCCGCCACCATGGGTCTTGATACACCCCATGGTGGGACCAGCATAGGTATTTAAACTTCTTGGGGTAGCCGTAAGACACACATACGAGTAGGAGCCGATCTTTAGAAAACAAAAAGGATCACTTCACCCTCAGCATGGGGTGCCGGTTAGAATAATTCTAGCAAATGCAGAGATATAGTGTGGGTTCGATAGTATGTTCGATTCTAGACTACACTCCCTTAGTTATGGTACTATCCTGTTTTCAGTTTATGTCTATCATATCCTCTTTTTTTTCACATACTGAAAAGTCACTAGATTTACTCAGGCTTTATGTCTGACTCCATTTTTCTTTTCGTCTTCTTTTCTTTCATTCCCCCCCAGGTCAACAGGGAGGAAACAACTCAGCTTAGTCAGACTCTTTTGCAAGCTTGAAGACAATCGACGTACGGTTTGGATCTCTTTGGCTTGGATCATGGCTTTGGATATCATTATGGGGATTTTGTTAGTTTATTTTATGTTTTATGCTTCTTTGATAATCAAGACAGTTATGGAAATGTAATGTTTTTGGAAGTATTGTAAGACAATTATGGTATGGTTTGTGTAACACGTATTTTGATGAAATAAAAGTTTCTGTTGTTTCCGCTGTTTAAAAATATGTGTATTTATATCTGTCTTGTGTTTCTGTGACTTATACTTATAAACCTCCACCAAAATTAGGGCATTCCCTTTGTGAGTGACCCTAACGGAGGTGGGGTGTTTCACTTGGTATCAGAGCATAGGTTTACCAGATTAGATAAAGTTTTTGATATTATTTTCAAAAGAAAGTTTAAAGAAGCATTTTTTTTAGAAAAAAATATTTTAAAAGGATTGATCCCCCAAAGCCATGTGTACTATCTCCCTCTATCCTTCGTTTTGAATCTTTCCTTTCTGTTTCAGCATGTCTGGAGACCTTAACATTCCTGAAGGAGTACCGATACCCGGTTAGTTTAGGAGGTTCTTAGAAGTTAGGGCCGCAAATGGCGCGGGTCCGGCAGATATCCTTCCTCCCCCAGTAGCACCAGTTCCTCCTCCTCCTGCTCCTCCCCTTGGAAATGCTTTTGCCAAAACATGTAGAGACTTCAAGTCTATGGGTGGAAAAGACTTCCATGGAATTGAACCCTTTGTAGGAGCAAGAAATTGGCTAAAGGAGACCAAGGATCTGTTTGACATCTTCGGAGTTGATGATAGCCAAAAGATACAGCTAGCAGTGTGGTTGCTCAAAGATGAAACTTCCTATTGGTGGGAGATCACTAATGCTCAGAGGGCAGTGGAAACTTGGGATGATTTTAGGACAAGGTTCGAACTGAAATTCCTCTCCTAATTTGAAAGGAGCCCGCAAATAGAGAAGTTCTTGAATCTTAAACAGGGAAGCATGACGGTCAGGGAGTACGTCAATTAGTTTAATCAGTTGGCCAGATTTGGGCTGGACTTAGTAAATACCCAACACAAGAAGGCGCTTCGCTTCGTCAGAGGTCTGAATGAGCCTATACACAGCCTTGCCATGACCCTTGTGTCCATGGGAGCGACTTATGAAAGCTTGGTAGACATGGCGTTGCTACACGAGGAAGACCACGGCAAGAAAGAGACTAAGGCGGAGGAAAAGAAAGAAGGTTTACAGGTTAAGAAGACAGACTTTAAGAAAGGAGGAAAGAACAAGAAGTCCCATGAGAAGAGAAAGTGCCATTTCTATGGCATAGTTGGACATATAGAGAAAGACTGTCAGAAGAAGAAGGCAAAGATGGGTGGTTGCTTTCATTGCGGAGAGACTGGGCACCAAGCTAAGGACTGCCCACAGAAGAAAGGACAGGGACAGAAAGCTGGATCTACTTCAGGGGGTCAAGTTCATGCTCTGACAGCACCTCCACAGGAACGAGGTAGTAATATTTCTGTAGAAAGTGTAGTCTATCTTTATGATCATCCAGTTCGCACACTTTTTGACTCTGGTGCATCACACTCCTTTATTCCATCTGCTTTAGTAGAATCTCTGCATCTAGACACTAGTATGGTTGAGGATCCCTTTGTAGTTTCAAATCCAATTGGGGGCTCCGCTTACTTGTCAATGGTTTGTTTGGGTTTGAAAATCTCTATTATGAGTGTTGAGTTTAGTTGTAATGCCTTTGTTCTAGGCTTCTCGGGATATGGTTTGATCTTAGGCATGGACTGGTTATCCAGTAACGGTGCCATTCTTGATTGTGAGAAAAGAGTAGTTAGACTCTTGACTCGGCTTGGTAACACTCTAGAAATTTCTTGAAACCCTTTGAATGCTGTTATGCTTAGTTATCTAGAGTCGCTTGATGCTTCTGACGAGAATTTGCAGTCGGTTAGAGTAGTCCGGGAATATCCGGATGTCTTCGAGGAGGTGAAAGGCTTACCTCCGAAGCGGGAAATAGACTTTCGAATCTATCTTGTGGATAACGCAAAGCCCGTAGCTTTACTTGTCAGACATATGGCTCCAAAAGAGAGAAAGGAGCTCAGTAAGCAGGTTAAAGAGCTTCTAGAAAAGGGGTTCATTAGAAGGAGCATTTCAGAATGGGGTGCTCCAGTGGTGTTCGCAACCAAAGCAGACGGTTCGCTTCGCCTCTGTGTTGACTATAGGGAGTTAAACAAGTTGACCAAGAAAAATAGGCACCCTCTTCTGAATCGACAATTTGTTTGATCAGCTTGTAGGCGCGTCGGTTTTCTCCCAACTTGATCTAGCAACTGGGTTCCATCAGCTAAGAGTAGCTGAGGATAGTATTGATAAAACGGCATTCAGAACCCCAGATGGTTTCTTTGAGTGGCTTATCATGCCCATCGGCCTGACAAATGCACCCGCTTATTTCGTGGACCTAATGAGCAGAGTGTTCAGAGAATTCCTCAACAAGTTTGTGGTTGTCTTCGTAGACGATATCTTGATCTTTTCAAAGAGTGAGGAAGAGCATGCTCAACATCTGAAGGAAATCATGGATACTCTCGAGCACATCAGCTAAAGGCAAAATTTTCAAAATGCCACTTTTGGAGAGAAGAAGTAAGGTTTCTTGGGAATGTAGTATCTAAAGAAGGGCTGGCCGTAGACCCCGCGAAGGTAGTTGCGGTGCAAGACTGGAAGGCACCAAAGAATGCAACTGAGGTCCGAAGTTTTCTAGGACTAGCAGGTTTCTACCGGAAGTTCATAAGGGATTTTGCAAAAATCTCAGCTCCACTCACAAGGCTGACAAAGAAGAATCTAGTGTTCAATTGGGACTTGGATTGCGAGTTGGCTTTCCAACGCCTAAAAAGGGCTCTTACAACAGCCCCAGTCCTGACTCTGCCAGATGGAAGCAAGATGTTCACAGTTTATACAGATGCATGTGGGACAGGGCTAGGCGCTGTCTTGATGCAAGAAGGGAGGGTAGTAGCTTATCGTGGAAGGCAATTGAAAGTTCATGAAAAGAACTACCCGACCCACGATCTTGAGTTAGCCGCCATCGTCTTTGCACTTAAGTCTTGGCGCCATTATCTCCTAGGTGAGAAGTTCGAACTTTACACTGACCATAAATCGTTGAAGTATCTTTTCTCGCAGAAAGATCTTAACTTGAGGCAACAGAGATGGATGGAGTTTCTTGCCTCGTATGACTTCGAGATTTCCTATACTCCGGGCAAGGGCAATGTGGTGGCAGATGCCTTGAGTAGAAAGAAACTGACCCTAAGCCCACTCTTTGTAGAAAGGCAAAGCTTAGAGTATATAGCCTATTTTAACTTTAGGCCCTCCTCTGATTTCGTACCGGGTTTGTTAGCATCTCTCGAGGTGCGTCCTACTCTTTTGGACACAATAGGGACGGCACAACGTGAGGACCCTCAGCTAGTTGAAGTGGTTGATAAGCTAATTAGGGGTGAGACTTCTAGTCAACTCAGTAGATACTCTATCGATGATAAAGGCTGGCTGAGACACGACGGAAGACTATGCGTTCCACAAGCAAGGGAGTTGATAAAGAAGGTTCTCGAGGAAGCACATCGTTCCAAGATGACAATACACATAGGCGGAGACAAAATGTACAAGGACATGAAAAGAGTTTTCTTTTGGAACGACATGAAGAAGGACGTGGCAGATTTCGTTTCTAAGTGTATGGTATGCCAACAAGTTAAAGCGGAACAGAAAAAGCCTGGAGAACCGCTTCATCCCCTAGAGGTCCCATAGTGGAAGTGGGATAGCATTTCAATGGACTTCATTGATGGGCTGCCTAGGTCGAGAAGGGGCAATACTAGCATTTGGGTAATAGTGGATAGGCTTACAAAGAGCGCCCACTTTTTACCTGTCAAGAGTAGAAGGACCGCCTCATCCCTAGCGTCTCTTTACATCAAGGAGATAGTTTGACTCCATGGGATACCCTCCAACATTGTTAGTGACCGAGACCCTATCTTTACAAGCGAGTTTTGGCGAAGTTTGCAAGAAGCTGTAGGCACTCAGTTATGTTTAAGCACGGCCTATCACCCTCAGACCGATGGCCAGACGGAAAGGGTGAATAGAGTTTTAGAGGATCTTTTGAGACTTTGTGTTCTTGACTTTGGAGGGACATGGGAGGATCACCTTCCCTTAGTGGAGTTTGCTTACAACAATAGCTTCCAAGCTACCATAGGCATGGCACCCTTCGAAGCATTGTATGGAAGACTGTGCAAGTCACCAACTTGTTGGTGGGAGTCTACAGATAAGGTTATTCTTGGTCCAGACATGATCAGAGAAACTTCAGAAAAAGTGGACTTGATACGAAGAAGGATGAAGACGGCCCAAGATAGACAGAAATCCTACGCTGACAAGAGAAGGACCGACCTTGAGTTTGAGGTTGGGGACAGAGTTTTTCTTAAGGTATCTCCTCTAAGGAACGTTGTTTGTTTTGGATCCACTGGAAAGCTAGCACCGAGATTTGTAGGACCATTTCCTGTCATCGAGAAGGTTGGGAAGATGGCATATAGATTAGAGCTACCCGAAAAACTGGCCGGAGTTCACAACGTCTTTCATGTTTCTCATCTCCGGAAGTGTTTACACGAGTCTGCTGAAATAGTGGAACGAGAAGCAACTGTGAGAAGAGTTCCAACACGCATCTTAGGAACTGAAGTGAAAAAGCTACGCAACCGCGAAGTCAAGCTCGTCAAAGTTCAGTGGAGCGACGCCGAGGAAGACGCGACTTGGGAAACTGAGGCTAGAATACGCGCAACCTACCCTTTTCTTTTTGAGGGTACATCTTTGATCTCTCTTTTTCCTTAAGTTATGCTTTATCTATCTTTTAGGCATATTTCCTCGACCCTTTCTCCTTAACTCCTTAGGTAGAAAACAAATGGATGCAAACATGTATTTGAAAACATGTTATGGATTATGGCTGCAAGTGGTTGCAAGTGATTGCTAGTGGTTGCTCGTGGATGCATATACACACACCCTAGGTTTTAGATCGGCTCAGTCACTTCATACTGCATATGCATATATGTATTCTCGTTCATATGTGGTTGAAATTTTATATGTTATCATATGGTTATCGCATTTGTATGAATTGTTGTGCACTCATGTAGAATTATGAGTAGGAAAAAATTTGCATACATAATGGATTCATGACACTTACATGATTCACATTTAGGAGGTCAACTGAATCAGTCGACCGCCTGATTTCTGCATTAGATAGGGACATTTACACACACAATGCATATGATCATAAAGCATTAGAAGCTTTAAGGACAATGGACACCTGTGTTTGTTGGTTGAGTAGATGGACGATTGGATGGTAGGATATACATTCTTCCTAAACTTGAAGATTTCGGGGACGAAATCCTTTTAAGTGGGGGAGAATGTAACACCTCGTATATTCTATAACAGTGAAATTCATAAATTAAAGTATAATTAATTATAATGAAAGAATTAAGGGAAATGACTTACGCCATCGCGTTCGTCTCGGAATTCTGGTTGAGATAGAGTCCGAGTTTGCGTGAAACGGACTCCGTATGAAGGAGTTATGATCTCCGGAAGTTTCAGAATAAATTGGAAATTCAAAAACAGCTCAGAACAGGTTTAAAATTCGAATTCGAGTTCAAACTGGGCTGGGCGGGAAAATTCCCGCCCAGTGACCAGGTCGACACTAGTGTCGACTGGGCAGTCGACCTGGCCCCCAAGTCGACTGCGCAGTCGACTTGGGTGTCGACCTGCAGGTCGACTTGCCTGGTCGGCCTGACTAGGTGGGTCTGACCCTGGTTCGACTTCTGGTGTGCTGTACGGTCTGATTTCCCTCCTTGTTTGTATCTGACGGCTCAAATTAACTTGAAAACCCTATAAATACACCCTAAACTCAACTAATTCACATAAGAAAATAAGAGAGGAGTCGTCATGCTGCCAAGAAGGAGTTGATCGTAGCCGCCAAGAATTAAACTAAGAAGCAAATTAAAGTCTAATCAAAACAATCAACAAATTGCTACCCAAAGGAGAGCACCTCCAAATTCAGAAAACAGAAATCAGAAAACAAGATCTCGTCACACGTTGTAAGTATAGTGGTCTTTCAGAATCTGAATAAAATTATGATGTGATACGATGCAATTGAGAATAGAATTATATTATTGTTGTGTAATGATGTAGATCTTGTGTATTGTAATGTTTCTATCGTGTTTTTGTGTATTGATTAGTGGCATAAATGGGTCGATGCAAGTTTATTATACGATTGTATATGAAAGTAATTGCAATTGCAAGTTTGTGGCAAAATCTATGATTAGATCCCTCTCATGTTTATGTTAATGTCCCCTTTATGTTTATGTTGATATCATGGGCCATATACTTATGTAAACATATCCTAGATCTGAGATATTTTATGCCTACATGCCTCAAAACTTATGTATACATCTTAGATCCATTACAAGTATGATCAGAACTATGTTAAATGCAGTTTGGGTTACATAAACTATGCAAGTTCATGTGGAAATAGACTATATATTAGATTTGGACATTTTTGGGTTAATTTACAACATGCTAGTTTTGTGTTCGACATTATACCAAGTTAATATGTTAAAACCCAAGTTTGTATAAATCTACATATGCCATCCTATGTGACACCCATTTAGTTGTATGTCAATTTTGAATGCAAGTTCACATGATCCAATGTTTTTGTTAACGCCAATTTGCAAGTTCATGCGCTACACCTTCTATGTATCATAGAAAATATTATATGTTCTGGATTTCCCCTTTTCTCACGTTTATCAAGTTGGGCTGAATTGTGTCGAGCCCAACATTAGTACGTACAAACGGGGGTAATAGCGTTGGGTGTAAAACATGATATAAATAAATATGTTGGCATGTTTGGCGCGTGCCAACGACTGTGACATTTTAGCGGTATAAATCGTTATACCCAAATTAAAAGACGACATGACATTTACATAAATAATGAAATATGTAAATCTAGAAAAGACGACATGTTTGACCCGAGGTTGGATTGAGTTGTGACATAAACCTGCCCGAACCCGCCCGGCTGTCCAGTAGTCACAACAATACCTATCCAATGTGGGTGGTTAAACATTGAGACCAATAAAGACCCGAGGTTAGACTGAACTACGGTGTAAACCTGCCCGGAACCAACCGGCACATCCAGTAACCGTAGTGATATCTGTCTAATGTGAGTGGTCGGTGCTCTAAAAGGCTAAGGACAGGTGGTAGGGTTAAGTCAACTGAAAACACTTAACCAAAGATTCATCATGTTAACAAATATTGATGGGTGGGGTTAGGTATATACAAACACTTAACCACTTAACATGTTGACTAGAAAACCCTGGTAACGTAGGGACCCGTTTCAGCAGTAACCCAATTTAGGTATCAACGGTACCCTAAAACTAGGCAGGGTGGGGCACGATTACTGGGCTGATTGTAAGCGGTCAAATAACGGCAATTGTTGGGTGCAGAGTGTATGTCTAACGGTGTGCGGTCGTGCACGCACTCCAGAGCAGACAAGGAGGGCACTGGGGGCACCGGTAGTATATCCTATGCCTTCTAGTAATTGTGTCGGGGCCGCCGCCATGGGTCTTGATACACCCCATGGTGGGACCAGCATAGGTATCTACACTTCTTGGGGTAGCCGTAAGACACACGTACGAGTAGGATCCGATCTTTAGAAAACAAAAAGGATCACTTCACCCTCAGCATGGGGTGCCGGTTAGAATAATTCTAGCAAATGCAGAGATATAGTGTGGGTTCGATAGTATGTTCGATTCTAGACTACACTCCCTTAGTTATGGTACTATCCTGTTTTCAGTTTATGTCTATCATATCCTCTCTTTTTCACATACCGAAAAGTCACTAGATTTACTCAGGCTTTATGTCTGACTCCGTTTTTCTTTTTGTCTTCTTTTCTTTCGTTCCCCCCTAGGTCAACAGGGAGGAAACAACTCAGCTTAGTCAGACTCTTTTGCAAGCTTGAAGACAATCGACGTACAGTTTGGATCTCTTTGGCTTGGATCATGGCTTTGGATATCATTATGGGGATTTTGTTGCTTTATTTTATGTTTTATGCTTCTTTGATAATCAAGACAATTATGGAAATGTAATGTTTTTGGAAGTATTGTAGGACAATTATGGTATGGTTTGTGTAACACGTATTTTGATGAAATAAAAGTTGCTGTTGTTTCCGCTGTTTAAAAATATGTGTATTTATATCTGTCTTGTGTATCTTTGACTTATACTTATAAACCTCCACCAAAATTAGAGCATTCCCTTTGTGAGTGACCCTAACGGAGGTGGGGTGTTTCAAATGACCTGAAGTCACATGCATATTCAAATGACAGAAAATTCTTCCAAGTCATCGGATCAATGAAAGGGAATAAGTAGTGCAATATGAATGCATATTATCAATTAATAAGAGAATTATCCTCCTACAATTGAAATACATCTAATGTATTTGCTAGCTATGATGCTATAATGGATCAAAAATGAATCCATAGTAGGTTTATTATTTAAAATGACAATGTTTATCAACATTGAGGGGGAGGATAAAGGAATCATCGATGTTAAATATTTGCTAACATATATAATTATGCAAAGTATTAAGTAACTTGCATAAATTATCAATTATGTCCCTAATAGACTTTCTCTAATATACATTTGAATCCCCGAAGGATCAGAAGGTGTAAATCACAGCTGAAAATGTGGTATAAAAGTCAGTTCAAAATATCTTTGGAGTAAGTCATAAAGATGCAAAATAAAGGAGGTGAGTGTTCCTGAAGAAACACAAAAGGTGCTTTGAAAGAAACCCATGACATGATTGTCAAAATAACCCCAGAAGTGGTTTAGGTACCTCAAGCATGATAAGTTTTGAGATCTCAATAAATTATATATAGAACTGACAAGAAATAATCATCGATGATAAATTAGTAAATAATAAAGCGCTTATATTTATAAATGGATTAAAATCCCATATTAGAGAGAAATATGATTGGCCATCACGAAATTCTCCTAAATAAGATATATGGACCGGTAGTCCATAAGATATGAACCTGTAGTTCCTAAGATAAAATAGAAATATATATAATGAAAAAATCACATGGAAGTTACTGAAGCACCATAGAGTGTCAACAACATGTTAAGTGCCATGAGCATTGTATTTTCAGATATAATTGAATTGATTAAAGTGTTGAAAGTGTTTAAAACACTTACAATACCCTGAAGGTATAAACGATGAAAGTATACAAATTCTAGAAGAATTTGAATAATTTGGTAGTGATAAAGAGCAAGAAATGTAGATTACAACATTCTTTTAAGTATTGTTGTGATGAAAATCTTGAAATAATTCATGATGAGTAGATCACTTCCTGCTTTCAAGAATTGTTGTAGTGAAACTCTTAATATCCATTGAAGTGATAATTGTGATATGCAAAAATTATTATAATATATAAGTTCCTGAAGAACATAAAGAATACAAAGAACATGTCCGATAGAATATAGCATTCTTCTAAGTATTGTTGTAATGAAAATCTTGATATACTTCAAGATGAGTAAATTACTTCCTGCTTAGTGTTGTTGTAATGAAAGTTGTCTCACTCATCAAATGTGTATTGCAATATTCAAGCCCGATTGAAACAGAAAATTATAAGCACCTGAAGTGTATTCATAAATGAATATTAGTATCATACATATCACAAAAGGGAGGTGTTTTAAATAAGAAAGCATGCCTGAAGCATGGAAATGCACATAAAGTTTTAAAAGAAAAACTTCATTAAGAAGTATTTGTAAGCAATTTGAGTTATTGAAAGAAGAATATGAATTTAGAGAAAAATTTTAAATCAGGGGGAGCATCCATAAGTATGATATAATGCACTCTTTTTCCTTAACTAAGTTTTTCCCCACTGGGTTTTTTAGTAAGGTTTTAATGAGGCATGGGTCATGATCCAGAAGTATCAACCCAAAGGTAACATACAAAAATAAGTTATAATGTACTCTTTTTCCTTATTTAAGATTTTTCCCACTGGGTTTTTCTTATTAAGGTTTTAACGAGGCATTACATTGATCCAAAAGTATCATACTACTTTTGACGTAGTAAGTATGTCATTTTACATTGTACTATTTTTCCTTCACTAAGATTTTTCCCATCGGGTTTTTCTTAGTAAGGTTTTAACGAGCCAACATTTTGATCCAGAAGTATCAAACATCTTTTGATGCAGTAAACTATTATTTATGAAGACAAGGCAATTTGCATGGCTCAAATTCAAGTGAATTATATCAAGGCTGATAGGATGGAGCAAATTTCTTCTAATTTTCTCTTCACATGAATGAAAGGATAAAAAGAATGAGAAGAAACAAATTCAGTTCAATAAAAGCGGGTAGATCTGTTCTCAAAGGCGATTTCAAAATCAACATTCCAGAAGATGATGTGCAAAATTGGCATGTGTCGACTACATCAATAGACTAATTGAATTATAAATAAGGGGGCATATAAAATTATGCTATAATGTACTCTTTTTCTTCACTAATATTTTTCCCACTGGGTTTTTGTTAGTAAGGTTTTTAATGAGGCATTATCTTGATCCTGAAGTATCAACCCTTATTGTAACATTGTAAAACATGTTACCTAAAGATGAAATGAATTTACACTCTTTTCCTTGTTTATGATTTTTCCCACAGGGTTTTTCATAAAAAGGTTTTTAATGAGGCATTGTTTTCATCCTGAAGAATCAAAATCTTTTAAGGAATATCATTTTAATATGATATTCATAATGTCAGACGTTGTACTCTTTTTCTCAATCAAGGTTTTTTCCATTAGGTTTTCCTGATAAAGTTTTGAAGGCAACTGACAATAGTTGTATCAACTGAACGGATAATTATAAGGGGGAGCAATCATCATATATGTTTTAAAAGGGACAACTTCAAGTTAGCAGAGCATTCAAGATTTTGAAGACGCATATTCAAGGGGGAGTGTTGTAATATATATATGAATGTTGTGAATATGCTTTTATTAGTTCTTTGTTTAGTTCCATATCATGGGAATAAGTTAAAGATCAGCTCCAAAGCCTATATATAAAGGAGCCAATGTAAAAGAAATAAACATACATCTGAATGAATAGAAATGTCCTCTCTCCCTTATTTCTTCTGTTCTGTGTTCATTTTATAACAAATTATAGATTTGAAAATAAAAGTCCAGAGAGAATAAAGGAGTGAGCATAAAATCACTAAAATCGATAAAAAAAAGCTAGAAATTCTTTTGCTTTACAATTATTTAATATGTTCTTAAAATTATTTAACATACTTAACGCTCTATTTCATGAGAAATTATGTCAAGTTAAATTATAATATTAGACACATGATATCTTTCAGTAGATTTATTGGATTTTAATTTTGAAATTTTCATTACTAAATCACCAATTTGGTCGTCCTTATATTAAGATTCATATATCGTAATTTTAACGATTTTTTCACAAGCATAAGTGTTTTCCTGACGGGAATTTGGGTTACCCCCCAAGCGACAATTATCTGTCAGAGAGTTTTGGGTAAATATTTGTTAAGCATATTCATGCAAATATTCGCCTTCATAAATATTTAAATTTTTTATTATAACATATCGTATATAGATCTTAACATAAAGATAATAAGATTTCAGATTTAATAGCGAAATAAAAATGGAAATCCAATAAATCTGCTAAACGATATTACATTTTAATATTGTAAAGATTTATGCAGCCATTATGTCCAATCATGAAGATGCAATAGATTAGGCTAAATAAATCAAGAGACTTAAATACTACGCCATAAACGGCCTAATGCAAGGAATTTGCAAGGCGTTGCCAGCCGAAATATGACAATAAGTACAATATTTTGGTCCTACTGCAATGTTCTATTATTGATGTTACCTTAGCCATAAAAGTGTGTTGGCCTAGCTAAACAAGTGTAACACGATGCAACATTTTTTTTAATGTTGCTAGAGTAGACCTTTCCATATCTTAGCAGCGATCCACGTGAATCAGATTCTACATTGGAGAATGTGACACTTCATCAATCTTGATCGCATATTCTGCAAACAACAATTTTTCTTTGGCGCAAATTCATTATTTCTTTCCCTCTTTTCGTTTCCCGCCATCTTATTTTTATTTCCCCGCTTCCCAGTTTCGTTAACCAAATAACAATAATTTTTTTTTTGCAAATAACATTTTGATTCTTCTCTATTTTTGTATAGAGGTTCAAGCAAACATTCTTAAGTTGGGGTTTAACGATTTCGGCTCGTTAAGGCTTTGATTTGGGGGTTCAATGATTTCGGTTCAACTACGGCTTTGATTTGGGGGTCCAAGCTTTGTTTAATGATTTTGGTTCAATTAGGGCATCGATTTGGGGGTTCAAGCGTTGTTCACATCACTTTAGGACTTCAATTTCGATTTTGAGGTATAACACTCTCTCACATCACTTTATGGTTTCGATTTAAACTACTTATAAATTCCTAGGTCGGCCTGAATTAAAATTCGGCTTGTCTTAGGTTTTCTCTTGTTGGACACACACACACACGTTTTATCCTTTTTATGTTAAAATCTTCATATTCATAAATGCAGTGATCGACAACGAAAACATCTGGATAGAACTTCCAAAGTTTATTGAAAGATATATTCGTGGATAAAAGCTTTTATACAAAATGGTTTTTCTAAATTCGTCGTCGGCAATGAAATGAATTGCCCTTGCAAGAATTGTAATAATAAAAAGTGGCGTCGTCAAGATATAATTTATGATCATCTCATCTACAATGTTCCATCTTCATTGTATGTGAAATGGATATATGAGGTTTCTACCGAATTTGTGGAAGGAGTGATGAAGATATAGACTGTGAAGCTGTTGATTTTGGGGATAATATTGGTGAAATGTTGGACCGTACTCACGGACATATGCACAACTGTGAAGATGAGAATTCTGATGAATCGAATACCAATGCTAAAAGATTTTATCGCCTTGTCAAAGATGGAAAGCAGCCATTAAATTCTGGCTGTTCTAAATTTTCTAGATTAAGTTTTATCATCAGGCTTTATTCTTTAAAATGTGTACATGGAATTACAGAGTCCGCATTTGAGGATATACTAGAGTTGATGAGGGAGGCTTATCCACTGGCCCACATGCCTTTACCGTCAAAGCTGCGAAGGATACCATTGAAGATTTAGGTCTCAAATACAAATAAAATGCATGCATGTCCAAACGATTGCATGCTGTATTGGGAAGAAAACGAAGATAAAGATGTCTGTGAAATTTGTGGTGTTTCGAGGCAGGAATCCGTGGAGAAGAAAGATACCAGTGACAATGATCCAGTGAACCTGAGTTGCACAGTCCCATCAAAAGTGATGTGTTACTTTCCGCTAAAACCAAGACTGCAAAGGTTGTTTATATGCAAGGAGTTTGCACAACTTATGACATGGCATTCTATGAGGCGAAAAAAGACGGAAAACTTAGACATCCAGCTAGTAGCGAGTCTTGGAAGACAATGGATGCTATGTATCCTGATTTTTCATCAAAAAATAGAAATACCAGATTGGGTGTAGCCTCGAATGGATTCAATCCTTTTTGTACAATGAGTACAGCTTACAGTACATGGCCAATTGTAATAGTTAACTACAACCTTCCAACTTGGTTGTGCATGAATCCCAAAAATCTAATTCTTTCAATGATCATCTCCAATCCATAGTGTCCAAATAATAAAATTGATGTATACATGTAGCCTCTAATTGCAGCATTGAAAGAATTATGGGATATAGGCATAGGAACTTATGATGTCTTTACTGATCAAAATTTCATGTTATGTGCAGATGTGTTGTGGACCATTAGTGATTTTCCGGTGTATGCAATGTTATCCGATTGGAGCAGAAAGAGTAAATAGGGTTGTCTCGTATGCCATTATGAGACTTCTTCAATGTACTTGAAACATAGTAAAAAAATGTGCTACGTGAATCATAGAAAGTTTCGGGATCTGAAACACAAATGGAGGTTTAATAAAAAGAGGTTCTAAGGTGAAGTTAAAATAAGACATATTTTTGGAAATTCATCAAGAACAGACATAGAAGAACTGTCATGTTCATTTGAAAATAATTTTGTGAAGAAAAAGGATTCCCCTTTCAGAAGAAGTCAATATTTTTCAATTTACCATATTGGAACTGCAATTTATTGCGACATGACCTTGACGTTATGCATATAGAGAAAAACATATGTGACAAAATACTCAGTACTTTGCTAAATATTAGTGGCAAGTCAATAGTTCATTTGAATGGGATGGATCTAGATAAAACCTAGAGAGGGGGTGAATAGGGTTTATTACAGTTTATTGCTGAGTTCAAATTTTACGGGATATTAAAATAATAAACATAACAGATATCAGCAGAGAATATAAGTGCAGAAAGTAAATGACACATAGATATACCCAGCTTCGGCAAAACCCTGCCTCTGCTCCATTCCTAGGGTTTCTACTAGGTAATAGAACATATCCCGCTTACAAGACCATGTAAACTCGCAAACCCTTCGCTCCTATTCTAATCCTACGCACAAAACACTAGACTGGTCTATATCCCCTAGATTAGATTTCCCCTAGCTACAACCCCGTAGCCAGTAAACCCTAGTTTTTACAGATGCTAGTAAACTGCTAGTTAAACCACTAACTGGATTCCCTAGAATTTTACAGACTCTAGAAACTGTTCAGAATGGTTTACAAAAAATGAAAATACAACATTAAAACAAAAACAAAACCTTTGAATTAGAAAGGAATTTAAAACTTCCTTGTAACACTTGAACTAGGGCGACCCTTTGTAAAGTGTTCACCCTTATTTCCTTTGCCCCGTTCACTTTCCTCTTCTGGAATAAAATATGGCGGTTGCTCTCTAAGGTTTTTGAAATCCTCCCAAATCCGAATTGATTGTTGAAAGAAATCACCTGTACCTTCAGTCTCGAGTAGCTCGAGTCTTCAAATGGATGTTTTCTTATTTGGGAAGTTGTGGCGATCGAAAAGATGGATAAAAAATGAGTTTCTCTGAATTTTTCTATTTGATTGTGCTCTGGTTTTCGATGATTTCTCTCTGACTTGTTGCATAGTTTTTTTGATCCCCTTGCCAATGAGGAAGTGGTGTAATTTATAGGGTAAAAGGAAACCCTTATCCCCTCTGATTTCGTGAAGATGATTTGATCTGCATGCTTGGATTTCCCATTTTGACAATCTTGGTTGGTTTTGAAAAGCATGATTTCCTCGATGAATTTAGACGTGAAATTGGTCTTCGATGAATTTATTTGTCCCTTGCGTGATTTAAAAAGTGCCTTGAATGAATTTCTAAAAGCATATTTATCAAAACAGGAAAGCATTGATTTTGACCCCTTAAGAAAAAATCTCTTATTGATTCTGTTGCCTTGTTCGAATTCCTTGGCTTGATTGTTCAATGACTATTGTGAATTGAAAACAGGAAATTAATTTCATTGCCAAAAACAGACTTATGATTACTGGAAACAGAAAATTAATGCCCCCATTTAAAATGTTGCCAAATCTGATATACTTTAAACAATACTAGTTTCCATAAGTTCTACCTTTGATTGAATGAAATTCATTTCTGGAAATCATTGAATTTAAAAACTTTTACCAAAACTGGCTCATTGATTTGTTGCAAACGTGATATTGGTGCTTGCACTTCCTGTTGCCATTTACATGTTGTATCATTTAACTACTTGAGTACGTATTGGTGCTTGCACTTCCTGTTGCCATTTACATGCTGTATCATTTAGCCTACTTCAGTATGTGAGTTTGTTTCACTTGCACCATACTCTATGTGCTTATGGACACTTTATCAACTTTGATCAATCTGTCCCATTCTGAACCATTTGTCACTGAGTTGCACATGTTTGAGTAGAATAGCTCCATCATTTGTCCATACATATCCAAATATACATGTTCATGTCTTTCTGCCTTATTACACTTTGCCCATGCATGTATACTGACCAGTTTGAGTTGCACCATATATATGTGCAAACTGAATCATGTCTGAGTAGTGTACATTCTTGATTTACTTTATTTTGTTTTGAACATCATACTGCTGATCCATGCACCATTCATTTGTTACTGCTCTATTCTTGTTTGACCTGAGCAATGCTGGAATTTATCATCATGTATTTGTATATATATGTTGTTGTGTTCATGCACTTGCTTGCATCATACTATCATGCACATGCCAGCATATATATTTGCTTTACCATTGCTTCTTGACTAATATTTGATGCTGCACTTTCTCATCCCCTTCCATCTGACCATTGGTTCATGCTCACTTCAATACATTGACTTGTTCACCTTAACTAGCCTTGTACATGTTGGCCTGGTGCTTTGACACAATTCTGGGCTGACTTGAAAACTTGTTGCACCACTTTGTTGAACCATTAACTTGTGTTTGTGTTATTGCACTTGCAAATCTCCATATGAATAAAAAACTGATGCTGTGTTGTTTTTGTGTTGGCACTTGAATCCTCTCACCATGTTGTAGCATGTCCATACACACCATGCATTTGTTGGTTGTTCCATTAACTTTGAATGTTGTATTCAAATGAGCTCGACCATGTTTGTATACATGTGAACTTGAAAAACTTGCTCTTGTGTAATCCTTGTTATGCTGTTTAGCTGGTCCAAGCTTCATGAATATTTGCATGTTGAATTTGATTTGTTCAGTTCCATACTTGGCTCGACTATTGTTGCATTCACCACTGTTTTGAATATCATGCTGAATTGTATTCATTTTCACTTGCACTGGGTTGAGTTGGTCCAGTGGACTCTCCTCATTTGCACTTTGATTGGCGAGGCAGTGCATGCAAGTATATTTATACACGTGTGTATATGCAGTCCATCTGAAAAGTTTTCCTGTCCCTGAAATAAAATGTATATGTCATGGACGATGTCTACCTTTTGGTATTTACAGTATATTACTGTGAATATCACAAGCTGTATAGATACAGATGGATGGATATAAAAATCAGAACAAGTCATGAAAAATGATGAGAAACACACCGAAATTCTAAGGCAAATACGTTTTAAAAATACATTTATATTTGCATGTATTCAGTTTTATTCCTATTGCAGTGTACTCTGTGTGTGTGTTTCATGTGACAGATAAGCAAATGATAACTGGACTGACTATGAGCTGTGAAGACAGAAGACAGAAGATGATAATGTTCATATGTGTCGGTATATATGAGTGTGAAATGTATAGGTATGTACACGAGTGTTAAGTGAACTGTAGTGAGGAGCTGATGTACAGACAATAGAAAATTGTACTATTATTTGTAATAAACAATTTTGATTGAAATAAAATATTATTTTATTGTGTTCAAACAAATTTGTCTATCGCATTCAGTTTATATACAAGTACAATATCATGTGAAGTAATATCTGCGAATTTGTACAAATAGTGGAGTTGTAAATCTGCACTGTTTGAATGTTTGAAATACAATATTCTATGTAAATAAAATACCGTGTGAATATTTGAATTTATGTACAGTCGTATTCGATTTAAATATAAATATTATATTTCTGTCTGTGATGTATATATGAAACAATACAATAACAAACACATTTATAGTAATATATATTTGGTTGTTATCATTAAACAAAAATCATATAATTGTGTATACCACACCGTTATATACAACAATCTCCCTCTTTTGACGATGACAAACAAATATTAGGATTTTGAATATAATAAATATGTTTGACAATGAAGAATTGAACTCCCCCTATTTGAATGCTCCCTCTACATTGAATTGGAATTTTCAAAATTAAAATATTTATAAAATATTCACTCATAAATCAAAATCTCAACCTATTCTCCCCCTTTTGTTATCATCAAAAGGATACAAAATTTAAAATATCGATGAAAAATGACTAAAAATGTAATTTCAGCTTAAAAGGAAGAGCGGTCATCATAAATCTCAATCAATTAAAAAAAATCATAATATTCTGAGAACTAGTTGCATATTTCACATTGTAGAGAATGACAGATTTACGTTAAAAATTTATAGAAATGGAGAGAGTTTTATAACATATAATTCCAATTATTTTCCAATTAAGATTTTCAAAAATGAAACATAAAACAGTGATAGATTTGGACTATAATTATAATTTCAATTTAAGTGACAAAATCAAATAATCTCAAATCCCAATAACTATCAATCAACAAATCATAATATTTCATAAAATATTAACACATTTCTCAAATTAGAAAAGTAGATTTATAGGCTGGTTATAACATACCAAGGAGAATTTCATATAAATTTTTATTTATTCAAATTATTTTCTTTTCCTTTTCTTTTAATTTAAGAGTACACTGACCACACAAAACCAGATCTTGGATTTTTAAATGAGATCAGTTGCAGGTTAAATTTAAGTAATCTCATAACCATGCATAATCAGAGCTTGGATTTTTAAATGAGGTTAGAGAAACACTTATGAATATATTATTATTTTAAGTTTCAAAATGAAAAACTCCTCAGTATTAAAACCAATATGGACGATAGAAATGTGATAGGTACAGAAGTGGTTTGTGATTTTTTTTTTCTAAATTACTCATATTATGAAATATGATCAACAGTACCAAGATCATTGAAAATTTTCAATTGTCACTAATTTTGAATAATAATATAACCACAATTCCATCATAAACATTTTCACTGTTTATTCATTATGATTTAAAAATATTAAACTCTCCACATTAATATAAAAAATGATGGATGGCAGAATAATAATAGATAGAGAAGATGGTCATGAAATAATTGCCAATTCAACGATATTATAATAACTGTTCAACCATCATGAAAAATCCAAATAAAATCACCTCTTGTTGTGAAATATACTGCAGTCAAAATTCATCACAATTTCAAAATCTGATAATAATTTTTATGAATTATAAATACAATTCTATTTGGTTATTGATTTACATTTCTGAATGAATAATCAATAAATAATTTTAAAACTGAAAATCAATCACAAGAGGGAATTTAAAGGATCTATACAAGTCAAGAGGGATTAAAAATATATATACAGAAAAATTCAGCACTTCTAAATTGTTACCACTTGATGTCTCTATTAACGAGGATTTTAAAACGACACTGGAGATGAACAAGGGTATCTCAAACAACAATAACCATACATTAAGCCCAAGCAGACAAAATCATAGATTAGGCACATTTATTAGAGCAGCAAGCAGTTTTACTCAAAACAAGTAGTTTTAAACATTTTCAAAGATGATTCCTTTTATCAGGGCAGCAGATAAAAATTAATCAAAGCGAATAGTTACCAAAAATTTTCCAAATCAATATCAGAGCAACACAAAAACCAATATCAAAGCAGACTTGTCATGAAGATGTTTCAAAGAATGGTTCATGATCCAAGAATAAATATATGGTTTATTTTAAATCATTTGAACGGATATGAAAACCTCGATATTCAGTGAATCAGTCACACCAGATTATAAATTTTAAATTCACGATGTGTGTGAGATTCAAGAAGTCAATAATTTCAAATGATTTTATACAAACAAATATTTAATTCAAAATATCATGAAATAACAGTGAGTTTTAAGACCGGATTTGCGAAGAAATTTTCACAAGTAATACTGACAAGAACAAGAGTAATTTCAGAACATTTACATCAAGCTTGAGATATATTCAAGATCCACAAATTAAATTAATTTATTTGAAATCACTTGAATTAATGTCAAGTTTTGAGATATAATGAATCAGTCACACAAGATTGATAATTTCAAATTTAAGCGGTGTGTGATATTCAAAATATCAAGAATTTCAGATGATTTCAAACAAACACATTTCAACCATAATGATCATGAATAAAAATGAATTTCAAGATGTATCACTGTAATTCAAGACAATTAAAAATTTCCAAGCCAATCTGAAAATCAATGAAATTATCACAACTGAGAAGTAGCAGTGTGCTGAAATGAGTATAACATTTCAAGCTTTTTGAAAATGAATTAGAAGAAACTCAAAAATAGTAGAGGTGTGTGAAATTCCATTATACTTTTAGATCTTCAAAAATTTAGAATTCAATCAATAGTGTTCAAAATATGACAAGAATACATCAACATTGTTACGAATTCAGAAAACGGAAAATAGACTTCAAAACAATTGCAGAAATATTATAAATTTGAATTCAAGATCTGGAAATGATAAAACATCAGAGTTTTATTTAGGTAAAGCGATTTTCCAGAAGATAATGAATTCTGCAATTTAAAGTTAAGAAAGCCCAAAAAATTATTGTAGTGCCAAATCAAATAAGCATAAAAAAAAGAAGAGGTAGAAGGAGGAATAAACAAGGAAAAAAATATTTACAAAGATGAGTTCAGAGATCATACCTGAAATCGACGTAAACTAAAGTCTCTGACTCAATCCATCTTGGCTAAGGAACTCTGAATGATATAGAAATATGAAATAGCTTAAATTCAATTTCCTTTTAGCAAACCAGTTACTTAGCCTCCTCTGGTACCTAACAATTTATAGGATCGAGTGGTCTAACAAAATTTGTAAAACCACTCAAAGATTTTTTACACGTTTTGGTACCCATACTTATTTATATAACAATCCATCAGAATTTACCAAAGTACCTTTAGAAATCCAAATCTGGTTGAATTTAGATGAATTCACTGTATTTTTTTTGGGCCCAAAATGGTTTAAATGGATTGTTATCAAACAAATTCACATCACGTTAGGATTCAAAAATCCTTTTAAATTATCAAAGTTCAAATTATCAAGTCGGTTGTTTTCAAAGAAGTTTGAAGGATTTTTAAAATCATTTGAATTTTGTTTTTCAAAAATATTATTTTCCCCGAAGCCAAGACCACATTTATTTCCAATAAAATTTTGGTTTTGCAACAGCATATTCAATGATTTTTCCCCATTAGAAAATTTATCCAAAGTTGATTGTAATCGTTGAATTTTGGATTTAAGATCACTGTTTTCTTTTATTAAATCAGAAAAAAAATCGATTATTAGTGATCTTCCTTTCAATATCATGTTGTTTCAAAACCAAATTTTCAGATTCTAGTAATCTGATTTTGGCTTGGGACTCAAAGATCTCAGATTCAAATCATTTTTGTTTTTCAGACTCAAATTTCTTGGATTTTTCAGTCTTGTTTACAAGTTTTTTCAAAATCAAATTGGATTTCAACAAATTCTCTTTTTCAGCAATTTCAAATTTGGAATATATATCAATCTTAAAAATTTCAAATTCCTTTTGTAGAAAATTGTTCAAACTTGATAACTCAATCTTGTTTTCTTTTAAGATCCTAATTTCCTTTTCAAACTTTTGAATATTTTTATTAAGACGAACAAGATTAGTTTCCAATTTCAAACAATTTTTGCAATCTGAATTTGATTTTTTTTTAAATATTCAAGTTGTGATTCTAAGTCATCAATTTTGCTGGTCAACTCAGAATTCTTAGATTTCAGAGATTTGTTTTTCAGTTGGAGTTTATCAACATCTTTAATTAAATCTGTGCACATATAAACTAAATCTTCGTATGTGAGATTTTCAGTTTCAGCATTTGTTGATTCTCCATCATCTGATCTATATGTTTCTCCTTTTAAGCATAGATCTGAATCTAAGTTGACATTTTGAGGTTTTGAGCAACTGTTGTCAATTTGTCCGTACTTTGTATTGAGAGTATTTCGGATTTACTGTGCAGTTAAACAATGGGAGATAAGTTTAAATTGATCAATACTAAGGCAAGAATAAATAATGTCCATAGCACGAGTATTGATAACTTTATTCCTTTTATCTGACAAATCTCCTCCATTATTAATAATATTCCAATATTTAATATGAAAAGATTTTAAATAAATTTTCATTTTTGTTTTCCAATTTAAAAAATCTGTTCCATTGAAAATAGTTGGAATATTAATGGACTGATTCTCACTAGGCTCACAATTAGGATGATCCATGAATCTAGAGTTTATAGAAAAACAATTGTTGGATCTAGATTAACCCTAGAGGGGGGTGAATAGGGTTTATTACAGTTTATCGCTGAGTTCAAATTTTACGGGATATAAAAATAATAAACAGAACAGATAACAACAGAGAATAAAGTGCAAAAAGTAAATGACACATAGCTATACTCAGCTTCGGCAAAACCCTTCCTACTGCTGCATTCCTAAGGTTTTTACTAGATAATAGAATAGATCCTGCTTACAAGACCATGTAAACTCGCGAACCCCTCGTGACTATTTTAATCCTACGCTCAACACCCTGGACTGGTCTATATCCCCTAGATTAGATTTCCCCTAGCTACAACCCTGTAGCCAGTAAATCCTAGTTTCTACAGACTCTAGTAAACTGCCAGTTAAACCCCTAACTAGATTCCCTAGAATTTTACAAACTCTAGAAATTGTTCAGAATGGTTTACAAAAAATGAAAATACAACATAGAAACAAAAACAAAACCCTAGAATTAAAAAGGAATTTAAAATTTCCTTGTAAGACTTGAACTAGGTCGGCCCCTTTGTAAAGTGTTCACCCTTATTTCCTTTGTCCCGTTCACTTTCCTCTTCTGGAATAAAATATGGCGGTGGCGGCTCTCTATGGTTGTTGAAATCCTCCCAAATGCGAATCGATTGCTGAAAGAAATCAGCTGTGCCTTCAGTCTCGAGTAGCTCGAGTCTTCAAATGGATGTTTTCTGATTTAGGAATTTGTGGCGATCGAAAACGATGGATAAAATGTGAGTTTCTCTGAATTTTTCTATTCGATTATTCTCTGGTTTTCGATGATTTCTCTTTGAATTATTGCGTGGCTTTTTTTTGATCCCCTTGCCAATGAGGAAGTGGTGTAATTTATAAGGTAAAATGAAACCCCTATCCCCTCTAATTTCATGAAGATGATTCGATCTGTATGCTTGGCATTCCCTTTTTGACAATCTCGGTTTGTTTTGAAAAGCGTGATTTCCTCGGTGAATTTAGACATGAAATTGGTCTTCGATGAATTTATTTGTCCCTTACGTGATTTGAAAAGTGCCTTGAATGAATTTCTGAAAGCATATTTGTCAAAACAGGAATGAATTAATTTTGACCCCTTAAGAAAAATTCTCTGATTGATTTTGTTGCCCTGTTCGAATTCCTTGGCTTGATTGTTTAACGACTGTTGTGAATTGAAAATAGGAAATTAATTTCATTGCCAAAAACATACTTTTGATTTTTGGAAACAAAAAACTAATGCCTCCATTTAAAATGTTGCCAAATTTGATATACTTGAAATAATACTAGTTTCCATGAGTCCCACCTTTGATTGAATGAATTTCATTTCTAGAAATCATTGAATTTAAAAACTTTTACCAAAACTGGCTCATTGATTTGTTGCAAATGTGATAACTGAACAGATATTGGTGCTTGCACTTCCCGTTGCCATTTACATGCTGTATCATTTAACCTGCTTGAGTACATATTGGTGCTTGCACTTCCTGTTGCCATTTACATGCTGTATCATTTAACCTGCTTCTGTACGTGAGTTTGTTTCACTTGCACCATACTATATGTGCTCATGCACACTTGATCAGCTTTGATCAATCTGTCCCATGCCGAACCATTTGTCACTAAGTTGCACATGTTTGAGTAGAACAGCTCTACTATTTGTCCATACATATCCAAGTATACATGTTCATGTCTTTACTGCCATATTACACTTTGCACATGCATGTATGCTGAACAGTTTGAGTTGCACCATATATATTTGCAAACTGAATCATGTCTGAGCAGTGTACATTCTTGATTTACTTTATTTTGTTTTGAACATCATACTGCTGATCCATGCACCATTCATTTTTTACTGCTCTATTCTTGTTTGACCTGAGCAATGCTGAAATTTATCATCATGTATTTGCGTATATATGTTATTGTGTTCATGCACTTGCTTGCACCATACTATCATGCACACGCCGTCACATATATTTGCTTTACCATTGCTGCTTGAACAATATTTGATGCTGTACTTTCTCATACACTTCCATCTGACCATTGGTTCATGCTCACTTCAATACATTGACTTGTTCACCTTAACTAGCCTTGTACATGTTGGCCTGGTGCTTTGACATAATTCTGGGCCGGCTTGAAAACTTGTTGCACCACTTTGTTGAACTATGAACTTGTATTTGTGTATTGCACTTGCAAATGTCCACATGAATAAAAAACTGATCATGCATTGTTTTTGTGTTGGCACTTGAATCCTCTCACCATGCTATAGTCCATACACACCATGCATTTGTTGGTTGTTCCATTAACTTTGAATTTTGTATTCAAATGAGCTCGACCATGTTTGTATACACATGAACTTGAAAAACTTGCTTTTGTATAATCCTTGTCATGTTGTTTAGCTGGTCCGAGCTTCATGAATATTTGCATGTTGAATTTGATTTGTTCAGTTCCATACTTGGCTCGACTATTGTTGCTTTTACCACTGTTTTGAATATCATGTTGAATTGTATTTATTTTCAATGCACTAGGTCGAGTTGGTCCACGTGGATGCTCCTCAGTTGCACTTTGATTGGCGAGGCAGTACATGCGTGTATATTTATACACATGTGTATATGCAGTCCATGTGAAAAGTTTTCCTGTCCTTGAAACAAAATGTGTATGCCACGAACGATGTCTATCTTTTGGTATTTACATTGTATCGCTGTGCATATCACAAACTGTCTAGACATAGATGGATGGATATAAAAATCAGAATAAGTCATGAAAAATGATGAGAAACACAACGAAATTATAAGGCAAATAAATTTATATTTGCATGTATTCAGTTCTATCCCTATTGTAGTGTACTCTCTGTGTGTTTCATGTGACAATTAGCAGATGACGACTGGACTGACTGTGAGCTGTAAAGACAGAAGACAAAAGATAATGACATTCATATGTGTCAGTATATATGAGTGTGAAATATATAGGAATGTACATGAGTGTTGAGTGAATTATAGTGAGGAGCTGATGTACAGACAATAGAATATTGTACTATTATTTGTAATAAACAAATTTGATTGAAATAAAATATTATTTTATTGTATTCAAATAAATTTGTCTACTGTATTCAGTTTATATACAAGTACAATATCATGTGAAGTAATATGTGCGAATTTGTACAAATAGCGGAGTTGTAAATCTGCACTGTTTGAAATACAATATTCTATTTAAATAAAATACTTTGTGAATATTTGAATTTCTGTACAGTCATATGCTATTTAAATATAAATATTATATTTCTGTCTGTGATGTATATATAAAACAGTACAATAACAAATACATTTATAATAATATATATTTGTTTTTATCATCAAACAAAAATCATATGATTGTATATACCACACCGTTATATACCACACCGTTATATACAACAGAATGCTTGTTTGGATTTACAAGAAATGAGCATCAAGAAGGTTCTTCCTCCTACTTTATCAAGTGACGGCGAACACTTAGAGATTAGGGCTGCCATATTTAACATGATGAATAAAGAAAAAGAATTATTTTGCTCAGTACTGGAGAATGCTAAGTTTCCATATGGTTGTGCAGCCAATATCTGTCGGTATGTTCACACAAAAGAAAGGACAATCTTAGAGTACAAGACCCACGATGCTGATTTTTTTACTTCATTACTTATTGCAATTTGCTATGATAAAAACACTGAAACCTAAAGTTGCATTGTCGCTGATAAGATTTGGTGCATACTTAAGAGGTCTTTGGTGCAAAGTAATTGACTTGGAAGATGTGAAGAAGCAACAACAAGAAATTGTCGAAATTCTTTTCCAATTTGAAATGATATTTCCATTGGCTTTCTTTGACATAATGGTTCACTTGACGGCTCACTTGTGCAGGGACGTTGAGTACGGTAGACCTGTGCACGTTCGATGTATGTTTCCGATTGAGCGTTATTTAGCTAAACTCAAGCGCAAAGATCTAAACCGGAAGGTTCCATCGTCGTATGTTACTTGGCTGAAGAATGTTTGACATTCTACTCAAGATTCTTAAGTGGTGATGCAGTACCTAAATTTGAAAGTTGTCCATAAAATATGGAATACGCTTTTGGTACAAGAAGAAATAAAGATGGAAAAGTTGTTCATCTAAAAGAATCTAAGTGGATGGCATGTCAACAGTACATTCTATTCAATTGTGGTAACGAGAAAATAGAGAAATTAAAAGAATAAGTTTTTAGGTTCTAATTTTATTCTAGCTAGTACTAAAGAATTAGAATATTTCTTTATCGATATTAATATCATCATAATTATTCCATGGAACATCAAGCTTTAATTGGTGGTCATGCAATATCGAGAAGATATAAAAAAGAGATAGCACATACCGAAAAATTATGGAAATGGTTGAAGGATGAGGTTGGGAAAAAGGACATTTCGAAAGTGCTACAAGTGCTTCCAACGGACCCTAACGACAGCTAGGAAATTTAATGGATACATTATTAATGGATACAGATTCCATACAAAATATAGAGATGCTAAGTGCAAAACACAGAATAGTGGTGCATTCTTGATTGCCTTGACCACTAGTTTTGCAAGTTCAAAAGATCGAAATCCATTGGTTGGCATTATTAGTTACTACGGAGCAATTGAAAAAATAATTGAAATTGATTATTGGAGAAATTTCAATGGTTTTATTTATGTGCTGCTGGTGCCAAGAAGAGAAATATTTGTATGGGATGGCTCGAGTTAATTTTAATAGATTGTTCCAGAAATCTGATTCGTTTGTTATGGCTTCATAAGTACAACAAGTATTTTATGTACAAGATCCAACTGATAAGTCACTTTATAATGTTATCAAGAAATTGCCAAGGGACTGGTGTGATGTCAAAAAGGAAAATGGAAATGAAGATGATTCAGTTTTACATGATATTCAATGTGGTTACGGAATAGGGAATCAAGCTAGTGATGTAAAGTGGTATAGAGATGATGTCTGATAACACAAATCCTCATTCCACCTATCATAATAGAGGAAACTGCCCCATGATTCATATGTAGCAAATTTGATCAAGTGATTTCTATTTATGTATTGGTTCTTAATTAAGGGATGACTTCCGTATCTATTGATTTTCATAATTAATTTAGTACTTTTTAATTACTTGACTGCTTGTAAATTATTCTGATTTTCATAATTAATTTATTTACGTATACCATTTTGTAGCCATTTTGTATAGGATGGGGGAGAGAGTACAAGAGTCGCATAAAAACAGCTTATTATAAATGTTCGTCATAAGATTCAGGTACAAGAGGCTAGAAAATAACCTGCTGGTCCAAAGTCATTCGCCCAACTTCGTCATAAGATTCAGATATACGTACATGTGTTTATTAATTACAGTTTTCTAGATGCAAATCACAACCACAAAATTTGGTATACGCGCACTATCACAACCACAAAATTTGGCGTTAACTCGATGCAAATCAAAACCTGGCAAGCCGTCAGCCAGGCTCGTGGAAAATTCGTGCTTTTGGAAGGCAAATAAGCTTCCTATGTTATGCTATGAAATATAATAAGCATTTTGGTCATAATGCTAAGGTTGCTTTGACATGATCCTTGTACCTGTTCTATGAAACATTTTTTGTTGAATGCATAACTTCACTTGGTTTCCTTTGATTTTTATAGGCTATTTCAGATTCCTGCCGGGATAACAATCCTGTTTGAGTTTGATTAACACTAGTTTATAAGGAGACATCGTGCGATGCAGCACTTTCTTAAAGGTCGTAAGAGAACAGATGGACGTGAGTACGTGTCTAGTCCTCAAGTGATGAAGTACAAACTTGTAAGTAATAATTTTGTTTTGTAATAATTTTGTTCTGTTTGAAATATGTTGCACATTGTTCATGTCTTTCTCATGTATATATGTGTTTGCTCATGTGCACTTTGTTGAACCTGATTTTGGTTCTAGGCTATGTGAACATGTTCTTAGCCGTTCACTTTGTTGAAACACTTGTTGAACCTAAGTTTCAAACCAGTAACCTTGTGCACTTGTGCTTTGTGCATGCACTTGTGACATTTGTGCACTTGAAACGGTTTTCATGACATTTGTGCAATTGACATCGAGACAGGCATGTAAAACCCTAGCTTGACTATACATGTAACATTCTAATTGAAATATGCTGCACTTAAATCTGTTTTTTTATCGTAAAAATATTATGGTTGTCGATAAAGTCATCCTTTCGTTACTTCCATGTTTTAATATGGACAAAGAAAAATATTATGGTTGTCGATAAATTCTGTCTATTTTAATATGGATAGAGAAAACCTTGCACCCCCCTTCCTTGTAAATTTATTATTTTTTCAACAACTTCCACAAGACCAGCCTGCATAAAACTGTCATATGTAAGCATTTGCATTATGATTGTGGTTATCTGCATTATGAATGTGGCTATACATATGCCTTCTAGTTGCTTATAAACATACGACGATGTCTGATCACAAAACGTACATTGCTTCTTCTTTTTTTTTTTTTAGTTTTTACCAGTATATATGTTAAAAATTGTTTTCTAACTACATGTACATAAACAAATAGTTTTCCAAAATATGTCTTTCTCTGCATTTACTGTACACGTTTGCTGCATATGTAAGCATTTACTGTAGGGTAATTTGCTGCATTCTCTCTATATGTAACTATTTGCTGCTTTCTCTCCATATGTAAGCATTTGCTGCATTCTCTCTGCATTTCTTAGTTTCTAAATTAATTTATGGCAGTCATTACCTCGTCTGGTTTTCTAGTGAGCACACAGTGAGTTCGAAGTATTAACCATAACAAATGACTCTTGAGCATTAGTTCCTAAGACTTAATATGATTCTATCAATATCACTCCATTTATTACAAGTTTTTTCTAGTTAACCTGACGTATAATAATGCATATCACTCTTTGGATGATAAAGTAAATTCCAATGTCAATAGCTGCCACACAGACGCTTAGATAGATAGAAAACACAGTTTGTTAAATATTTTGAGATAATGTATTGATTTTTCATCTATTCATCAACTTATATTGCCTTTTCTAGAGTATAGTTATGTCTATATTGGTTTCAGAATGCCCTATTAGCCTAACTCTTGTTTTTCTGCAGATTGCACTTGAAAAAGATGACCTGGACAAATCCTTTGTATAACTTACAATCGAATTTCTGGCTAAACAGGTTATGATTGTATCACATTTATTGATTATTTTAAAAAGAGGTAAATTCAAGGATTTAGTAGCATGTTAAGTTAAACTATTTTACTATAATCGATTCTTCCATTGTTACCGGTCAAATTTGTAATCTACAAATGCTCTCGCAAAAGCAGTAAGGAATCAAGTTTTTGCAATATAAATCATATATTTCTTGAACTTTTTGTTATACAGAAGTTTGAGGCATATGATTCGGAAGGTGTTGTTATTGTTGGAGATAAATAGAAAGAGGTAAATAGTTGATACATAGATTTATACAAAATTTCCATTGCTTAATGTCGTACCATGCACATTTGTATTGTTATCTTGATCTTTATGTACCATGTCTATAAAATGTAATTTTGATGTGGCTTTATTTTGTAGTACTTACTTCAAAAGGCAATAGCTAGTGGAGAAGGAGGAAATACTGTTTAAACAGTAATTCCATATAGAACGTCACATGGTCGTCCTTTGCTTATAGGGAGACATGCAAAGTGTACAAACTAATCACCCGAGGCTCTAACAAATGCTTATATAAAGGACTCAAGGCAAAGGCTTTGTCTAAGAAATGGAAGCAAAGTTAGTGTGACGACCCCAAACCCCCGTTCCACGGTGGCAAGGGTAATCTTTGGAATATAACACATAAACAAATAATAGTAGAACAAAAATAAATAAATACACCAGATAATTTACAACAGGATACACTGCATAAGCATAATCACCAAAGTTACACAGTATACAGGATCATACTTAGTACAAAATACAGTTCAGCTTTACATAAAATGCCTACAGCGGAATCAAAACATAATATATACAACAGAAGCTGAATAACATAAAAAGAAAGAAATGATAGAATCCATCTTCAGCTCCATAGCTATCCAAAAAGATCCTGCTAAAACCTGAATACAAGGCTGCCCATGCAGAAAATAGGGCACCCGAGTTTGCAAGTGAAACAAACTACGAGTCAGTCATGGGACTGGTATGAGAAATCTACTTAACTTATTTTATAATAAGGCCAATCACAGGACCACGCCACTAATGCGGAACGAGTTTACTCCATTGGATTGCCAGTGCTTAAAACAAGTAAATCCTTTAAAACATCACAATGCTTTTTATAAAAATGAAGCCATTATAAGACTCAGTTCCCATCACACAATGCAACGCAAACCGAAGGATAGAGTTTTACCTTATAATGGCCAAAAGATGCTTGATACGAATAAAACAAAAGCATTTGATATTATTACTAGTGTTTATATGTTTCAAAAACAATTTCAATCATAGACGACATGGGTACCATATATCATGTCGCCATATATAGGTTTACAATCAAAACCGCACGATGTCGTATTTGGAAATTGGATTTCCATCATGAACCAAGGAAAGGGATCGTCCTTACCGCTCCGAGACTGTCTTGCCCGAGCCTCAGGCAAGCGCGCAAGCAAGCCTTGGATCGTTAGGGCCGGTCCACACGGAGTGGATTAAAATGCCTGAACATTGCGTTTTCCCGCCCTATGGGGCGTAAATTGGTCATATCCCGACCAAACTATTGGCCTTGTAGCGACCGATATAACCGAGGTGCCTCGCCATCCATCATCCACATAAGTAAAATGCTCAGGCGTGTAAAACCCAAAACACCACTCCTAGCTAGAAAAAAAACACATGTCCTGCCTGATGTCCTCTCCCGTTCCTGGCTCATACCGGGGTGTGAGGCCTGCGAATCAACGCTAAACACAAAGCTAGCTACTTTAAAGCCCTGCTTTGATCATCAACCACAAAGCTCTGCTTTTCAACAAAAGCTTTGATCACAACATCTCGGCATGCCACGTTGTCAATCTACAATGTCAGACATACATCCATTCACAAGTCCGTTCTGGGTCTGAACGAAACCGGAGGCACCTTATTCCTCTCCTGTATGTCCAATACAGGAGAGAGGCCCTCACACATCTGAACAATCAACAAGTACATTCGGACAACCTCCACTGTAACCCCTTCAGGGCAGCAATTTCCATCAAAGGCATCAGTGGTCATCCATTCTATGTGAAGATCATCGGTCTTGCACCATCTTCATATCTTCGACTTCTATTCGTCGACCAATTATTTGAAATGAGAATTAACTCGGCCTTTTCCAATAATTCACGTATATTTAGAATTCAAATCAATTCATTTCCATGGTTAAATTATTTGACATCCATAATTCAGTTCATTAATGTAATTTTCACGTCAAACACATTCAACCATCAAATATCCAATAAACCGGGTAAATTCGGTTTATTTCCATTCCATATCGTTTATAATATTTACTAACGATTTATCGCTATTTTTATTTATTTAAATATAGCCGATTTATTCAAACGACGTTTCAGGCCATAACGCGGCCATGACGCTGTTTTTCTCCAGATTTGATTTACAAATATCTGAAAATCTAACCGTTGGATCTTTACATATTTTATATCATTGGAAAGATCTTTTCAAAGCGAACCCAACGGTTCCAGTTTTGGGAATATCCGACGGTCGGATCCCCTGGTACAATCGTTTGAAGTTACGATTTCAAAATACGAACTACAACGTCGTTATTCGATTTAGTTTAATTATATTTATATATATTAATATAATCCATTCTGGCGCTGTTTTCATTCAGATTTGAATTTAACATTTCATAAAATCTAACCATTGGATCTTTACAAATTTGGTATCGTTGGAAAGATATTTTCAAAGTGGACCCAACGGTTATGGTTTCGGGAAAATCCGACGGTCAGATCTCCCGCAATAATCGTTTAAAATCATGGATTCAAAATACGAACTGCAGCTTCGTTATTCGATTTGTTTTAATTATATTTTTATATATATATATATATATATATATATACACACACACACACATATATATATAATTCGTTCTTCGATTTTCCAAATCATTTTCATTTCACACATGTAATAAAAATAATATTTTTATCCAACAAATATTTATTTCAACACATGACTATTTTTAACACTTCATGTATATAATCAAAATGTAATTTTTATCGTCAAAACAATTTATTTCAAACATGAATATTTTTAGCGATTCATATATATTATAAAAAATGTGATTTTTTTATTGTTAAAACAATTTATTTCAAACATGAATATTTTTAGCGATTCATATATATTATAAAAATGTGATTTTTTTCATTGTTAAAACAATTTATTTCAAACATGAATATTTTCCAACACATCGATATATTTCAATACATAAACATAAATCAAACACATGAATATTTCAGAAAATTTCGGCAGCATAACGGCAGGGTAGTTAAAACCAGCACCGTCCCGAGTACGGCTCCTCGCTCTACCTTAAAGCCTCGCAGCTTTTGACAATGGGGATTTCAATAATCTAGTTTGTACGCAGACGAATTTTTCCACAAACTAATCCTATTTGTTTTCAACCACAAACAACCATAATCAAATCAACCATTCGTCATATTCACCAAATTTCACGTCAACCAAAATCCAAACAATCACAACCAATATATATCGTCCATGGTCTGCGGACGAGGGGAGTATATATATATATATAGATATACGTATATAAATATATTTCACTTTCATTTCAATTTCATTTCAACTCACATATAATTTTTACAACGCATATATAACTTATACATCGCACATACAACTTATACAACGCTTATACATGAGGTGTACAACGCTTATATAACTCATATATCGATTATATAATTTATACATCATCATTCCATATCGTTTTTAATTTAGAAATCTCACATTGGGTTCCACTCCTCCAAAAATCGTAGGAAGCTCCTAAAATTCTCTGGTCTCTTCTAGAATGTTGAAGACGTCCACACGGTCCCGATGTCTCTTGTTTCACTGGATTTCGACAACATAGCAAAAAGATATGTTTTTATCGTGAAATCAAAATCCGTAGCGCTTTTAAAGTGTTATTTTCTTTTCAAAATAAAACAGCCTTTACCTGCCAACGAGGTTCAAAACTAGGTTTTTGATTTTCGTGTAAACCGTTAAACGAGAGGTCGATCAGCTTGTGCAGTGTCGAAGAGCTTGGAGTCGCGCTCCTGCGCGTAGTGGAGGCTCCCAGTTCGATCCACCAGGGAGGGCACGGCGGCGGCTGAAAGTGGTGAAGTTCGGGGCGTCGATTCTCCTTGTACACACGACGAGAGGAGGAGTGGTTGGTACTGATTTGAAGAGAGAGGCGAGCTCTACAAAAAGTTCAACTGGGGCTAGAGTTTTTACCGCATGGATTCGCCAGAAAAGAGGAGAGAAGGTGGTAGCGGGTTTTCGTCATCGAGATCTGGAGCGGGGAGAGAGAACATCATTTTCTTTATTTTTTAATTTATGAATGAATTTTTCTGATTGGTCCATATTTATATAAGTTCAAAAATATCTGTTTTCCCAAACAAAATCCAATTCCAACCTAACCACTGTTTCCCCTTGCTAAATACCCCAATTCTGGACACAATGGAATATGTTTCGTAGGCCCATTCGACTGTTTCAGTCAGCTTTTCTTCAAATTAAAATATAAAACATTCGATATTTGATTTGAATGTACATTTCAATTTGCCAAGGCCACATACTGATCCCAAAAATTCCAGAATAATAGATCTAGCTATGTTTGGACGATACGGTCCCAATAAATATGATTTCGTCGAATTTGGAGACCATTTGAAAAATGGCCATTTTCTGATCGGTCAAAATTTACTGAAATTAACCAAACACATTTTCCTTTGCCACGCTCACATATTAACTCCAAAAATTATGGAATTTGAAACCTAGCAATAATTTGACATTTTGGATCCAACAAAAGTGGTTTTGTCTAAAACGGAGGTCGTTTGCAAAATGTCTATTTTTAAGGGTTATATAAACTCCATAGCGACCTTTCTGAAAATTCATTTAGCCATAACTTTTGATTCCCGCTATGAAATTTTGATTTTTCAGATTCGTTAGAAAGATATTCATAAACAGATTTAAATGCTTTTGGTTTCACTAAAATCTATTTTATTTTGAATCCTGTACAATCTGTCAAAGTTCGAATTCAAATTTTCAAACTATCGCGCCATTTCAGGCCTTGTTTTAAAATTAAAATAAATATATTCGCTATAACTTCGATCCAAATAGATTTTTGGTCATTATTATTTAAAATAATTTATTTTAAATATTCAAAATCCACTAAAATAGCCAAATTAAAAATTTTAAATTAGTTCTGATTTTCCGGGTTGTTACAATCTCCCCACTTAAAATCTTTTCGTCCCCGAAAATGAATGATGCTAAAAGTTGTTTAATTAACCAACTCAACTTTCATTCTGGTTTCTATTCTTCAACTTTTCAGTTTCTTAGCATTTCCTAATTCTCCAAAAATTTGGCTAACACCCTAAATTTTCGAATTTTTTTTTGCCATAACCTCCTTTGTACGGGGAGGGGATTGGAAATTTATTGGGCCGTATTAGGTACCCAATAAATCCTAAAAAGCATACATATTTATAGTGATATATTCCGGTGTCCACAGGGGGAGTGTGTATAGATCATAACTCCAGAGAATAAATCTCGTCACCCTATAAATGGTTTTTGTGCCTTAATGACCAGAGAGACGTATTTTTTGTCATCTCCAGACCCGTGTGGGGTTTTAATTAATCTGGAAATTTACCGTTACATTTTATATAGTCCATATCAGTCTTCGGTTCAACCTGTAATATAGTCATTGCCATACAAGCCTCTTGCTTGTATGGTAAATCTTCAACCTCGTTACATAAGCTCCAAATGCTTATGTGGTATATGATAGAGTATGCTATCTTCGAGAAGTATGCCATGTATTGTAATTCAAAATTAATTGTTACTATCCTATGGCGACGTTTATTATTTCACAAAGAACAACCAACACTTCGCATCCAATGGCATTCACAGGAGTTGATATAATAATAAAAGTGCGCATTGAACTCATTAAGGTTTACCTATTTGTCGGGCACGTAAATAAATTCTTTACTCAACATCAAATCCATTTACCTGTTCAAACAAATATAATGTACATGCATATATCTCTATCTATTTCAAATCAGTTTAATATTTGATTCATTTGCAAAAATTTAACATTCATTCTCTTATTGATTAGATTAACTATCATTCCAATATTTTGATTAATCAAATTCTTAATCACACAACACAAACAACAACCAATTTATTGATTAACTTTTCAAAAATATACTAATTAATTCATATGTTCTTTTAAAATCATTCAGACTATTTAATTAAAAAAATTACATCCATATTTGTGTTTGAATAATAAATTCATAGCCCGAGAACGGTACTCCACCTAGATTTCGATACTTGTTTAATAGAGCCTCAATATCTGGTTCTGACCTACCTCTTATAATTCTGCCACTCATTTTTCAATGTCCGCAAATAGCGGACAAAGTGTTAGCCCAACAGAAAAGGTATTTTTAAAGCATAGAGAGATATACTTGAATGTAAATGTGTCTACTGGGGTGTATTTCATTCTGCTACACTCATTCTAGGATATTACAGATCCTATCTGAAATGAGTAATCCATCTTAGAACACTACTGGTTCTATTTCTGACGAGTTCGTTAATATGTTATATTCCAGAAATAAGCTTAACCAAAGCTCTGATACCACGTTGTGATGACCCAGAACCCCCGTTCCACGGTGGCAAGGGTAATCTTTGGAATATAACACATAAACAAATAACAACAGAATAGAAATAAATAAATACACCAGATAATTTACAATAGATTACACTGGATAAGCATAATCATCAAAGTTACACAGTATACAGGATCATACTTAGTACAAAATACAGTTCATCTTTACATAAAATGCCTACAGTGGAATCAAAACATAATATGTACAACATGAGCTGAACAGCATAAAAAGGAAGAAATGATAGAATCCATCTTCAGCTCCATAGTTATCCAGAAAGAGCCTGCTAAAACCTGAATACAAGGCTGCCCATGTAGAAAATAGGGCACCCGAGTTTGCAAGTGAAACAAACTACGAGTCAGTCATGGGACTGGTATGAGAAATCTACTTAACTTATTTTATAATAAGGTCAATCACAGGACCACGCCGCTAACATGGAACGGGTTTACTCCATTGGATTGCTAGTGCTTAAAACAAGTAAATCCTTTAAAACATCACAATGTTTTTTATAAAAATGAAGCCATTATAAGACTCAATTCCCATACACAATGCAACGCAAACCGGAGGATAGAGTTTTACCTTATAATGGCCAAAAGATGCTTGATACAAATAAAACAAAAGCATTTGATATTATTACTAGTGTTTATATGTTTCAAAAACAATTTCAATCATAAGTATCAATCATAGACAGCATGGGTACCATATATCATGTCGCCATATATAGGTTTACAATCAAAACCGCACGATGTCGTATTTGGAAATTGGATTTCCGTCATGAACCAAGGCAAGGGATCGTCCTTATCGCTTCGAGACTGTCTAGCCCGAGCCTCAGGCAAGCGCACAGGCAAGCCATGGATCGTCAGGGCCGGTCCACACGAAGTGGATAAAAATGCCTGAACACTACGTTTCCCCGCCCTATGGGGCATAAACTGGCCATATCTCGACCAAACTATCGGCCCCGGAGCGACCGATATAACCGAGTCACCTTGCTATCCATCATCCACATAAGTAAAATGCCCGGGCGTGTAAAACCCAAAACACCACTCCTAGTTGGAAAGAAACGTATGTCCTCCCTGATGTCCTCTCCCGTTTCTAGCTCATATCGGGGTGTGAGGCCCGCGAATCAACGCTAAACACAAAGCTAGCTATTTTAAAGCCCTGCTTTGATCATCAACCACAAAGCCCTGCTTTTCAACAAAAGCTTTGATCACAGCATCTCTACATGCCACGTTATCAATCTACAACGTCAGACGCACATCTATTTACAAGTCCGTTCTGGGTCTGAACGAAACCGAAGGCACCTTATTCCTCTTCCGTATGTCCAATACAGAAGAGAGGCCCTTGCACATCCGAACAATCAACAAGTACGTCCGGAAAACCACCACTGTAACCCCTTCAGGGCAGCAACTCCCATCAAAGGCATCAGTAGTCTTCCATTCGATGTGAAGATCATCGGTCTTGCATCGTCTTCATATCTTCGACTTCTAATCGTTGGCCAATTATTTGAAATGAGAATTAACTCGGCCTTTTCAAATAATTCACGTATATTTAGAATTCAAATCAATTCATTTCCATGGTTAAATTATTTGACATCCATAATTCAGTTAATTAATGTAATTTTCACGTCTAACACATTCAACCATCAAATATCCAATAAACCAGGTAAATTCGGTTTATTTCCATTCCATATCGTTTATAATATTTTCTAACGATTTATCACTATTTTTATTTATTTAAATATAGACGATTTATTCCAACGACGCTTCAAGCCATAACGAGGCTATGGTGCTGTTTTTCTCCAAATTTGATTTACACATATCTGAAAATCTAACCGTTGGATCTTTACATATTTTATATCATTGGAAAGATCTTTTCAAAGCAGACCCAAGGGTTCCAGTTTTGGGAAAATCCGACGGTCAGATCTGCCGGTAAAATCGTTTGAAGTTACGATTTCAAAATACGAACTACGGCGTCGTTATTCGATTTAATTTAATTTAATTATATATATATATATTAATATAATCCATTCTGGCGCTGTTTTCATTCAGATTTGAATTTAACATTTCATAAAATCTAACTATTGGATCTTTACAAATTTGGTATCGTTGGAAAGATATTTTCAAAGCGGACCAAACGGTTATGGTTTCGGGAAAATCCGACGGTCGGATCTCCCGCAATAATCGTTTAAAATCACAGTTTCAAAATACGAACTGCAGCTTCGTTATTCGATTTATTTTAATTGTATTTATATATATATATATATATAATTTGTTCTTCGATTTTCCAAATCATTTTAATTTCGCATATGTGATAAAAATAATATTTTTATCCAACAAATATTTATTTCAACACATGACTATTTTTAACACTTCATGTATATAATCAAAATGTAATTTTTATCATCAAAACAATTTATTTCAAACATGAATATTTTTAGGGATTCATATATATTATAAAAATGTGATTTTTTTTATTGTTTAAACAATTTATTTCAAACATGAATATTTTTAGCGATTCATATATATTATAAAATTGTGATATTCTTTATTGTTAAAATAATTTATTTCGAACATGAATATTTTCCAATACATCAATATATTTCAATACATGAATATAAATCAAACACATGAATATTTCAGAAAATTTTGGCAGCATAACGGTAGGGTAGTTAAAATCGACACCGTCCCGAGTACGGCTCCTCGCTCTACCTTAAAGCCTCGCAGCTTTTGACAATGGGGATTTCAATAATCTAGTTCGTATGCAGACGAATTTTTCCACAAACTAATCGTATTTGTTTTCAACCACAAACAACCATAATCAAATCAACCATTCGTCATATTTACCAAATTTCACGTCAACCAAAATCCAAACAATCACAACCAATATATATCGTCCATGGTCTGCGGACGAGGGGAGTATATATATATATATATACGTATATAAATATATTTCACTTTCATTTCAACTCGCACATAATTTTTACGACGCATATATAACTTATACATCGCACATACAACTTATACAACGCTTATGCATGAGGTGTACAACGCTTATATAACTCATATATCGATTATATAATTTATACATCGTCATTCTATATCGTTTTTAATTTAGAAATCTCACATTAGGTTCCACTCATCCAAAAATCGTAGGAAGCTCCAAAAATTCTCCGGTCTCTTTTAGAATGTAGAAGACGTCCGCACAGTCCCAGTGTCTCTTGTTTCACTGGATTTCGACAACATAGCAAAAAGATATGATTTTTATCATGAAATCAAAATCCATAGCGCTTTTAAAGTGTTATTTTCTTTTCAAAATGAAACAGCCGTTACCTGCCAACGAGGTTCAAAACTAGGTTTTTGATTTTCGTGTAAACCGTTGAACGAGAGGTCGATCAGCTTGTGCAGCGTCGAAGAGCTTGGAGTCGCGCTCCTGCGCATGGTGGAGGCGCCCAGTTTGATCCACCAGGGAGGGCACGACAGTGGATGAAAGTGATGAAGTTTGGGGCATCGGTTCTCCTTGTACACGCGACGAGAGGAGGAGTGGTTGGTACTGATTTGAAGAGAGAGGCGAGCTCTACAAAAAGTTCAACTGAAGCTAGGGTTTTTACTGCATGGATTTGCCAGAGAAGAGGAGAGAAGGTGGCGGGTTTCCATCATCGAGATCTGGAGCGGGGAGAGAGAAAGTCGTCTTCTTTATTTTTTTAATTTATGAATGAATTTTCTGATTGGTCCATATTTATATAAGTTCAAAAATATCTGTTTTCCCAAACGAACTCCAATTCAAACCCAACGACTATCACCCCTAGCTAGATACCCCCATTCTGAACACAATGGAATATGTTTCGTAGGCACATTCGACTGTTTCAGTCAGTTTTTCTTCAAATTAAATTATAAAACATTCAATATTTGATTTGAATGTACATTTCAATTTGCCAGGGCCACATACTGATCCCAAAAATTCCAGAAAAATTGATCTAGCTATGTTTGGACGATACGGTCCCAACAAAACTGATTTCATAGAATTTGGAGACCGTTTGAAAAATGGCCATTTTCTGGTCGATCCAAATTTACTAAAATTAACCAAACACATTTTCCTTTGCCATGCTCACATATTAACTCCAAAAATTATGGAATTTGAAACCTAGCAATAATTTGACATTACGGATCCAACAAAAGTGATTTCCTTGAAAACGGAGGTCGTTTGCAAAATGTCTATTTTCAAGGGCTATATAAACTCCATAGCGACCTTTCTGAAAATTCATTTAGCCATAACTTTTGATTCCCGCTATGAGATTTCGATTCGTGAGAAAGATATTCATAAACAAATTTAAATACTTTTGGTTTCACTAACATCCGTTTTATTTTGAGTCATGTACAGTCAGTCAAAGTTCGAATTCAAATTTTCAAACTACCGCGCCATTTCTGGCCTTGTTTTATAATTAAAATAAATATATTCGCTATAACTTCAATCCAAATAGATTTTTGGTCGTTATTATTTAAACTAATTTATTTTAAATATTCAAAATCCACTAAAATAGACAAATTAAAAATATTAAATTGGTTCTGATTTTTCAGGTTGTTACAGTTAGAATCCAAGGTAAATCGGAAGGTATAAAAGAATTTGGCTTGGGTGCTTAAAAAATAAGGCGATGCCAACCCAGAGTTGAACCTAGAGGAACTAATTTGACTGGAGGAACTAGCTCTTAGTCTCATTTATGAATTCTGGTCATTTAAGTGATAAGTACTTGATATTTTGTAGTTATTGACATGGATTCTAATGTGTACTGCATATTATGATGTTTATGCAAGTTATACATATTGTACAAATTGTTAGGTGTACTGTGTATTATGCAAGTATTTATGCGATATTGTGGCTTTTAATGTCTCTTCAGTATGATGTTGCAGCAACTTCAGTTTAGTGTTGCAGTAGCTTTAATATAGTGTTGCCACCAGGTTATGAATGTTGCCTGAAATAATGTTGTAATAGTCATACAAGGTGTTGCCACAGGGATTGAATTAGATTGGGCCATGGACCCAGTGGGCCCCACATTATGAGCCCACAAGATATATAAATAAAATTAATATCTATAGCAACACTTTTGAAATATTGACATAGACAATTAAGGAAGTTGTTATACACCTAAATAGGGTTCTACTTTAACAATATTTAATGTGTTGCCGTAGATAGTCAAAATGTTGCCTTTGAGGTCTGCAGCAACGGTGAAAATTGCATCACCCTAAAAACATTGCCAAAGACCTATGCCAACATTTTTTGGGCATGTGCCAACAATTTTTTTTCGTTGCGTTAGGCCGTTTATGGCATAGTATAATTTGTATTTCAAAGCTTAGAGAGATGAGAGCCTAATAAAGTGTAAAAATAAGGATGTGTCCATCCCCACTTTAAACATTATTGCACAATGGGAAATATTGATAATTATGAATAGAAAAAATAAATGTACTAATATATATATTCGGTGACTACACTTACTTAATAAGTAAATCTACTTGCAAATGATAACTAGACTTAGTTGTCTACTCTACATGTTATTTTATCCCTAGTAAGTAAGTTTTGGTAACATATTTGTATGTAAATGTTGCCTTTTCTATAATTGGTACAATAAATCAACCAATGATATCGACATGGTAAGAAACGGTCCCAAGGTGAGAGTGGAAACCCAAAACCAAATGATAGTTAATTTAAAGGTAAAAATAATAGCAGAAATTCAAAGTTCGAAACATAAATAAAGATAAAATAAAGTAAAATAATTAATTGAATAATTGTAGAAATAACAACGAATAATAAAAAATGGAAAATAGGAACAAGGGAAAACTTTGAAGAAGAAAAAATAAACTAAAGGACATCAAGTTTTTTCGGGTTGAAGGACAAACTTTAAAAAATTATTAGACTGAAGGACAATGATAAATACAACTAGCATTTTGTATAGTGTAAAATTGAATCCAATGCTTGTAGTAACTAGCATTTCGGTACTTGTAAAAACTGAATATAATGGTATTTTTATTAGAATTTCCTTCAGAGTAATTTTCTTCAAAGTTTGTCCTTTAACCTTAAAATGAAACTCGATGTCCTATGGGATAATTTTCTTTTAAAGTTTGCTTTTATTCCTGATATCATTATCTTTTATTTGGCCAAACCATCTTACACGGTGTTGGACTAGCTACTCTTCAATTGGTGCAATTTCAAGTTTGTCCCGGAGATCATCGTCTCTAATTTGGTTCCGTCTGGTATGCGCACCATTCCATCATAGCATATGCATCTCTGCAACATTTATTTTCTGAACGTTTTGCCTTTTAGTAGGTCAACATTCTGTAACATCGCAAATCTAATTATTGTTCTATAGAATTTTCATTTAAGCTTTTGAAAGATTTTCCTGTTACAAAGAATTCTAGATGCTAGTCGACATTGTATCCATCTCGCTCAAATTCTAAAACTAACATCTTCATTAATATATATAAAAATATGTATATATACATATATGTTTCAGATTATTTCAAAATTGCATATTTGATATTATATATACATGATATGATCGAAAGCATCCCAAACAGTGTAATGCCCCCGTAACCCCTCTGATTTCCACCATACATTCTCAATTTTCTCTCTTCTCACCGACTCTTCCTCTTTCCATAAACCTGTTAAATTATAAATAAGTGATCTAAAATAGGGTGCAAAATGAGTGTTATCAAATAGGGTTGCCTTGGAGCGTGCCATATATATACTGATAGATAGATAGATAAATATATGTATGTATGCATGTGTGTGTATAAGAGTTCCAGGGCACCTCCATTTTATACCGCTCCTTTTGCACCTCAACGTGAGCCACTCTAGTAAAATAAGTTAGTGAGGGATAGAGCGTTAGTGGGAGAAGAGAGAAACCGGGATGTGTAGTGAAAATCAGGGGGGTAATGGGGTGCTGCACTATTTGGGTGCTCTTGATTATATCCTATATATACACATATACACATACATAGCTCCATGACACCCCTATTTCCAAGCAGCCAAAACGCCCCTCAATTTGGGCCACTCATTTAGTCGTTTATGTTTAAATAAGTCAGTGAGGATGAGGAAGTTAATGAGAAGATTGAAAAATAAGAATGTTGGTAGAAATCAGGAGGTTATAGGAGTTCTACACTGTTTGAAGTGCTTTTGATCATATTTATACATATAGAGAAGAGCGTTCAACAGCACCCCACTAGCCTTCCATTTCAAACACTTGTTTATAGTAAAATAAGTTAATATGAGGGATAAAGAGTAAGTGTAAGGAGAGAGAAATCAAGATGTATGGTGAAAATCAGTGGCAAAAGGTGTTGCACTATTTAGGGTGCTCGTGATCCTATTTCACACATATATATTTTAACAATCCGCACGGAATAAGCCTAAATTCCAACACAGAAAAGACCCATCGTAACTTAAAACCATTCCAAACGGATCGTTGGTTCTGATAAGGATTGCATTCATAGAGCAAAACTAATAACGACTTCAGAATCTCAAAGTGGAAGGGATAAAGTATAATAATAGAAAGTAGATGTACCATTAATTAAAACCCATAAAATGTTGATTATATGAAGATCTCAACGGCCAATAATGGTACATCGATAATAATAATAATATCTGAAGGGTACAACAATCATGATAATAATGATAAAAAGGTCCTTGCTCGTCAGGTTCCAACATCCATGACTACATCAACCGAGTGTTCCCACCTAAAAACTTAATTATTTTCTAAGAGGATGGAGGCCAGAACAAAAGTTCTAGTGAATGAAAATCACATAAATTTAAGGAATGTCAATTTCCTACATATGGCAATATATACCTTCATCAAATTATGTATATGCAATCCTAACACACAAATTCATGTACAAATTAGGTAGATTATTCTGAAGTCACTTAAGGCCAATATGCATAATTATACAGGCAGATTCTATTATCACTTAATACATGAGGAGGACTACCATTTGGTCACTTAAGACCAATATACAAATACTTCACTAAGGATGGATCCCTTTGATCACTTAAGACCATACGACGGACTCTAGTCACTTAAGATCTCATTTTAAAACCATCAACGCTATTAAATATTCTGTCACTTGCAGTACATGAAATAGAAAGTAACCACTTAATCCTTGCTCAGATAGATACTCGTAGTCATTTAAGACCCTCTGGCAGAACCCATCGTTACTTTTTGGCTGGTATTATCGGTGAACTCCTAGCCACTTAATATTTCGCCTAGACAAGCAACCCTTTAGAAAATTTTCATACTGCCCATCGCTCTAGGTACGCCCTCACACAACCTCTAGAGAGAAAGAAGACAACTTCTTGAGAACTACTCCACTCAAACATATATCTTTTATTATTTTAATTTAAGACCATTTAATATCTTTTTAGGAGAAATGCCGACTTCCTGACCACTTAAGACCTTTGTAAGAGCGAGTCCAATGACTTTGGTCCTAAACCAAGTAGTGAACCTTCTTTAGGCAAGTCCTAACTAACTTAACACCTAAGCTAGGTAAGTCAACCACTTAATACCTTCTCTAGGCAGGCCTTCTTCACACACACATACGTATACATATATGCACGTGTGTATATATACATGTGTATGTATATACATATACATACAAGACATCTCACATTAAACCGACCACTTGTAGATGCTGGATTTACCGAGTGGTTTTGAGCAGGCTTCTACTACAAGTTGGAATTAACCTCTCATCTTTGTGCAATAATTTTAATGGCACATGAAACCTAAACCTCTTAAGTAGGGATTTGTGTAGTGATTTTAATGGATTCTATTACAACTAAATTGTAGATGCTGGATATGTTAGTCAGTTCTAGGAAGGTTTCTACTAAAAGTAGGGATTAACCTTGTGTCTATGTGTCATTCAATGGTAATTCGTTTGAAATGTCAATCCTAACATCAAAATAAGGTTTACAAGTTTATTTCCGTAACTTTTCTCAATATGGAATCAACATGTATATCATAATCAATAACATGGAAATAACAACATATACATAAAAACTTGTAATTGAGGTTTGAATGATTATTTCAATAACAAAAGAAAGACAAGGTGTGATAATTCAATTATATATGTAAAGTCTCCATTTTCGTACGACTTCACTTTTCATAAGATTAACATATATACACAAAAACTTAAGATTCTAGTGATATGTATATAATACGTTCAAACAATCTGTTTTAAAAATAGATGCTTAAACTTATTAGATTTACAATACTCAATCCCTATGCCTTCGCACACATACACATGAGATTTATAAAATTTATAAGGAAGTGAATCGGACCATTATCGGAAACTATACAACACATAAAAATCTATCTTTTATTACCTGAATAATCAAAACCCAATAAACATAATTGATCGACCCTTTCCGAAAATTATAAGAAATTTAGAGGATTTATTAATGTTTTTTTTCGTGTAAATCTAAATATTTTTAGACATAACAATCCAAATCTACATAACATCATATAGAAATTAAAAACTGATGTAATTTCTACTCATAAAGGTTGGAAGAGAAGAATAACAATTCAATGTAGAATCTAATTAATGATTTGGATTGAACCTTCGAATCAGTGTACTCCAATTCTCCTAAAATATAAAAATCTAATTTAGAATCTCATACATATACTTAATTCCAAAATATATATAAGAATTCAGATAAGAAGAGGCAGATTATAGGTTAGAAGAGGAGAAGAAACCTAACATGCACCTAGAATTAAGAAAATGATGGAGAGACAGAATAAAAACATAGAGGAAGATGACGGTAGGGTTCTGGGATAGGTTATGAGGTCTTTTTATAGTTGCTAGTGTGTATGTGGACTGTATGATTAGTTAGATTTAATTCGGATAGTTCAATAAAGCAAAACTATAAAAAAACCTTTAAAAACAATGCCTCTTTTTCACCCTCGACTAGGAGGCGGTCGAACCCCTTCACTAGATGACGGTTAACTGGTCGGTCGACCCCACTTTCCGTGGGGCGGTCAACTCCCTTCTAAGGTCGATGTAGGAAATCTGTTTTGTTTAAACGTTACTTTTTTGTATTAACTACAATTAATTCTTATGCTTATTATCCATTCTTTTCTCCATTTGTGTGTGTTTGTATATATACCCAAACAATTTCAAATATTTAATGAATATTCTATTATGCCATCCATTATGATTTTATCTCAAATTTATATTTATTTAGTTTGAAATTCAAATCTTGTGTTTATAATTATCGTGTAACTTGTTTTATTAATAACTTCTTATATAGACCCTGTTTTCAATAAATAAATAATCTATACGGATCAGAATTTCGCCACGAATACAATAGTAATATTTTCATAGCCAAATTATCAATATTCTAAAGTTCTTATTTTCAACCTTAAATAATTAATTATTTTATTATTGTTTGTACTTTATTTAATTATCTATGTCTATTTAGGACATATTTTACAGGGTGTTACATTCTTACCCCCTTAAAAGAGATTTCGTCCCGATATCTTTTCGAAGGGGTGGAAAACACAACTCGCTCTAATAAACATATTATACACCTAAGTTGTTTATAAACATCCATAAAATATCCACCACTTGATGGATTATGCATTACATACTTGCTAAGTGAGTCTAGTCCTAACGTGAAAGTATAATATGTGATGTAGAATGTATGTAGATTATATGATATGCATACAATTATACATGAGTGATCGATGCATTTGTGTTGCAAATAATTCCTACCATCCAATATAGCAAGTACAATGCAACCATAGAATCCTTAAATTTTTTAGGAAGGCTAAATTTTTTAAAATTTTCATTCCTTCCATCAAAATTTCTACCTTAAGTACTCAAACCAGTCTAACTGAATGTTGCTGAGCTTTGTAATATCGTGCTTCCCAATATCTGCGGTGGAACGAGACACTAAGGGTTTTGTCTTTTTCCTCATTTCTTGATTAGACCTTACCAAAATTTGTCATAATGTAAATGTATCTTATCAAATATAAAAGTATAAAATGTCATGGGCTCTTATAAAATAAAATATCTTTCATTTCCCTACTATTGGCGAAGCCCAAAATATAATGTCGACTTTCTAACCTCCACAAGCTACCTAACCAAATTAGACTTTTTTACCAAAGTCTAGTCACAAATTTTGTTTGAGTGAAATTTATTGATGGTTTTCCACCAACACTCATAGCCTCCTTGAAATACTTAAAGTCCTATCTTGACTATCAAAAGTACTATACTAACCCTAAAGATAAACATTATTATCTTTGTCTAAGAAATTCATGTTGCAAACTCTTCCTTTCGTCTTCTAAGCTCTGGTTGTCCCTTCGGTTTGTCCTTCGGTCTTCAAATGAAGTGTGATTCGAAAATTCAAAAAATTTCCTAAACTAATTTTTTTAATCTACCTAATTAATGTCTTGGTCTATAATAGTAACTAAAATATTTTTTTATTACACTTCACTTCGCTGAATTTTTAATTCCACTAAGGTCTTTGCTATAAATTTCATAAATTTTCTCAAACGATAATACTGACATATTTAAAATTACACGAAATGAGTATTGTTTTACTTTGAATGGATAGTGTAATGAACATGCAAACAGTGGAATTACATATCACACTATTTTTATTTTATGTACATCATTATAATTTCAGATACAGTCTTCTTGTGAAAAACAACAAAAAGGCTAATTATAAAAATTAAGCAAATATTCTTAAGCAAACCAAGACATGGTCATATTCAAACAAAAAAGGCTAATATATGCAAATCCAATATTTAAGCCTATTCCTTAATCCCATGCTTTAAATTATTATCCTTAAGGATGAATTCTTCAAGGTAAACTTCTACACTCAGTATCCTAAAACCTTGATTTCTAGATGTTTCCTTATCTGCAAATTCGATTTTCTTATTAACCTCCAAATTCCAAATGCAATTAACCGCTAGTCAGGTGCCTCTTTAAAACGTTAAAATTCTCTTTACTAGGTGGTTTTAAATCTCAAATCACATAAGCATTAATAGGTATCATTATTTTCACCACTTTATATCATCTTCTAATCACCACGAGAGAGTACTAGTGACCAAAATCTCAAAGTCTAAGAAAAGAAAATAATTTTGGAAGTTATCGCTTGCAACCGAGTAACATAAATAATATTAAAGCCTTGATCCTTTAAAGCTTAGCATACCATCCTAATACAATTTATTCTTTTCAATTTTCAATTTTCTCTTTTCTTAAAGATGTGGTCTATCCATAACCTTAACTAATATTTATAATAGTCGAATTTTGAACCATTTAACCAATCCTTACTCAGTTTCTTTAATATCTTAATTAAATTATTTTTCAAGTTCTTTCAGGTTTGGAAATACATCCTTTTCTCATACTAAACTCCCTTCAAATCATTCCCTATAGATTCTCTTATTAATTAAAAATTTATTGCCCATTAAATTTGCAATTAATATCCATGAATCCTTCTTTCAAAAATCGTAAATTACGTTATTTATGCTATACCTATAATTATATATATATTGCTAATCGCTAAATATGTTCATAATCGTAATAATTCCTAAGCTAACTATCTACGACAGCCTAGTTTACAACCAAATCTTGATTCTGTAAGTCCTTGCACTTCACCAACTTTTCTAATATAAACTTCTGAGACTGACATCGGGTTGTACAACCTATTCGTACTTAGTCCTAAAACTTAATTCTAACTCATCCAAATTGCTACCTTTATTTACTTTAGGATTATTTCTTTTTATAAAGTGTAATTTTAGTAGTTATACAAAATGAATATGTGTTTTAAACCATTATTGTGTCATTGTTATTACACAAACTTACACAAATTCAAAAATAGATGTTAATGTTTCATCAAAACCTGAAACGTCAAAATTTACATTTTCCTCCAAAATATATATCTTTATGAAGAGTTTAATATTTACTGATCTAAATACTAATACACGTTTTATTTTAAGAAAACGTTCTTTATTCAGAATCCCATTTATTTCAAAATGTTATAATAAGTAATTAGATGTCTCTTTTCGAACTTTTAAAGTTTTAGAAGCATGTACTAAATATTCTAAAATAAGAGCAAAATAACCTTTTGTTTTAACACTTTTCTTTGTTAACATTTTGAATGTCGGTCGTTAACACTTTTCAAGAATGATAAACGTTTTAAGATTTTACATAAAAAACTTTTTAATGGCTAGTAAAACAACTGCTTATTTGGTTTTTAAAATTAGAATCTTAATTAAATGTCGAAAAAGAAAATTAGGAGACAATTAAGTTATTAGGGACTGAGATGATGGTGATAATGGTTTTGACGATAACAACCTTATTTTAACCACTATTTTTATAAATTATATACTAATAATTTTTTCTAGAATATATATATATATATAAGTGTATATGCATGAATTATATACAGTTTTAAAGAATTAAAGATCACAAAGAAGAAGAAGAGTTCAAGATTGAAGACTCATCAGTAATAAGAGATAAAGAAAACCAGATAAGTTATAGAGTATAGATTTCATTATTAAGACTCCATAATAGCGCTGAATCTTTATTTCAAATCTCTTATCATTTTTACCTTATTTTAAATCATCTTATTTTCAAAATTGATTTCAAAATTACTTCCTATTTAAAAAATATATATCTTTTGATATTTAAATTTATTTCTCGGATTTTAAATCTAACTCCTAATTTAAATATTTCAGATTTACTTACTTAGATTAAGTTTTAATTATATATGATTACATAAGTTTCAATATTATTATTTTCTTATATTAATTGGTTTATATATCAAGTTTTTAGTTTCTTATTTATATCTATAACTTTTTATATTAATTTTTAAAATTTTTATATTTATAATTATAATTTTAGATTGACTTTTATAAATTATATGTTTTTAATTTATATTTTTACTTTATTATACTATTTTATTGTATAGAACAACAGTATGTTTAAACTCCAGAATTACCTTGATTTATTTCAACATCATTTACATTATTGTCAAAAGAATTCAAATTTCTATTTTTGTCTAAGGGATGTCAACATAGAGGACCCTACATGTCAACATGGCTACCGTTATTTTCAAATTTTGAATTTCAAAAGTTGTGTCTATTGGCTTGAATCTTTTGCTGAGAGGATATAACTATTAGACAACTATAAATAGGCTTCTAAATTCGAATTTTCATAACTAATTTCATTTATCTTCTTCTATCCTTTCTCTTTTCCACTACTCTTAATTTTCTAAATTCTATATTTAAACTCTACCAAATTTCAAATAGAATTAAATCTAATTCAATTCTATTTTGATTCTTTATCAAACTCTCTCAAGATTTCAAGTGTCATTCAGAATTATAGGAGTTTCTGTAATCAAAGATTGCAAGATCAAATTTTATTGAGTATCCTTTTAAAAGCAAATATTGAAATGGTGTGGTTGTAGCTCGTATAAATCAAGTGGGTGAGATTGTAGCCCAACAATTAACTGAGTCTCAACGTACTCCGAAAACAGGTAGGGTGTACCTCGTGCTCTTTGAAATTGAGGATTGTATTTGAAGATTATATTGAAAAGAAATCTGCATTAACCCATAGTTGTGTGGAACTGGATGTTGGTAACTCCGAACTAGTATAAAAATCCTGGTGTTCTTTCCTTTACTGCTTTTATTTTTTATTATGCATCTGTGTTTGATTCTATGATTGTAATATATTTGGGACTCGCACATGTTTCTGATTAATTCAAAAAAACTTCATAAAAAATATAAAATTCCATTAAACATTATTCACTTCCATTAGTGTTTAGTTTACCTGAAGATCCTTAATTCACATTTCCTAATAATTAATATCAGGGCATTGGTTTTCAAAGGTATCATAATCTGATTTTGAAAAGTTTTAAATGGCAACCTACACTGGTATTGTCAGCACTAGTAATCCTAGTTCTTTTGTAGAAGGTCGGTCCACTATTAGACTACCACATTTAATTGTAGTAATTATGCATATTGGACTTGTAGAATGAAAACATATTTATAATCAGTAGAATTAGACACTTGGATTATTAAACAAATAGTGTATGTTGACCCACAACTAATTTTTCATGATGGACTATTGGGCAAAAGGCTACTACAAAAAACAATTCAAAAGCCATGAATATTTTATTTTTTTCACTTGAAAGAAATGAATTTAATAGGGTGCCTGTGTGTAAATCTGCATACGAAATCAAGAAAACTTTGCAAGTAACTCATTGGAGAACAAACAAAGTTAAACAAACCAAGATATCTATGTTAACTAATCGGTTTTAAATATTAAAACGAATCTGAATGAGTCTACTTAGATATGTACTACAAGTTTCAAGAAATCATGCATTCACTAATGGCATTGAAAAAAATATTCTGAGGATGACCAAGTTAGAAAAATTCTAAATTCATTAACACCAGAATAGGATCAAAAGACTTTGGCAATTGAAGAGGCTAATGATGTCAGTGCTATGAAACTGAAGAGTTAATTGGAAAGTTAATGTTGCTCGAAGTATAGATGCAAGGAAGGAGAGAAACTAAATCATTGGAAAAGAAACAATAACATTCAATGCAATGAACGAAGATTCGGACTCAAACAACGTCAATGATGAAAAAATAGCACTAATGACCAGGAATTTTCGAAAATTTCTAAAATACAGGAATATGAATAGTTTGAGGAAGAATTATCAAAAAAATCTTGTGAAAAATAATGAGATTTCAAACCACATCAGATGCTTCAACTGCGACGACTAGGACACCTAAAAAGAGATTGTCCACTTCTAGAAAAACAGAATCAACCTTCAAATAATAATTTGTCAAAGAAAAGAAAAAGAGCATGTACTACTACATTAGATGATTTTGATTCATCCTCCAGTGACGAAGAATAGGAAACAAACAATTCAAATATGTGTTTTACAACTATTCACGATTCAGAAGATACTGGAAGTTGGATTAAAAATAGATATGAATTTATATTAATTTTGGTTGAAATTGCATGCTTGAATGGTTATTCGTTTTGCTTTCCTTGTTTGAAATTTCTTGAACTTAAATTCAAATTTAAAATTTGAATTTTGAATATTAAATATTAAAATTTAACATAGTATTATATTAATAAAATATTAGCAAAATATTAATGTAAAAGCATTATTATATTAAATAGTATTTTAGGAAATATATAAATTAGGGATATAAGATATGAATATATATATATATATATACAAACAATTAAAATTGGAAAGATACATGTCTTTGGAAAAATAGAAGATATGTCGACACGCCCTACCCTACATGTTGGCATGTCTCCTGAAAAATTCATATTCAAAATTTGATTTCAAACTTTTGAATTTTCCTCCAGCTTTTCGCAAACTCCAATGTATTGAAATGATATCCTTTTACCAGAGAACATGACTATAGATTTTAGGGCTGTCAATGGGTCGTTTCGGGTTGGGTTCGGGTCGGGTCAAGTCGGGTTCGGATTGATTTATAAACGGGCCGGGCCAACCTGTTTATTAAACGGGTCGGGCCAACCCGTTTATTAAATGGGTCATTTTTTCTCAACCCTAACCCGACCCATTTATAAACGGGTTGTCCCGATCTGACCCGTGTAACCTGTTTAACAAAACAGGTCATGTCAGGTTGGGTTTATCCATTTGACCCATTGACAAATATTGCCCTTTAATATAAGCAGTAAAAGAACCAAATCACTAACAGAAAATACTTATATAATCACCAATAGGCACCAAGTAACAAAATCACCAATAGGCACAACAAGTTACAAAATCAACAACAAGCAGCACATATATAAAGCATGAAATCACCATATCCAAAAATCATTCTCCATACATAAGAACATATGAGCAAACCGCATAGATAAAAGACAAAGTATGGAAAAGAAACAATCGTTATAAGTAAATATAATGACACAACCCGAACTTCCCCGGTCTCCGAAAAGAAGAGAAAGAACAAATTGTCTGAGAACACGACAATTCAGAACACAAACAGAAGAAAATTTCATTGCTTATTACAACAATTGACATCAGAGTACAAGAATATACAGAGTATGAACAAATAATATACATTTGATAAATATCAGAGATTTACAAATTACAATGCAGTGGAAAATAATACAAAACACAACTGAAAGAGATACACAGATACAGAGCTTTTCGAATATCATTCCAGCTGTAAACCAGGATCCTATGAATATAAATCTGCAAAACCCAAAACTACTAGCTGACCGTGTGGAAAATAGGGGCACCCGGAGTTTAGATTAAAACAATAAACTCCAGGTTAGTCATGTGACTGGTGTGAGAACTAAAACAATTATTAATTCTTTTACTTTAAAGGAAAATCAAGGGACCATGCCGTATAACATGAAACGGGTTTCCTCTCAAGAATACCAATGCATAAAACAAACAGCACAATGCTTTTTGGAAAAATGAAGCTATTATAAGACTCAGGTTCCATCACACAATGCAACGCAAGCTGGAGGATAGAATTTTCCTTTATAATAGCCAAACATGCTTGGTACGTTTAAAACAAATCATTTGATACTATTATAAGTGCATAGTGTATAAAACAACTTCGGATACAAATGTATCAATCATAGACGGCATGGGTACCATATATCATGTCGCCAATACTAGGTTCTACAATTAAAACCGAAAAGTCACGTATTGGAAGTTGGATTCCATCTATGAACCAAGGCAAGGGATCATCCTGTGCACATTCGAGACACCCTAGCAAATGCCTCAGGATTCATTCGCAACTGCACCCGGATCGGTAGGGCCGATCATCCGTCGATGATTGGTTATACCATAAACTATATGTTAGCCGGTTCTATCAAACCTCTAAAATGGTCTGTACGTCAGCACGCATACCAGTAATCGACCATATACCCATAGGCCCCGTAGTAACCGATATATCCGAGGCGCCTCTCTATCCAGCAAGTAATAATAAGCAACATCCACATGAGTAAACAGTCTGGGCTCTATACCATGAAGTTACTCGTTGCTAGAACTAACATATGTCTATTTCCCTACTGTCCTTCCCGTTTTTGGTTCACACCGAGGTATAAGGCTCGCGAATTAATGCTACACAAAGCTTTGCTATATTTAAGCTGTGCTTTGATCATCAACCACAAGACTTTGCTTTTCAACAGAAGCCTTGATCATTTGCATCTCAGCATGCTACACAGGCAATTCACGCCACGCGACTGATGTCTATCGATATATAACCTCCGAGCTCGTATGTCTCAGAGAAGGGTGTTAAGAAAGAGAATAAATTCTCCGCCGCAAAACAGATATATATTTAATAGAGATCAATCAGCACAAAATAAAATCCAATGTAGGACACACATCCATTTACAAGTTCGTTCTGGGCCTGAACAAAACCGGAGGCACCTTATTCCTCGTCCTATATGTCGAATACAGGAGAGAGGTCCTGGCATATCCGGTCGATCTCCAAGTACATCCAGACGATCCCCACTTATTACCTCGTCTTGGGTGCATAGCCCGATCAAGACATCAGTAATCATCCAAACGATGTGAAGACCTCCGATCTTCAACCACCGTCTTCATCGTCGACTTATCGTCGAATCAGTTATTCAAAATGGGTATAAACCCGGCCTTTCTGATAAACTGACGTATATAATAAACAAGTGCTATAAAAACACAACATACGCCTCATTCCAATCCAGAATATTCTTTTATTCAAATATTCTTATACTTTAGGAAAGGTTCCCATTAATTTTATTAAAGATAAATTCTTTTAAATTTATTCTTTAATTTTCCTTTGGATATCAATTCTAAGCCAAATTAAGTTTTATCAACTAGTCAGGATTAGCGAACCTTACCGAAGTAATCATTTGTTTAATTTCCCAATCCCAACCTATTCATCCCGTGGAGCAAAACTGGTAATACTCCATATCTAACACCACGATGTTATCGGTAAAATTAAATACCATTTCACGTTCAAATCTAATTAAAGGTTTAACTACCGCTTGGAGCAAAACTAGTGATACTCCATTCTCGATCATTTTTCGAATTTGAAATTTAAATTATCACATTCCAATCTAATTAAAGATTCATTAAAACTCCACTTAGTTTTAATCTTCCCAAAAATCAATATTAATGATTATTTAACTTTGGGAAATCTAACATGTCGCATCGATAATCTACACTGTACCATTGATTTCTGCCTATATATAACCTCTAAGCTCGTACGTCTCAGAGAAGGGTGTTAAGCAAGAGAATAAATTCTCCGCTACCCAATAGATATCTATATTTAACAAAGATCAACGAATACGGTATAAAGGAATCAATGTTCGACATGTAATCCTGTCTTTTAACTGGGTTCAAGAACCAATGTCATTTAAAACACGGTTCGCAATAAACCCAAATCATCTTCCATAAAAATGGAATCTTCACAGAAAAATAATTCGATATATAATCGATATCAATTTCCGTATCCGACCAATAATATAAATAGAATAACGACAAAGCCTTTTAAATTCCATATATATTACCAGTTTTCCTCCACTAAAGTTAATTTCGATTATTATCGAATCGAATTCCATTCCATTCCAATTAAATATTAATTAATTCAAAAATTTACTTTGGAAAATCCCATTAAATCTTAATAAAAGATTTTTATATTCCAAATCAAATTTTACTGTAGATCGGGTTAAAGAACGAATGTCGTTAAAAACACAGTTCACAATAAACCCAATTCACATTCCATTTTCAATTCCAATTAAATGTTAATTAATTGGTAATTCTTCTTTAAATCTTAATTAAAAGATTTATTCTTTTCACGTTGTGTTTAAGAATGGTGTTAATAAAGACACCATTCACGACAAACCCAAAATCCAATTCAATTCAATTCCAATTAAATATTAATTAATTGGTAAACTCTTCTAAATCTTATTTAAAAGATTTAATCTCTTCTCAGCTGGGTTTAAGAATAGTGTCATTTAAAATACAGTTCACGACAAACTCAAAATTCAATTTAATATTAAATACAAGGCTTTGAATAGAAATTTTATCGGCTTATATTCAACATCAAATTCTGAAATCAACAAATATCATATTGGGGATAACGATATATATATATATCTTCCAAATTCCCCCACAATATCCGTATAATCACAGAATCCAATATCGTAATATTCCGAAGATAATTTCGATTCAAATCCATTCCAATTCATATATTGGAAATTTTGGTTATTTTTAAAACCACTTCAAATCAAATTTATTCATTTAAAAATATTGGATTATAATTCTAGTTCATAACTATTTCATTTCAATAAAAATATATTTTTATCTTTTCAAATATGGAACTTTTCATCCCAATTCTTTCCAAATCATTTATTATGATTTTACATTATTTATCAGTATTTTTGACAATTTTATCAAGGCCCTTACAGTCGATTTCCATAAACGGTCATCAAACTGCACTTACAATAACCTTTTCCAAATTTGATTTGGACAAAATTCTAAATCCAACCATTAGATTTCAAATCTATTATATTCGTTGGAATGCTCAAACCAAATCGTTCCGGTTTTAGGAGAATCCGACGGTCGGATCTCCCGTAATGTCAATTCGAAGTCAATGGTCGAAATTCGCGAAAGGTCGCTGCGCGGCGCGTTCTATTCAGGCCATTAAATATATATAATGTATGTATATTATATATTTCGTTGATTTCTATTTAAAACGTATTTTATAAATTGTTTTAAATTCATTTTCAAAACGATTTCAACTTCGCATTCAATTTTAAATCGATAGACATCAGTCGCATGGTGTGAATTGCTTGTGTAGCATGCTGAGATGTAGATGATCAAGGCTTCTGTTGAAAAGTAGAGTCTTGTGATTGATGATCAAAGCATGACTTTAATATAGCATAGCTTTGTGTATAGCGTTAATTCGCGAGCCTCACACCTCAGTATGAGTTAAAAACAGGATAAGGGACTCAAGGAGAACATGACGTTTCTTTATAGCTATGGGTGGTGTCAGGGTTTTGCAAGCCCTGACATTTTTATATTTTTACCTGTGTGGTTGTTGGAATGCAAGGTGCCTCAGATATATCGGTTTCTACGGAGCCGATGGATATTGAGTCATCTAGCTCGTAGACGCCCTATAGGGCGAGGAAACGTGTGTTCAGGTATAACTAATCCGCTATGTGTGGACCGGCCTTGGAGGATCCCAGGGATCGCTGTATGTGACCCTGAGGCATTTGCTAGAATGTCTCGAAGCCGGCGAGGAGTACATCCCTTGCCTCGACTCATGACGGAAATCCAATTTTCAATACGTGACATTTCGGTTTTGATTGTAGAACCTAGTATTGGCGACATAGTAGCATCGGATACTATGCCGTCTATTATTGATACATTTATATTTTAAGTTGTTTTGTACACTTTACACTTATAATAGTATCAAAATGATTTGTTTTAAACGTACCAAGGATGTTTGACTGTTATAAGGTAAAACTCTATCCTCTGACTTGCGTTGCATTGTGTGACGGGACCTGAGTCTTATAATAGCTTCATTTTTCCAAAAAGCATTGCGTTGTTTATTCTAGGCACTTGTATTCTTGGGAGGAAACCCATTCCATGTTATACAGTCTGGTCCCTTGATTTACTTTATTGTAAAGTTTCAAATAATTCCTGTTGAGTTTTGGTTCTCACTGAAATCCGGTTTATTTTGAATCCTATACATTCATTTGAAGTTTGAAATCGAAATTTCAAACTACCGCGCCATTTTCAATTCCAGATCACATTTCATTGTAAATCGGGTTAAAGAACAAATGTCAGTATCCATTTATCTCTTTCAATTGTGTTTTTGTATTATTTTCCGCTGCGTTGTAATTTGTAAATCTCTGATATTTATCAAACGTATACTATTTGTTCATACTCTGTCTATTCTTGTACTCTGATGTAAATTGTTGTAATAAGCAATGAAATGTTCTTCTGCTTGTGTTCTGATTTGTCGTGTTCTCAACTCTATCCATTCTTTCCCTTCTCTTTGGAGACCGGGGAAGTTCAGGTCGTTACATTAATAATTTTATCAAGGCCCGTACGGTCGATTTCCATAAACGGTCATCGAACTGCACTTACAGCGACCTTTTCCAAATTTGATTGGACATAATTCCAAATTCAACCATTAGATTTTAAATCTCTTATATTTTTTGGAAAGATCTTTTTCGATACGAATCGAAGGTTCCAGTTTTAGGAGAATCCGACGGAATTCGAAGTCAATGGTCGAAATTCGCGAACGGTCGCTGCGCGGCGTGTTCTATTCGGGCCACTAAATATATGATATATATATATATTATATATTTCGTCAATTTCCATTTAAAACGTATTTTATAAATCGTTTTAAATTCATTTTCAAAATGATTTCAACTTTATATTCAATCTTAAATCAAAATTGAATATCCCATATCATTAATATATAAATGACAATATTTTCGAAACATTAGATTTAGAAATCACTTCCTTTTCGATATTCATTATAAAAATGGATAAAATCGATATAAATATCGTTCACATCAAAATGGCGTTAAGTTAATCAACATGACTTTATATATTTAAATATTTTTGTTTCCATCCCAAATCGGACACCAAAATCATATTTTGATCCATTACAGAAGATTATTTTAAAATATTAGTTATTTTAAAATATTCACTACTCGTAATTTTAAAATATTATTTAATTTAAAATATTCGTTCTTTCCGAATTGGAATCAGACACAGCCAATTGCCATATGATTTTATTTATATGGATTTCATACACACATGTACACAATAATAATCAAGCACAGTCAACCATCATCCAGAGTGCATTACACAACTGCATAAGCGTTAAATATAAATAATAACGCTTACAACAACCTGTCAACCAATCGACTAACATACAACTAAATATTGGGATTAATGTATGTCCAATATTATCCCAATACCCGCGTGGGGTTTCAACCAACAAATATTGAATATTATTTGTGCAGTTGGGCGATGTGTAAAATATACTGTCCCAATTCGTATCACTTAAATGTGTGTACATAAACAAATCATCCAATTTGTAAATGAATATTTATTTACATTCATATACACGTTAAAAATTATATTTTTAACGATAAAATATTTATTTAACACATGAATATTTCATTCAGTTCATTTATACAATAAAAATGATATTTTTATTATTCAAATATTTTATTCATCACATGAATATTTTATTTTCCATTTCACAAAACAATCACAATCAATTTCCACCACACAATACAATCAAACAAGTTGTCCATGGTCTGTGGACGACGGTGTCAGGAGCTTCTAAGCCCTGTTTGCAACCTAATATATTTAACTATAACAAGTTTGAGTGAGGAGTCCTCACCTTTGGTTTCCACTACGTTATTCTTTGATTTAACGGTTTGGATCTGGATTTGTCCCAGTGAGTAGTGTTCTTCACCGTGAATCCAACGCAATCTATTTCATGAGGTATATGTTAGAAATCATAGTTTTAACAACGATTTTTATAAATAAAAGTCGCATTTTTATCAAGACTATTTTATTTAAAAATCACAATTTTAAATCTATGCTTTTCATATATAAAAAAAATCACATTTAACAACAATGCTTTATATATAATAAAAATTATATTTTTATAAATCATGTTTACAATCAAAATCACTTTTCTATAAACTGTTATATAAATTAAAAATCTTGTTTTTATCTCAGCTATATATATAAATACCATATTTTTATTTCAAACATTATATTTTTAAAACTGATTTTATTTCAATGTAATAAAATTAAATTAATTAAATAAAAAAACTCACTCTGTTCATCATTTTGATAATAGCCGCAACTTCTTCGATGCCTAAGGCTCGCCGTTGCTCCGCCTGGAGGTTGCTAAAGCCCGATCTGGAGGTGCCACGTCAGAGAGCATACCAACGCCTGTGACGGGGTCGAACTCACGGCTGCCTCTTTCTCGGAATCCGAGCCCGAACGGCGCTACTTCACAGGCAAAAACTGGAGCCATACACCACTACAAATCATCAACATGGTATGGATTTGTAGCTCTCGGAAAGCTCATTGATTTCATTCCAGAAGTTTGAAATTTTATTGTGAGGATTTAGAGATTTTTGGCCTCAAAAATCTGAGCCCTTTCCGCCGTATAATCGAGAGAGATGACGGGTTCTTGGAGCGTTGACCACGGTTTGAAAAATAAGGGTTTGACCCATTCTAGTGTATTTATATTTATATAATAATATTTTAATTCGTAAATTAATTGTGTAACGCCACGAACTCCAATTCAAACCCAATGAATGTCGCCTCTAGCTAAATACCCCATTCCGGACGCAATGGGATATGTGTCGTAACCCAATTTGGTCGTTACGACCAGTTATGCTTTAAATTAAATTATAAATCAATATATATTTAATTTAAACGTACATTTTAATTTACCAGGGCCACATACTAACTCCAAAAATTTCAAAAAAATAAATTTGGCTATGTTTTAACGATACGGTCCTAACAAAACTAATTTCATCGAATTTGGAGACCATTTGAAAAACGGTCATTTTCCAGTCGATTAAATTCAAACTGAATTGACCAAACACGTTTAAATTCACCACGCTCACATATTGATTCCCAAAAATTATGAAAATTGGAATCAAGCAATGATTTGACATTCCAGATTCAAACAAAGTGGTCTCGTCGAAAACGGAGGTCGTTTGCAAAATCTCCACTTTTAGGGCTATATTTTATATAAAATTCGATAGCGACTATTCTCAATTTTCAACTAGACATAACTTTTTATTGCCGTTATGAAATCTGGATTTTTCAGATACGTTGGAAAGATATTTTCAAATAGATTCAAATATTTCTAGTTTCATTAAAATCCAGTTTATTTTGAATCCTGTACATTCATTTGAAATTTGAAATCAAAATTTCAAACTACCGCGCCATTTTCAATTCCCTTTATAAATAAAATAAATATTTATATTCTAACTTCGATTTAAATAAATTTATACGTTCTAATTCTATTCAAAATAAATTTCTGGTCGTTATTATTTAAAATAAATCATTTTAAATATTCAAAATTCATTAAAAATGCCAAAATAAAATTTTTGAATTGGTTCTGATTTTCCGGGTTGTTACAATCTCCCCCACTTAATATCTTTTTGTCCTCGAAAAGGAATGGAGCTGAAAGTTGTTTAACTAACCAACTCAACTTTCAGTCTGGCTTTCATTCTTCAACTTTTCAGTTTTTAAGAATTTTCCTATTCTTCAAAAGTTTGGCTAACACCCTAAATTTTTGAAAAATTTCGCCATAACCTCCTTTGTACGCGGAGACATTTAAAACCGCAACTAGCCACGTAGGGCCCTCATCATCCAAAAAGAAAAAGAAAAAGCCAAGCGGCTAGCCACTCGGCTCATGAAATCATCCAAACCCAAGACATATAGTTAACATGTACCTATTTGTCGGGCATACAATTTTATTCCTCTTCGCTAGCCTCCTTGCTATGACCTGTTCGCACATATATATGTACATGCATGCAGTTTTCACAAACAATTTGCAATTCAGTTCAAATTTGATTAAATTTACCTTATATTATCATATGGATTTGAATAATTTAATTAGTGAACTAATTATCAAACAACACAGCTAGCAATCAATTAGTTGATTAGCTTTTCAAATACATAACTTTAATACATAGTCAAAAATTAGATTTTTAGTGCCAAATCACAACAGTAGACCCTATCTTGTTTTGGTTCTCACACCAGTCAATTGGAAATATATAGATATCCCACCTTCGAAACTCGAACATAAATATTGATGATGGTGCCATCATCGGTATCCTGCCCAGGCGACTAGAGTGTGATTCTATGTCTATCCTGTATTTTAAAACTATGAATATATGTTTGCAAGGCGTATATGCAAAATCTTTATATACTCGATTGCCCAAATCAATCTAAAATAAATATTCTAATACGTATAATATAATATAAATTTCCAAAACAAAAATTCGTTTTCATTTTTATTTTAAAAACACTACTCTTCACACTCGTTCTAGGATACTACTGATCCTATCTCTAACGAGTCATTCTCATTGGATATTACTAAACCAATCTCTGATGAATTCTTTCGTTCGGTTCTAATATGTCTTGTTCTCGAGCTCAGTAAACCAAGGCTTTGATACCAAACTGACACGACCCGAACTTCCCCGGTCTCCGAAGAGAAGAGATAGAATGAATTGTCTGAGAACAAGATAATTCAGAACACAAAAAGAAGAACATTTCATTGCTTATTACAACAATTTACATCAGAGTACAAAAATATACAGAGTACGAAAAAATAATATACATTTGATAAATATTAGAGATTTACAAATTACAATGCAGCGGAAAATAATACAAAACACAACTGAAAGAGATACACGGATATAGAGCTTTCTGAATATCATTCCAGTGGTAAACTAGGATCCTGTGAATATAAATCTGCAAAACCGAAATTATTAGCTGCCCGTATGGAAAATAGGGGAATCCAGAGTTTAGGTTAAAAAAATTAACTTCAGGTCAGTCATGTGACTGGTGTGAGAACTAAAACAGTTTTTAAATCTTTTACTTTAAAGGTAAATCAAGGGACCACGCCGTATAACACGGAATGGCTTTCCTCCCAAGAATACTAATGCATGAAACAAACAGCATAATGCTTTTTGCAAAAATGAAGCTATTATAAGACTCAGGTCCCATCACACAATGCAACGCAAGCCGGAGGATAGAGTTTTCCCTTATAATAGCCAAACATGCTTGGTACGTTTAAAACAAATCATTTGATACTATTATAAGTGCGATGTGTATAAAACAACTTCAAATACAAATGTATCAATCATAGACGGCATGGATACCATATATAAGGTCGTCAACACTAGGTTCTACAATTAAAGCCGAAAAGTCACGTACTGGAAGTTGGATTCCATCTGTGAACCAAGGCAAGGGATCATCCTGTGCACATTCGAGACACCCTAGCAAGTGCCTTAGGATTCAGTCGCAACTACACCTAGATCGGTAGGGCCAGTCATCCTTCGATGATTGGTTATACCATAAACTATATGTTAGCTGATTCAATCGAACCTCTAAAATGGTCTGTACGTCGGCACACATGCCAATAATTGACCATATACCCAACGGCCACATAGTGACCGATATATCTGAGGCGCCTCTCTATCCAGCAAGTAATAATAAGCAGCATCCACATGAGTATACAGTCTGGGCTCCAAACCATGACGTTACTTGTAGCTAGAACTAACATATGTCCATTTCCATACCGTCCTTCCCGTTTTTGGTTCATCCCGGGGTGTAAGGCTCGCTAATTAACACTACACAAAGCTATGCTATATTAAAGCCGTGCTTTGATCATCAACCACAAGATTTTGCTTATAAACAGAAGCCTTGATCATTTGCATCTCAGCATGCCACACAGGCAATTCACGCCATGTGACTGATGTCTATCGACACATAACCTCTGAGCTCGTACGTCTCAGAGAAGGGCGTTAAGCAAGAGAATAAATTCTTCGCCGCCAAATAGATATATATTTAATAGAGATCAATCAACACAGAATAAAATCCAATGTCAGACACACATCCATTTACAAGTTCGTTCTGGGTTTGAACGAAACCGGAGGCACCTTATTCCTCGTCCCATATGTCCAATACAGGAGAGGGGTCCTCACATATCTTGTCGATCTCTAAGTACGTCTGGACAATCACCACTTATTATCTCGTCTAGGGTGTACAGCCCAATCAAGACATCAATAATCATCCAAACGATGTGAAGACCTCCGGTCTTTAACCGCTGTCTTCATCGTCGGCTTATCGCCGAATCAGTTATTCAGAATGGGTATAAACCCGGCCTTTCTGAATAACTCGCGTATATAATAAACAAGTGCTATAAAAACACAACATACGCCTCATTCCGATCCAGAATATTCTTTTTTTCAAATATTCTTATACTTTGGGAAAGGTTCCCATTAATTTTATCAAAGATCAATTCTTTTAATTTATTCTTTAATCTTCCTTTGGATATCAATGCTAAACCAAATTAAGGTTTATCAACTAGTCGGGATTAGCGAACCTTACCGAAGTAATCATTTGTTTAATTTCCCAATCCCAACCTATTCATCCCATGGAGCAAAACTGGTAATACTCCATATTTAACCCCACGGTGTTATCGATAAAATTAATTACCATTTCACGTTTAAATCTAATTAAAGATTTAACTATCGCTTGGAGCAAAACTGGTAATACTCCATTCTCGATCATTTTCCGAATTTGATAATTTAAATAATCACATTCCAATCTAATTAAAGATTCATTAACTCCACTAAGTTTTAATATTCCCAAAAATAAATATTAATGATTATTTAACTTTGGGAAATCTAACATGTCGCATCGATAATCTACACTGTACCATTGATTTTTGCCTATACATAACATCTAAGCACATACGTCTCAGAGAAGGGTGTTAAGTAAGAGAATAAATTCTCCGCTACCAAACAGATATATATTTAGCAAAGATCAATGAATACGGTATAAAGGAATCATTGTACGACATGTAATCCTATCTTTTAACTGGGTTAAAGAACCAATGTCATTTAAAATACGGTTCACAATAAACCTAAATCATCTTCCATAAAAATCGAATCTTCACGGAAAAACAATTCGATATATAATCGATATCAATTTCCATATCCGACCAATATTATAAATGGAATAATGACAAAGCCTTTTAAATTCCATATATATTACCGGTCTTCCTCCACAAAAGTTCATTTCTATTATTATCAAATCGAATTCCATTCCATTCCAATTAAATATTAATTAATTGGAAACTTTACTTTGGAAAATCCCATTAAATCTTAATAAAATATTTTATATTCCAAATCACATTTTACTGTAGATCGGGTTAAAGAACGAATGTCATTAAAAACACAGTTCACAATAAACCCAATTCACATTCCATTTTCAATTCCAATTATATGTTAATTAATTGGCAATTATTCTTTAAATCTTAATTAAAAGATTTATTCTTTTCACACTAGGTTTAAGAACAGTGTTAATAAAGACACCATTCACGACAAACCCAAAATCCAATTCAATTTAATTCCAATTATATATTAATTAATTGGTAAACTCTTCTAAATCTTATTTAAAAGATTTAATCTCTTCTCAGCTAGGTTTAAGAACAGTTTCATTTAAAACACAGTTCACGACAAACCCAAAATCTAATTCAATATTAAGTACAAGGCTCTGAATATAAATTTTATCGGCTTATATTCAATATCAAATTCTGAAATCAACAAATATCGTATTGGGAATAACGATATATATATCTTCCAAATTCCTCCACAATATCCGTATAATCACGGTATCCAATATCGAAATATTCTGAAGATAATTTCAATTCAAATCCATTCCAATTCATATATTAAAAATTCGGGTTATTTTTAAAACTATTTCGAATCCAATTTATTCATTTAAAAATATTGGATTATAATTCTAGTTCATAACTAGTTCATTTTGATAAAAATATATTTTTATCTTTCCAAATATGGAATTTTTCATCCTAATTCTTTCCAAATAATTTATTATGATTTTACATAATTTATCAGTATTTTTAATTGTAACAACCCGAAAAATTAGAAATAATTAAACTTTTTTATTTTGGTAATTTTAATGAATTTTGAATATTTAAAATGATTTATTTTAAATAATAACGACTAGTTTGGATAAACCTTAATTTGGTTTGAATTGATATCCAATGGAAGATCAAAGAATAAATTATAAAGAATTTATCTTTGATAAAATTAATGAGAACCTTTCCCAAAGGATATGAATATTTAAATAAAAAAATATTCGGAATTGGAATGAGGCGTACGTTGTGTTTTTATAGCACTTGTTTATTATATACGCGAGTTATTTGGAAAGGCCGGGTTTATACCCATTCTGAATAACTGATTCGACGATAAGTCGACAATGAAGACATTGGTTGAAGACCGGAGGTCTTCACATCGTTTGGATGATTACTGATGTCTTGATTGGGCTGTACACTCAAGATAAGGTATTAAGTGGTGATCGTCCAGACGTACTTGGAGATCGACCGGATAAGCGAGGACCTCTCTCCTGTATTGGACACGAGATAAGGAATAAGGTGCCTCCGGTTTCGTTCAAACCTAGAACGAACTTGTAAATGAATATGTGTCTGACATTGGATTTTATTCTGTGTTGATTGATCTCTATTAAATATATATCTGTTTGGCGGCGGAGAATTTATTCTCTTGCTTAACACCCTTCTCTTAGACGTACGAGCTCAGAGGTTATATATCGATAGACATCAGTCGCATGGTGTGAATTGCTTATGTAGCATGCTGAGATGTAGATGATCAAGGCTTCTGTTGAAAAGTAGAGTCTTGTGATTGATGATCAAAGCACGATTTTAATATAGCATAGCTTTGTGTATAGCGTTAATTCGCGAGCCTCACACCTCAGTATGTGTTAAAAACAGGATAAGGGACTCAAGGAGAACATGACGTTTCTTTATAGCTATGGGTGGTGTCAGGGTTTTGCAAGCCCTGACATTTTTATATTTTTACCTGTGTGGTTGTTGGAATGCAAGGCGCCTCAGATATATCGGTTTCTACGGAGCCGATGGATATTGAGTCATCTAGCTCGTAGACGCCCTATAGGGCGAGGAAACGTGTGTTCAGGTATAACTAATCCGCTATGTGTGGACCGGCCTTGGAGGATCCCAGGGATCGCTGTATGTGACCCTGAGGCATTTGCTAGAATGTCTCGAAGCCGGCGAGGAGTACATCCCTTGCCTCGACTCATGACGGAAATCCAATTTTCAATACGTGACATTTCGGTTTTGATTGTAGAACCTAGTATTGGCGACATAGTAGCATCGGATACTATGCCGTCTATTATTGATACATTTATATTTTAAGTTGTTTTGTACACTTTACACTTATAATAGTATCAAAATGATTTGTTTTAAACGTACCAAGGATGTTTGACTGTTATAAGGTAAAACTCTATCCTCTGGCTTGCGTTGCATTGTGTGACGGGACCTGAGTCTTATAATAACTTCATTTTTCCAAAAAGCATTGCGTTGTTTATTCTAGGCACTTGTATTCTTGGGAGGAAACCCATTCCGTGTTATACAGCGTGGTCCCTTGATTTACTTTATTGTAAAGTTTCAAATAAATCCTGTTGAGTTTTGGTTCTCACTGAAATCTGGTTTATTTTGAATCCTATACATTCATTTGAAGTTTAAAATCGAAATTTCAAACTACCGCGTCATTTCCAATTCCAGATCACATTTCACTGTAAATCGGGTTAAAGAACGAATGTTAGTATCCATTTATCTCTTTCAATTGTGTTTTTGTATTATTTTCCACTGCATTGTAATTTGTAAATCTCTGATATTTATCAAACGTATACTATTTGTTCATACTCTGTCTATTCTTGTACTCTGATGTAAATTGTTGTAATAAGCAATGAAATGTTCTTCTGCTTGTGTTCTGATTTGTCGTGTTCTCAACTAAATATTGGGATTAATGTATGTCCAATATTATCCCAATACCCGCGTGGGGTTTCAACCAACAAATATTGAATATTATTTGTGCAGTTGGGCGATGTGTAAAATATATTGTCCCAATTCATATCACTTAAATGTGTGTACATAAACAAATCATCCAATTTGTAAATGAATATTTATTTTCATTCATATACACGTTAAAAATTATATTTTTAACGATAAAATATTTATTTAACACATGAATATTTCATTCAGTTCATTTATACAATAAAAATGATATTTTTATTATTCAAATATTTTATTCATCACATGAATATTTTATTTTCCATTTCACAATACAATCACAATCAATTTCCACCACACAATACAATCAAACAAGTTGTCCATGGTCTGTGGACGACGGTGTCAGGAGCTTCTAAGCCCTGTTTGCAACCTAACATATTTAACTATAACAAGTTTGAGTGAGGAGTCCTCACCTTTGGTTTCCACTACGTTATTCTTTGATTTAACGGTTTGGATCTGGATTTGTCCCAGTGAGTAGTGTTCTTCACCGTGAATCTAACGCAATCTGTTTCATGAGGTATATGTTAGAAATCATAGTTTTAACAACGATTTTTATAAATAAAAGTCGCATTTTTATCAAGGCTATTTTATTTAAAAATCACAATTTTAAATCTATGCTTTTCATATATAAAAAAAATCACATTTAAAAACAATGCTTTATATATAATAAAAAATATATTTTATAAACTGTGTTTACAATCAAAAATCACTTTTCTATAAACTGTTATATAAATTAAAAATCATGTTTTTATCTCAGCTATGTATATAAATACCGTATTTTTATTTCAAACATTATATTTTTAAAACTAATTTTATTTCAATGTAATTAAATTAAATAATAAAAAACTCGCTATGTTTATCGTTCTGATAATAGCCAAAACTTCTTCGATGCCTAGGATTCGCCGTTGCTTCTCCTTGAGGCTGCCAGAGCACGATCTGGAGGGGCCACGTCAGAGAGCCATGCTTCCTCTACCAATGCCTATGACGGCGTCGAACTCGCGGTCGCCTCCTTTTCAGAATCCACGCCCGAACGACGCCACTTCACAGCCAAAAATCGTGAGCCATACACCACTATAAATCATCAGAGTGGTATGGATTTGTAGCTCTCGGAAAGCTCTTTGATTTCATTCTGGAAGTTTGAAATTTTATTGTGAGGATTTAGAGATTTTTGGGCTCAAAAATCTGAGCCCTTTCCACCGTATAATCGAGAGAGACGGCGGGTTCTTGGAGCGCTGACCATGGTTTGAAAAATAAGGGTTTGACCCATTCTAGTGTATTTATATTTATATAATAATATTTTAATTCGTAAATTACTTGTGTAGCGCCACGAACTCCAATTCAAACCCAATGACTGTCACCCTCAGCTAAATTACCCTATTCCGGACGCAATGGGATATGTTTCGTAACCCAGTTCGGCTGTTACGATCGGTTTTGCTTTAAATTAACTTATAAATCAATATATATTTAATTTAAACGTACATTTTAATTTACCGGGGCCACATACTGACTTCAAAAATTCCAAAAAATTAAATATGGCTATGTCTTGACGATACGGTCCTAACAAAACTAATTTCGTTAAATTTGGAGACCGTTTGAAAAACGATCATTTTCCAGTCGATTGAATTCAGATATAATTGACCAAACACGTTTAAATTCACCATGCTCACATATTGATTCCAAAAATTATGAAAATTGGAATCAAGCAATGATTTGACATTCCGGATTCAACAAAAGTGGTCTCGTCGAAAACGGAGGTTGTTTGCAAAATCTCCACTTCTAAGGGCTATATTTTATATAAAATTCCATAGCGACTATTCTCAATTTTCAACTAGACATAACTTTTTATTCTCGTTATAGAATCTGAATTTTTCGGATTCATTGGAAAGATATTTTCAAATAGATTCAAATATTTCTGGTTTCACTAAAACCCGGTTTCTTTTGAATCCTGTACATTCATTTGAAATTTAAAATCGAATTTTCATACTACCGCGCCATTTTCGATTCCCTTTATAATTAAAATAAATATCTATATTCTAACTTTGATTTAAATAAATTTATACGTTCTAATTCTATTAAAGATAAATTTCTAGTCGTTATTATTTAAAATAAATCATTTTAAATATTCAAAATTCATTAAAATTGCCAAAATAAAAATTTTAAATTGGTTCTGATTTTCCGGGTTGTTACATATAATTAACAGTATACAAGAATAAATCAGTAAAATATAGCAACTTACACAAGAATATATGAGTATACTGATTACTACATACGTAAAAGACTAACATTAACAACATACATAAAAGACTAACAATATGGAAGATATACATCATATAATCGGGTTTGGCATGTCAAAAAAGGGTAACGGGTCAACCCAATACCCACCCGTTTATAAGTGGTCAAACTCGGGTTGACCTGAAATGACCCGCCAACTAAACGGGTTGGACTAACCTGCTAATATCCGTGCGGGTTTCGAGTCGTGTAGGAAATTGAGAACCCTAATGGAATCTCTATTTATCTATCTATTCATATCATATCTTTCCACCTTTATTTCAAAATTCAAATTTATCTTCATCAACTTATACTCTTCACAAAAACATCCTAATGGCTTCCTCAAGCACTCAAAGCACCATGAGGTTATCTAAGGCCACCAAAGGCTTCTTTTCAACTACCCAAAAGCTATCAAAGATTACATCAACTATGCGTCGATACAGGAAAATTTGCTGTTTTAAATAATTTTCGATCTTATAAAGTTGATACTCTCTTTACTAAAAATGATGTTCTTAGTTTGTTTGATTCTCAGGAAAATGAGTTTTTTTGTTATCCCATTCTTGTTAAGATGTTTTATGCCAATTTAAGTCGAGGTCTTTTACAAAGGAAATGAGAATGAGATTTGGATTAGTATAAGAGGCACTTGAATTATTTTGGATTGTGAAGTCTTAGGAAATATTTTGGGTTGTAAGTGCACATGAATGGATCACTCAGATTTCAAAATTAATGAATATGACTTATAGACCTTTCACCATTTTTTTGAGAATGATGAACATTTGGAATTCAAAAACCAATATTTTTGACCAAAAACAAGGATTGTTAATTTTCTTCTCCAACATTCCATCACCTCCCGTTCAAGAAATTTCAGTAACCCTATAATGAAAGTTTGCAAAGCTCTTTTTTCTATATTCAGATATTATGACATCAATTGGGTTCAAGTTATTTTGGATGAATTTCGAACCAAATTTTTTTCACTGGATGAAAATGCCTTTATCATGGAATTTACATTACATGAATTTTCAGCTATTTCGGAGTAGAAGTCAAAGGAGAAGAGCTTGTTTCTAAAAATTTGTTAAATTCTGGAAATGTATATTTTATGAAAATCCTATAAGTGTTTCAACCATATGAAACGCTTTTAGAAAAACAAGAAAGGTTGGCTCGTGAAGAAGAAGGAGAGGAAGGAGGAATAGAAATCGACGAAGAGGAAGAAGATGAAAATACTTCCTTAGAAATCACTAAATACCCCCACTAGTACCTCTAATCCATCCAACTAAATCCTTCTTAAGAACCGAAGGATAATAGCGAAAAATAAAAAGATTTTAAAAAGAGATCATTTTGTATAAAAATGGAAAATAACTCTTCAAAGATGAACAAGTTCTTCGGGGAAGTGAGTCACAAGCTTAGATTGTTTTCATCTTCATCATCCTCCTTTGAATTCTAGTTTTATTTCCTCGATGTAGTAGTTTCTATTTCTATCATGTGTTTCTATCTTATGTTGTGAATCATCTCCATTTATGATTATTAAAATTATCAGTGAAGTCCTTGTATTTCTATTATTATCTCTAAAACATCTCTGGAATAATCATTAGAATGTTAAAAACAAGTATACATAAACCAAAACTAAACAAAACTCACAAAAATTACCAAATTCAAAATCTGTGAAAAGACATGTCGAATGGACTACCCCATGTATTGACATATAATTGTCAATTTTTCAAAAATGTTTGAATTTAAAAACTGCCTTAACCAACTTATGTCTATTCATTTTAAACGAATTCCAAAGCCTACAAATACCTATTTCTTCCAGAAAAACTTACCCTTTCATTCCTCCTTAATATCCATTCATTATATTTTCAATGTTATCATTCCATGGCTTTTCCAGTTCATAGTTTAAGTGAAAATCTAGAAGAAACTCTTAATTCCTTCGAAAATATTCTTTCTGTCATCCTTCATAATCACCTTTACTTAGAGTTGAGTTAAATGCAGACGACTAAGAATCAAGAAAAGCATTTTGATAACATATGATGGATGATCTCTGCACTCAACAAAGTAGAAAAAAATAATGAGTCAAGAAGAACTTTTATCAAGGAAAATGAAGAATGGGAGGCTTCAAACGTTGATCCAATCCTTCGAGAAGAAGGATGGGTAGAAGTTCCAAGAAACGTATGGATTTATATTTAAATTTGGTGTGTTATGTTTGAATTGATTTTAATTTGAATTTGATTTAACTTATGGTTTGTAATAACAAGATTTAAGATAGTTTGCATTGATTGGATTGTTTGAATATTGAGTTATCGTTAATTTAGTCTTAATATTGCTTGCCTTATGTTAATTCTATTTAGTTATTTCATAGTTTAAAGAGTATTAAAGTTAGTTCTTAGACAAATTGTATTAGTTTAAGGGGGAGTATTGTAGATCAGTTATGGGTATATTGTTTTTATTGATGACAAAGGGGAGAATTAAAAAATAGGCTTAGAGTAAGGGGGAATTAGTAGTTTTTGAAGGAGTTATTGGAGTAAAGGGGAGTAGTCGAAGTATCAAGACATCAGGTAAGTATATTTTATAAACAAAGGTTGTCATCATAAAAAAAAGGGATTATTAGGGACTGAGATTCTGGTGATAATGGTTTTGATGACAACAACTTTGCTTTAACTATTATTGTTATAAGATATATACTAACAACCTTGAATGAAAATCACATAAGTTTAAGGAATGTCTATTTCCTATATATGGCAGCATACATTCATCACATTACGTCTATGCAAGCTTAATACACAAACTCATGTATAAGTTATGCAGACTATTCCAAAGATACTTAAACCAATATGCATAATTATGAGGGCCGGTTCTATTATCACTTAATACACTATGAGGAGGATTACCGTCTGGTCACTTAAGGCCAATATACAAATACTTATTTAAGGATGGATCCCTTCAACCACTTAAGACCCTATGACGGACCCTAGTCACTTAATACCTCATTTTAAAACTGTCGGCGCTATTAAATATTCTCTCTTGTAATACGAGAAATAGTATGCAACAACTTAATACCATTTAGGTAGACCCTCATTGTCATTTAAGACCCTCCAATGAACCCTTCTATTACTGTTTAATTGGTATCACTGGTGAACTCCTAGCCACTTAGTATTTCCTTTAGACAGGCAACCATTTGTTGAGACAAGATTTTGATTGATGCCAACATATAAAGGTGCAATGAAGATCATTTCATAGAGATAAGGTTTTTTACTTTGAGTCGTGTTAGAAATATGTTAAAATCTATCCTCAAAGTATAACACGAATGCACAAAACAATATCATATCTTCGTTGCTGAAATCTGTATATTTGAGGAATTGAAAAGTCACAGAAAAAGCCCAAATGGTCTAGGCTCCAACCGGAAAAGAGTGCAGAGTGATCTAGACTATGGACCGAGGTTCTCTGGTCCATAGCAATAAAACGGTCGACCGCCCAAAATACCACCAGTCGACCATTCATGTTTCTATTTTGAAATAAACATTTCTCAGTTCAACCAATCGACCGGTCAAAACTCACCAGTCGACCGGTCAATGTGTTTTTGCACATAACGGCTATTTTTCTGGTCATTTAATTTTAATTAAATTCAACCAGCGGTTGAAATTCACCAGTCGACTGTTTTCAAACAGCAAGCTTTTTCTGAAAGGTTGCTTCTATTTGTGAAGAGATTTCTATTCAATAATCAAAGGAAATGGACATAACTTTTTATAGAAACTCTTCATGAAGAATTACTACCTTTCTACTATTATATAAACAACTTCAAACTTGTTTTACAATTACCAAAAATCATTCTATATTCTCTCTAATTTTTGAATTGCATTTTCATATTCTTTGCAAAACAAAAGCTCTCCAAGTTTCAAATACTTGTTGAATCCTTGAATCAAATTAATATCAATTGATTCAACAAGCATTCTACTTCCTTAAATCTACGCATTCAAAGTATATACTCAAGGATAAGATTACAGGAAGGTTGTACAAGAATTGACAAATTCGTGTTATTAAGAACACACATTGTCAAACTACAAGATTATTTATCCTGGTTGAAGTCCTCCGTGTTGTTAGAGGCAAGTTGTGAAGTCCTCGTGTTGTTAAGAGGCAAGTTGTGAAGTCCTCGTGTTGATAGAGGCGTGAAATCCCGTTCGGCTGTCCGCGTGTTGTGAACCTGTTCCTCCGGGTGAAGCGAGGTTGTTGATTAGTGAAAATCCAGAGAGAGGTTTGGGACTGGACGTAGGACGGTGCTCCAAACCAGTATAAAAATCCCTGGTGTTATTATTTTACTGCTTTTTATTTGTGTTATATTTCACTATCTCATATTTATTTGCATAACTATTGTAAATATACAAGTTAGTTTATCACATACATTCTGCATATCTATATTACAGATCTTGCTTAAGTCGTATACCGACTCTTTCATTTGGTATCAGAGCACGGTCATCACATAACCGTAACACAGTTATTTGATATATTCTAGTAATATGGCAAATAACCCTAGTAGTAGCACTAACACCACTTACACTGAAGGTCAATCAACACAAAGACCTCCTTTCTTCAATGGTCTTAACTATAGCTATTGGGCAACATGTATGGCTTTTTACATGCAATCAACTAGCTATGATGCTTGGAATGCTACTCAGAAAGAAATAGTTAATCCTACAACTGATTATTCAGAATGGACACAGGCTCAGAAAACAGCAGCAGTCGTAAATGCAAAAGCAATAAATATGTTGTTTTGTGCATTAGATCAAAATGAATATAACCGTGTTAGTATCTATACCACCGCATACCAAATTTGGCAAACGCTGAAAACCACTCATGAAGGTACTAACTAGGTTAAACAAGCCATAATAGCCATGCTGAGAAGTCAATTTCAAAATTTCAAAATGAAGTCGAATGAAACAATTAATGATATGTATTCACGGTTTCAAACTATTCATCATGCACTTATTGGTTTAGGACAAAAGTATTCAGATTTTGATGTTGTTTCAACAGTCCTACATTCTCTGACTAGTGAATGGGAAGGAAAAATATTAGCGATTGAAGAAGCTAATGACCTTTCCATCATGAAGCCAGATGAATTGATAGGAAATCTAATGTCCTATGTAATGACCCGCATTGTCAGAGGTATTATAATTAATTAATTTAATTATATAAATAGTGATTTAGGGAATTAAATCATCGTTAATTAAATTATAGTGAATATTTATTTAAAATAATAAATTAAATAATATATATTTAATTCTGAAATAATCAGAATTGGCTGAAATGACGATATGATGTGAACTAGATCATCTGTGATATTTAATTCAGCTTAGAGTTGAATTATATTGACGAATATATTCAATCGACGTTAGTTTGAACGTAGAATTTTAATATAATTAAAATAGAGCTCGAAATGGCGCTGCAGTTCGTAAATTGGCGATTCGAACTTCAACTGAATACACAGGATTCTTTTTAAGCTGGATTTCTGTGAAACAAGAAACGTTAGGAGCTGGTGGAGTATATCTTTCTAGTGGAAGAGAAAAATCGGGATTTCGTCGTGTAGATTTTGATTTATGCCCAAATCAAATTTTAGAAAAGTCGCTGTGGAATTCCTTTTTAATTTATAAAGGAATTATTTATATTTTATAAAGGAATTTCAATATAAATCGAATATCGGGTTGACCTAGATTTGAAATATCGAGTTAGAAATCCATATAGGGTTTTCTGAGCTATATGGTATTCCACTATGAATATATACGATAATATTTATTTATAAGTATTTAATTTAATTGTTTTTAAATATATTTATATATTTAAAAGGGTTAATTAGAGCTTTAAAAATAGCTAGTTTTGCAAACGACCTCAGAATTCGACCAAACTAATTTTGTTGGATCCGAAATGTCAAATTATTGTTAGATTTCAATTTCCGTGATTTTTGAAGTCAGTATGTGGCCGTACGGATTTTTAATGTGAAAAACAGTCGATAAAACGACCTTTAAAAATACGCTGTGTGAGCAAACGAAGTCGGAATTCGACGAAACCAGTTTCGTCGGGACCGTAATGTCGGACAGTAGCTGTGTGTCCATTTTCATGATTTTTGGGTATTATATGTGGTTGCACGGATTTTTAAACAGAAATGAAATTAGCGCTTGAATTAAAATTGAATATTTAAAATATTAAAATACCCTATAAATACACCACCCTATTCTCTAAAACCCTAAAGTCAATTTCATTTTTGGTCAATAACGCATTTCCGCCGTTGTTTTCTTTACACAGCAAAAATGGCGAACAAAGAAAAATCAAAGGAATTCAATAAAATTTCCTTAAATCAATTCACTTGTGTATTTGTGATTCTGGTGGGTTCATCTTCGATTCTATGTGAATATTGTTGGGCTCGACAATCCTTTCCGTTCGTTGGTTTTTGGAAGCAAAATCTAGGGTTGGGTTTCGAGTTTGATTGGGTTATTAATACTCGAAATGGAGTACGAATTCGGAGTCAGCAGAGGGAATGGCTTCTAGTGAGGAAGTTCAAGATTTTTTTGAGCATAAAAGTGTCGTGATGTTTGTTTTACTGAAGCTCGGAGACTGGAGGTCGGAAGTCCCTGGTTCTGTGCGAGCTCATGATTGTTGGGTGGAAATGAAAGAGTTTCGAACGAGGAGGATAACGGTGATGGCGGTTTTGAAATCGGTGGAGTGTGAGGTGGTATTTTGGTTTAAGAAAGAAACATGGAGTTCAGTTGTGGTTACATGAGTTCACGAGGCATTTGGGGAAGAAGGGAAATTGCGGGTTGGGGTTTTAATCGTGGGAGATGGGCCTGTTTGAATGGTAAAAGCCCAAGAGGGAATTTAATTAAGTTTAAATTAAAATTTATAGAAGTGTGTTAACTTTAAATAACCGTAACCTTATCATATATTATCAGAACTTCGAATGGTCAGATCCGTTGGGATCGTATGGACGAACACTTCAAAATGGAACTGGTTTGAAGTGGATTGGAGCTCGTCTGAATTTACGGAGAATATAATTGTTTGATTCAAATCAAACAACAGTTTATCGTTCTTTAACGATGAACTGCCAAAGTGAGTAAAACTCACCAACTCTGAACAGTTCTATTTTTACAACGTATTCTTTGAACTGTTAATTATCTGTTGATTGCTGTGTGTTAACTGTTTGGTTGAATTGCTTGTGTATTAGTTGAAATTTATAGATAACGACGTGTATATATAAATCGTTAATCAACTATCCATTCTGTTTAGCAGAATATTTCGTAGAGAAATATTATCGATGTTAATTATATTGTTTAACATCTGTGATGCAGGGAAACAGGTTGGAGGAATCCAACTGGATTCCTCAACATTTATTTTATTGTGATTTATATATTGTGATATATAATGTGATATATAATCTGACGTTGATTATGTGTGTTTGGACGATATTTATCGTTGTTATATGGTATGCTAAATACCATAAGAAATACCAGAATGGGAAAAGGAGATTTTTCAAAGTATAATTTGAAAATAATTTATTTATGTAAAACCAATGGATTTTATATTATAAAAGAAAAAGGATTTTGAATAAAGGAATTATATTTGTTAAACAAATATAAAGGGATTTATTTGTAAATCCAATATAGGGGATTTATTTGTAAATCAAATATAAAAGAAAATATTTGTAAAACAAATAGAAAGAGGAATAGTTGTAAACCACAAATAAAATAGAAAGAGAAATATTTGTAGAACATTTACAAATAGATAAGAAAGGATTTATTTATTTAAGGGAATAAAAATTAAAGGAGATATTTATTTGTTAGAATAAATAGAGTAAAAGGGATTATTTATTTATTTAGGAAATAAATAGAATTAGAATAAAGGGATATTTATTTGAGAAAATAAATATAATAAAGGAAATATTTATTTAGAAAATAAATACGATATTATAAAAGGAGTTAGAATTAATCAGTTAGAGTTAAAGGAGTTAATCGAATATAATTTATTCAAATAGAGTTAAAGGAGTAAATCGAATATAGTTTATTCGAAAGGAGTTAATCAGTTAGAGTTAACCAGTTAGAGGTAATCAAATAGAGTTAATCGATTAGAGTTAAAAACGAACTAGAGTTAATCAAATAGAGTTAAAGATATAGAGTTAAGCAAAATTAGAAACTGACTGGAATTAGTAAGTTGAATGGGTTCCTGAGTATCGATCTGATGTTGGTTTCGGCCTTCGGGGTTTATACTTAGGAAGTTATTCTCTTGTTAGTTTATAGTTAGAGTCTGATAGATGTGGAAGAATAGTGATACATAATTAAGCCATGGAAATGTTTTCCAGTGTTAATAACGTATATTTTCTAAACATAGAAAATGAGGAAATATATATATATATATATATATATATATATATATATGTTGGATGATTGATCGATATGATTTCCATCTGGAAGTAGTATCGTTGTTTGCGCACTTGTTTTTCTTTGATAGTTAACTCACAGACCATCAAAGTTTTGACCATTTTAACGTTTTTAATATGGTGAGATCGGTTGGAATATTATCCAAAGAACCACTCTGTATTGGCATAAGCGTTGCGAATCATATATGCCAAAGAAAATTGGAGACGGAGTAAAGTGCAAGGGCTATTGTATAGGTCTTAGATAACAGTGCCTAAGATGGATGTACAGGATAGTGCCTTCAGTTTGTCCAGTCCCAGGACAACTAGAATGGACGAATGTTTGATAGAGTACATCTGGTAAATCACGTAAGTTGATCATTTCAAACGTATTTATGTTGGTGGCGGAGGAATTCGTTTCTCTTAGCTTATACCCGTGGTATTTTTGGATAAGTCAGTTTGTGATTTGGCGGGTATGACGATGTGACATTCTAAGTGAATGAAGATGTGGCGTGTAAAAGATAAGCGTAGCTTCTAGCATTACATCCGGTAAATGACAGAAATCGGGCAGGCAGCATGGCTATGTAGGTCGCACCTATTAGGGTGTATAATCACCTAATCTAGAGTTTCATTTATTTTTAAAAATCTATTGTCGATGCTGTCCCTTATCGGGAAACAGTTGTTGATCCCAACCGTTGGTGATATACATTCGATACACTCAAGCGAAATGAGTGGTCGGTCATGTGTGGCCGGGTTGCAAGACGTTCTTGTTGAACCCTGTGTATTCCTCTCTAGAGGTACACTAGCGAAAGGTGGTTCCATACCTTGTCATAGTTGGAAATCCATTATCCAATACGTGTTTGCGATTTTGATTGTATACTATATATGTAGAACGTGAGATGAAAGCGTTTCTGCTAGATTGATATCTATTTGTATTTAGACATTATTATAATATCAGAATGATATTGCTTGTCAAAGATGTTGGATTCTCATAAGGGAAAAACCCGTTCCGTATTCACAGCGTGGTCTTATGAGATATCATATACCTGTTTAAACTGTTTTACTCATACCAGTCCCATGACTGACCTGGAGTTTACTTTGTTTTGTTTTCCCTAAACTCTTGGGTGCCCAATTTTGTACGGGCAGTCAAGTAGTCGGGATTTACAGATACTTGAAGAGCTAGAGTAGGAGGCTTCAGGATCATATAGCTATAGTTTATTTCTGCTGTGTTGTAAGTGTTGTACTCTGATAATGTTATTGTGTACATATACTGATTGTTTTTCAAGTTATGTTATATATATTATATGTTATTCGTTCCGCTGTGAGGTTCGTGTTACTCTGATGTTGTGTTCTTCTTCTTCTTCTTCTTCTTCTATTCTAAGTTTTATCTTATCTTTCCTCACCCTCTAAATTCTTTCATTAATTACCGGGAATTTTCGATGTTTGGTTAGTCGTCATTGAGTTTATGGCAATAACCAAGGTCGACAAAAATCCGGGTCATTACAGTTGGTATCAGAGATTAAGTTAAGAATTACCTTGGCTCTGTGGCGTGACTCGGTAGAGATAGGGTTAGTAATACCCTAGACTGAGTTTGAGTGTATATATACGAGTGCTTATTTGTATTTGATATAAAATGGTTTTATATTGGGGAGATTCATTGGTTGAGTAGTTTATCAGTTTTGGTCGATCAGTTTGATCCACTGTATCGGTAGGAGTTTATAAACACTCGAATACGATGGGTCGATGCGATATGTTTTGTAAAGAGGGTAAATTAAAATAAGTTTACCCAGAGTATGTCCTGATATAGAGGAAATATATATATTAGATATATTGGTTGTAAGTATAATCGAGTAAGATTATAAATAAAAGGGTTATGTAAATAACCAATCAGAATTCATATGAGTGTAGTATATGGAATTAGATAAGTTAAATCTGAAATTAAGGTCAGAACTGAAAATTCAAACTCTCGAAATTTGAGTAAGTGTTTGAAAATAGATTTGGGTTAAATATAAGAGAATTTTAAAATCTTGGGAGATTTTAAATTGTTTAAAGCATTTCAAATGATATTTGAAATATATTTCAAAGTGGAAATGTTTAAGAAATGGTTTTGAAGTGATATAGTATTGAACTCACTACGGTCGCTGGAAAGTAACTCCGATGTTGACTACGCAGCATCATCGGTGTGATTTTCGAGTTTCTAAGTGATGGATTACTACCAAAGATTTTGCTTTTAAATTGTGTTGAGAAAACAAGTTGTTTGAAATCCAAAAAGGAGTATTTGGTTTTAGAAAAGCAAAGCCGTTAAAAACTCCCAAAAACATATTATTTGAATTAAAACAAATTAAATTAGGAGTTAGGAAAGTAAGTTGGGATTAGAATTGAAACCAGTTAAGTGGAAACTGAGTTGAAATAGAAATATCGAACAAATTGGATTTATAAGTTAGGAATTTGAAATGATATTGGACTGGTGAGTTATGGATTTGAAATCAAGAATAGTGCTTGAGTTTGAAATAAAATTCGACTTAGGTATAAGCGAATGGTTGTGTTAAAGACAAATTGATTTGAGATCAAGTTGGAATTACATTGGTATATGTTGGATTGATAACAGGTGAAAGTGATAGAGTTGATATGCCCGACAAAAAGGTACAAGTTTATATTTGATATAAGCATGAGATTTATGAGCCGAATTGGCAAGCCGCTTGCCTGTTTGATTTTCTTTTGGGTTGGAGAAGGCCTAGAGAGGCGAGTTGTGGTTCTACCGATAGGGCTGTACAAAGAAGGTTATGGCGAAATTTTCCGAAAAATATAAAGTGTTAGAAAATTTTCAGAATTTTGGAAAATTTTAGTTAGTCGGAAAGAATTAATATTTTAGTCGATATTAATTGGTTCAGAGAAACAAGAGATAAGGGGTAAACCGATAAGCTTTTACCAAATAGATAGGGTCGTCCTCTAACTTAGCAATTTCGAGGACGAAATTATTTTAAGTGGGGAAGAATGTAATGACCCGCATGGTCAGAGGTATTATAATTAATTTATTTAATTATATAAATAGTGATTTAGGGAATTAAATCGTCGTTAATTAAATCATAGTGAATATTTAATTAAAATAATAAATTAAATAATATATATTTAATTCTGAAATAATCAGAATTGGCTGAAATGACGATACGGTGTGAACTGGATCATCTGTGATATTTAATTCAGCTTAGAGTTGAATTATATTGACGAATATTTTCAATCGACGTCAGTTTGAACGTAGAATTTTAATATAATTAAAATAGAGCTCGAAATGGCGCTGCAGTTCATAAATTGGCGATTCGAACTTCAACTGAATACACAGGATTCATTTTATGCCGGATTTCTGTGAAACAAGAAACGTTAGGAGCTGGTGGAGTATATCTTTCTAGTGGAAGAGAAAAATCGGGATTTCGTCGTGTAGATTTTTATTTATGCCCAAATCAAATTTTAGAAAAGTCGCTGTGGAATTCCTTTTTAATTTATAAAGGAATTATTTATATTTTAAAAAGGAATTTCAATATAAATCGAATATCGGGTTGACCCAGATTTGAAATATCGAGTTAGAAATCCGTATAGGGTTTTTTGAGCTGTATGGTATTCCACTGTGAGTATATACGATAATATTTATTTATAAGTACTTAATTTAATTGTTTTTAAATATATTTATATATTTAAAAGGGTTATTTAGAGCTTTAAAAATAGCCAGTTTTGCAAACGACCTCAGAATTCGACCAAACTAATTTTGTTGGATCCGAAATGTTAAATTATTGTTAGATTTCAATTTCCGTGATTTTTGAAGTCAGTATGTGGCCGTACGGATTTTTAATGTGAAAAACAGTCGATAAATCGACCTTTAAAAATACGCTGTGTGAGCAAACGAAGTCGGAATTCGACGAAACTAGTTTCGTTGGGACCGTAATGTCGAACAGTAGTTGCGTGTCCATTTTCATGATTTTTGGGTATTATATGTGGTTGCACGGATTTTTAAACAAAAATGAAATTAGCGCTTGAATTAAAATTGAATATTTAAAATATTAAAATACCCTATAAATACACCACCCTGTTCTCTAAAACCCTAAAGTCAATTTCATTTTTGGTCAACAACACATTTCCGCCGTTGTTTTCTTTACACAGCAAAAATGGCGAACAAAGAAAAATCAAAGGAATTCAATAAAATTTCCTTAAATCAATTCACTTGTGTATTTGTGATTCTGGTGGGTTCATCTTCGATTCTATGTGAATATTATTGGGCTCAACAATCCTTTCCGTTCGTTGGTTTTTGGAAGCGAAATCTAGAGTTGGGTTTCGAGTTTGATTGGGTTATTAATACTCGAAATGGAGTACGAATTCGGAGTCAGCAGAGGGAATGGCTTCTAGTGAGGAAGTTCGGGATTTTTTTGAGCATAAAAGTGTCGTGATATTTGTTTTACTGAAGCGCGGAGAGTGGAGGTCGTAAGTCCCTGGTTCTGTGCGAGCTCATGATTATTGGGTGGAAATGAAAGAGTTTCGAACGAGGAGGATAACGTTGATGGCGGTTTTGAAATCGGTGGAGTGTGAGGTGGTATTTTGGTTTAAGAAAGAAGCATGGAGTTCGGTTGTGGTTACATGAGTTCACGAGGCATTTGGGGAAGAAGGGAAATTGCGGGTTGGGGTTTTAATCGTGGGAGATGGGCCTGTTTGAATGGTAAAAGCCCAAGAGGGAATTTAATTAAGTTTAAATTAAAATTTATAGAAGTGTGTTAACTTTAAATAACCGTAACCTTATCATATATTATCAGAACTTCGAATGGTCAGATCCGTTGGGATTGTATGGACGAACACTTCAAAATGGAACTGGTTTGAAGTGGATTGGAGCTCGTCTGAATTTACGGCGAATATAGTTGTTTGATTCAAATCAACAACAGTTTATTGTTCTTTAACGATGAACTGCCAAAGTGAGTAAAACTCACCAACTCTGAACAGTTCTATTTTTACAACATATTCTCAGAACTGTTAATTATCTGTTGATTGCTGTGTGTTAACTGTTTGGTTGAATTGCTTGTGTATTAGTTGAAATTTATAGATAACGATGTATATATATAAATCGTTAATCAACTATTCATTCTGTTTAGTAGAATATTTCGTAGAGAAATATTATCGATGTTAATTATATTGTTTAACATCTGTGATGCAGGGAAACAGGTTGGAGGAATCCAACTGGATTCCTCAACATTTATTTTATTGTGATTTATATATTGTGATATATAATGTGATATATAATCTGACGTTGATTATGTGTGTTTGGACGATATTTATCGTTGTTATATGGTGTGTTAAATACCATAAGAAATACCAGAATGGGAAAAAGAGATTTTTCAAAGTATAATTTGAAAATAATTTATTTATGTAAAATCAATGGATTTTATATTATAAAAGAAAAAGGATTTTGAATAAAGGAATTATATTTGTTAAACAAATATAAAGGGATTTATTTGTAAATCCAATATAGGGGATTTATTTGTAAATCAAATATAAAAGAAAATATTTGTAAAACAAATAGAAAGAGGAATAGTTGTAAACCACAAATCAAATAGAAAGAGAAATATTTGTAGAACATTTACAAATAGATAAGAAAGGATTTATTTATTTAAGGGAATAAAAATAAAAGGAGATATTTATTTGTTAGAATAAATAGAGTAAAAGGGATTATTTATTTATTTAGGAAATAAATAGAATTAGAATAAAGGGATATTTATTTAAGAAAATAAATAGAATAAAGGAAATATTTATTTAGATAATAAATACGATATTATAAAAGGAGTTAGAATTAATCAGTTAGAGTTAAAGGAGTTAATCGAATATAATTTATTCGAATAGAGTTAAAGGAGTAAATCGAATATAGTTTATTCGAAAGGAGTTAATCAGTTAGAGTTAACCAGTTAGAGGTAATCAAATAGAGTTAATCGGTTAGAGTTAAAAACGAACTAGAGTTAATCAAATAGAGTTAAAGATATAGAGTTAAGCAAAATTAGAAACTGACTAGAATTAGTAAGTTGAATGGGTTCCTGAGTATTGATCTGATGTTGGTTTCGGCCTTCGGAGTTTATACTTAGGAAGTTATTCTCTTGTTAGTTTATAGTTAGAGTCTGATAGATGTGGAAGAATAGTGATACATAATTAAGCCATGGAAATGTTTTCTAGTGTTAATAACGTATATTTTCTAAACATAGAAAATGAGGATATATATATATATATGTTGGATGATTGATCGATATGATTTCCATCTGGAAGTAGTATCGTTGTTTGCACACTTGTTTTTCTTTGATAGTTAACTCACAGACTATCGAAGTTTTGACCATTTTAACGTTGTTAATATGGAGAGACCGGTTGGAATATTATCCAAAGAACCACTCTGTATTGGCATAAGCGTTGCGAATCATATATGCCAAAGAAAATTGGAGACGGAGTAAAGTGCAAGGGCTATTTTATAAGTCTTAGATAACAGTGCCTAAGATGGATGTACTGGATAGTGCCTTCGGTTTGTCCAGTCCCAGGACAACTAGAATGGACGAATGTTTGATAGAGTACATCTGGTAAATCACGTAAGTTGATCATTTCAAACGTATTTACGTTGGTGGCGGAGGAATTCGTTTCTCTTAGATTATACCCGTGGTATTTTTGGATAAGTCAATTTGTGATTTGGCGGGTATGACGATGTGACATTATAAGTGAATGAAGATGTGGCGTGTAAAAGATAAGCGTAGCTTCTAGCCTCACATCCGGTAAATGACAGAAATCGGGCAGGCAGCATGGCTATGTAGGTCGCACCTATTAGGGTGTATAATCTCCTAATCTAGAGTTTCATTTATTTCTAAAAATCTATTGTCGATGCTGTCCCTTATCGGGAAACGGTTGCTGCTCCCAACCGTTGGTGATATACATTCGATACACTCAAGTGAAATGAGTGGTCGGTCATGTGTGGCCGAGTTGCAAGATGTTCTTGTTGAACCCTGTGTATTCCTTTCTAGAGGTACACTAGCGAAAGGTGGTTCCATACCTTGTCATAGTTGGAAATCCATTATCCAATACGTGCTTGCGATTTTGATTGTATACTATATATGTAGAACGTGAGATGAAAGCGTTTCTGCTAGATTGATATCTATTTGTATTTAGACATTATTATAATATCAGAATGATATTGCTTGTCAAAGATGTTGGATTCTCATAAGGAAAAAACCCGTTCCGTATTCACGGCGTGGTCTTATGAGATATCATATACATGTTTAAACTGTTTTACTCATACCAGTCCCATGACTGACCCAGAGTCTACTTTGTTTTGTTTTCCCTAAACTCTTGGGTGCCCATTTTTGTACGGGCAGTCAAGTAATCGGGATTTTCAGATACTTGAAGAGCTGGAGCTGGAGGCTTCAGGATCATATAGCTATAGTTTATTTCCGCTGTGTTGTAAGTGTTGTACTCTGATATTGTTATTGTGTACATATACTGATTTTATTTCAAGTTATGTTATATATATTATATGTTATTCGTTCCGCTGTGAGGTTCGTGTTACTCTGATGTTGTGTTCTTCTTCTTCTTCTTCTATTCTAAGTTCTATCTTATCTTTCCTCACCCTATAAATTCTTTCATTAATTACCGGGAACTTTCGATGTTTGGTTAGTCGTCATTGAGTTTATGGCAATAACCAAGGTCGACAAAAATCCGGGTCATTACATCCTATGAAGCTAATTTGCAGACTAGAAAAGAACAGAAAGAAGGAAAAAAAAATGTAGCATTTCACGCTGAAAAAGACGAAGATGAATCAGATTCTGAAGATGAAGACTTGGCATTCATTGCAAAAGGTTTCAAGAAATTCTTGAAACGACAAAAAGCAAGTCGTTATAACAAAAATAAAAGTGAATCAAATAGACCATCATCATCCGTTGTAGAATGTTTCAACTGCCACAAAAAGGGGCACATGCACAAGGATTGTCAAGAACAAAAGAAGAAGTCAGAAAATGACAAATTCGAATACAAGAAGGACAAATCAAAGAAACGAGCATTCTCAGTAACATGGGATGATTCAGACTCGCCTTCATCAGAAAGTGAAAGTGATTCAGAAAATGAACAAGCAAATGTTTGTTTCATGGCAACAGAAGATGAGGTACAAATTCCTACATTTGAAGAAGTTATTGATATTAGTGCCAAATTGATAGTTAAATTTAAAGATATGAAACGACAATGCAAAGAAGCCGAAGCAGATTTAAGTAGAGCAGAATTTGAACGAGATATGCTTAAAGATGAGAAGAAAATATTAGAAGAAGAACTTGAAAAAATTCACGAATCATCATCTAATATTAATTCTCAATTATCTCTTTTGAGTCAAGAAGTTGAAACTCAAAAAGAGAAAAATGATGCTCTTACTACTGAAAATCATGAGCTTGAGGCAAAAGTCAAAATTCTAGACCTAGAAAAAGCTAGTTTACAAACAAAGTTAGATAACATTACTCAAAATGTTTCTAACTTCAACAACGGTCGAGAAAATTTGACAAAAATCATTGAAAGTTCACAACCTGCTTCAAATAAACAAGGTTTGGGATATAAGAAACAAGAAACCAATCATAGAAATAGCACTAGATATGCTTTTATGTACAATAAGAATATCACTGCTAGTACTAATGCACATCCAAAACCCAATTATTATAGAAATTCGAATACTTCTATGACTAGCGGTATTTATAACTAATATAGAAGTACGAAAAGGAATATCACCAGAAATTACTTAAGTATTTGGGTTCCTGTAAGTTGGAAAAACAGAGAAAAATATATCGATGATTATTTTGATTCAGTAGTTAATAATCAAAATTTTATCTTTAAAGGTTCCATTAAACCCTCTTGGGTATGGTTACCTTCCATCTAACCCATAGACCCAAACAAAGTAAGTGGGTACCAAAACTATATATGTCATATTTTTTGCAAGTACACCACAACAAAGAGAAGGTTATTCGGTATCTCTAAATATCTTTGAAAACTCAACTTATCAAAAAATCACATGATTCAATATCTCCTAAAGGTGCTATAATTATTTGTATTCTTTACTACTCTCGATTACTGTGCTTATTATGGTATTTATTCTTTTTAATCGATGACAAAGGGGGAGAAATATTTTCTCTTATGATTATTCATATCATTCATGTTACATATACTATCATTTAAAATTATGTGCTTAACATGGTAATAGTATATGTGTGCTAACATTTGTTAATGCAGGAATCAAAAGGTAAGATTATTTATATTATGAACTAACAAATGTTGCAGAAATTCAGGGGGAGCTTTATATTTAGAGGGAGAAAATCCAAGGTGTTGTCATCAATCAAAAAGGGGGAGAATGTTGAGACAAGATTTTGATCGATGCCAACCTATAAAGGTGCAATGAAGATCATTTCATAGAGATAAGGTTTTTTACTTGGAGTCGTGTTAGAAATATGTTAAAATCTATCCTCAAAATATAACACGAATGCACAAAACAATATCATATCTTCGTTGCTGAAATCTGTATATTTGAGGAATTGAAAAGTCACAGAAAAAGCCCAAACGGTCCAGGCTCCGACTGGGAAAGAGTGCAGAGTGATCTAGACTATAGACCGAGGTCCTCTGGTCCATAGCAATAAAACGGTCGACCGCCCAAAATACCAACAGTCGACCGTTCATGTTTCTGTTTTGAAATAAACATTTCTCAGTTCAACCAGTCGACCGGTCAAAACTCACCAATTGACTGGTCAATGTATTTTTGCACATAACAGCTATTTTTCTGGTCATTTAATTTTAATTAAATTCAACCAGTCGACCGGTTGAAATTCACCAGTCGACCGTTTTCAAACAGCAAGCTTTTTCTGAAAGGTCGCTTCTATTTGTGAAGAGATTTCTATTCAATAATAAAAGGAAATGGACATAACTTTTTATAGAAACTCTTCATGAAGAATTACTACCTTTCTACTATTATATAAACGACTTCAAACTTGTTTTACAATTACCAAAAATTATTCTATATTCTCACTAAATTTTGAATTGCATTTTCATATTCTTTGCAAAACAAAAGCTCTCCAAGTTTCAAATACTTGTTGAATCCTTGAATCAAATTAATATCATTTGATTCAGCAAGCATTCTACTTCCTTAAATCTACGCATTCAAAGTATATACTCGAGGATAAGATTATAGGAAGGTTGTACAAGAATTGGCAAATTCGTGTTATTAAGAACACACATTGTCAAACTACAAGATTATTTATCTTGGTTGAAGTCCTCCATGTTGTTAGAGGCAAGTTGTGAAGTCCTCGTGTTGTTAAGATGCAAGTTGTGAAGTCCTCCTGTTGATAGAGGCTTGAAATCCCGTTCGGTTGTCCGGGGGTTGTGAACCTGTTCCTCCGGGTGAAGCGAGGTTGTTGATTAGTGAAAATACAGAGAGAGGTCTGGGACTGGACGTAGGACGGTGCTCCGAACCAGTATAAAAAGCCCTGGTGTTATTACTTTACTTTACTGCTTTTTATTTGTGATATATTTCACTATCTCATATTTATTTGCATAACTATTGTAAATATACAAGTTAGTTTATCACATACATTCTGCATATCCATATTACTGATCCTGCTTAAGTCGTATACCGACTCTTGCACCATTTAGAAAAAAATCATATTGCCTATACTTCTAGGTACGTGTTGACACGCTTTTTGGTCAAAGCTGTCACACGTCAGTAACATGGATTTTTGGTCGAAGTCGCAACGTAAACGTAAAAATGGCCCGAAACCCCTTTTGATGACCTCTTTTCGGCCGGAAAACATGGATCACTATGCTTTGCACAATGACTCCCGTAGCTCTCTGAGTTAACTTCAGGTAGAAATTTCGTTTGCCCCAAACGACATTACAGTTGGAAAGTTACACCCGTTTTCATGAACACACGTCGATTATACAAAACTGCTCATGCAATTCAACATGGCAGGATCATGAATCAACAATTACATCCCAGGATGTTTGTATCCCTCAAGGGATATGAAATTCGCATTCCTCTGGGGATGCGATTGCGTATCACTTAGTGGATACGAAATCCGCATCCCTCCAGTGATGTTATTTCGAATCCCTTAGGGGATACGGTCCGCATCCTCCCATAGATTTTGACTCCCTTACACTTAGCATTGCATCCTTGACCTTGCCTCGCTCCAGAATTTTGAATTACTCCCCGCTCCGCCTCATTTCACTTCAATTACCCCGAGATAATCACATCCCTTTTCGTATCCCTTAGAGGGATACAAAATTTCGTATCCCCTAGAGGGATACGAAATTTCCCCTTTGTACCCCTTAGAGGGATACGAAATTTCATATCTCTCAGGATACGAAAATTCGTATCCTTTTGAGGGATACAAAATTTCGTATCCCATGGAGGGATACAAATTTTTCGGCTATGTATGGAGGGATGCGAATTTATGGGGTGTTTCTTCTTTTGGCGTACAAAATTCTGGTGTGTGGTCCCCATACTCCTACCTAACCCGCTACCTATAAATCCCCTCAGGCTTGGCACTCAAGTGGGTGGGATTCTCTTGGAACTTTTGGACTTCTTGAAGTTTCAAGCATTATTAGTGGCTTCCAACTTCTTCTCTATGGCTATTGGACATAACATGGACCACTTAAATGTTTCATACACATTTTCTATCAACTTTCGAACATTTACAAGGATCTTTACCCTACTATTGGACATTTTGGATTTCCCGAACATTGTTGACCAAGTCAATACACTTTTCACTCAACGAAGAATAAAAAGGATTTTTCAGATAAAGTTTAGAATTAGCAAACCATTTGTTGTTATATCAAACAATTTTGTACATTAGAATTGTCTGAACTTGAACAAATATTATAATCGTCAATTTTACGATGAATGATTACTATAAAGTGGACGTAGACGTTGGTGCCAAACCACTATGAAAAGCTATGTTCTCCCACTTTACTTTACATTTGGATTATTGTGTTTCTAATACACATACACTCGAGAGTTGGCGTATGTTGAATCCATGACAATTCCCCACATCAACAGTACGCCCTTACAAAACCCCGAGAGAGTAAGCGGACAACATCCGGACAACTACCCCACTCAAACGTATATTATTTTAATTTAATACCTTTTTAAGAAAAAGGCGGACATCTTGACTACTTATAACCTTTATATGGGAGAGTCCCATGACTTGGGTCCTAAACTAAGAAGTGAACATTATGAATGGACCTAGTCTTAACTACTTAATACCAAACTAGGTAGGTTAGCCACTTAATACCTTCTATGGGCAGGCCTTCTTCACACACACACACAAATATATATATATATATATATATATACACACACACACACAAAAAAACACATCTTACATTAAACAGACCACTTGTAGATGTTGAATTTGTCAGGCGTTTCCCTGCAGGCTTCTACTACAAGTTGGGCTTAACCTCGCGTCTTTATGTAATAATTATAATGGCTCATGACACCTAGACCTCTTACATTAACCCGATTAACTTGTAGATTTTGGATCTAGTGGTTGGTTCTGAGCAGTCTTCTACTACAAGTAGGGATTAATCTCGTGTCTGTATGTCATCTAATACTATTAACTGCCATTAGTACACACACACACACGAATTTCCTATGGGGACATTCATAATTCTAACTTCCTATTTTAAGCATTTAATACACTATTTAATACGAATTTAATGCGCATTAGTAATACTTTAACTACGTTAGTAAATTATAGTAATGTAAATTAAGCGCATGATAATAATTATCCTAATTCATTTGAAATGCCAATCCTAACATCAAAATAAGGTTTACAAGTTTATTTGCCAAACTTCTCCCAATATGGCATCGGCATGTATATCATAATCAATAACAGCGAAATAACAACATATACATAAAAAATTGTAATCAAATTTTTAATGATTGTTTCAATAACAAAAGAAAGACAAGGCGTAATAATTCAATTATATATCTGAAGTCCCCTTTTTGGTGCTACTCACTTTTCATAAGATTAACGTATATACACAAAAACTTAAGACTTTATTGATTTGTATTTAATGCGTTCAAACTATCTATTTTAAAAATAGAAGCTTAAACTTATTAAATTTACAATACTCAAGTCTTATGCCTTTGCACACATACGTATGAGATTTATAAAGTTTACAAGAAAGTGAATCAGACCGTTATTAGAAACTGTACAACACCTAAAAGCCTATCTTTTAATAACCTAATAATCACAACCCATTAAACTCAATCGCTTGACCTTTTTCTCAAATTATAAGAGATTTAGAGGATTTGTTAATGTTTTATTCCCGTGTAAATCCAAATATCTTTAGGTATATCCAAAAAGAAAACTGATGTAATTTCCACTTATAGTGTATGTAACATCCAGGATTTTTAGTCATTTAATATTGAACATATAAATTAGTTTTAAATGTTGAATTAGGAATATTAATGAATTTTTATATTTAATTTATCGATTTAATAATCGATATACTATTCAATATTGAATACGTGAATTGCCGTGATACAAGAACGACAAATAATTTAATGATGAGTTAAAACTGAATCAAAAACAATTCAGTCGATCAATATAAATTCCAGTTGAATTAGAATGATAACAAATTTTTATTACCAATGGATTAAATTGTTTTGAAATCAATTTATATTTTAATCAATTGGATATAATATTAATTTTCGATTTAAATTTGTTATCTTCTTCATACAATCGAATTTAATTTAATTTCAGAACCCTCTCCGCTGAGTCCAGAGTAAATAATCTTGGAAACGTCTATCGTTACGTTAAAATAGTGGTCCTGGATTGCAAATTAGGGACCATAGGATATTTTGATATATTATATTAACTAAATTTCTAATCAAAATAAACTAACAATGTTCAGCTGACCTATACACTCAGAAATCATGCAGCCTATTTCACTCGAGCTGTTAAAATTGCTCCCCACCTTCGGTACGAAGCAAAACAGGATTTGAATTTCGTGTACTCTTGTCTCTCATTCAATCCTATATTTAACCCATCGCCCATCGCATTTATTCCTATTTGCTAAAATCAATTTCATGTCCCCGTCTTTCACTCATTTTTCCTCTGTCAAATTAAAGCCGAACTCAATCCTCCAAAAAGAAAAAGGGGATTTTGCTTTCTGATTCGCGATAACGGAGGCAATTACATGGAAATGGGGAGGGCAATTGAAAGTTATAAGCTCAACTCGATGAAGTTGCACAGGTCGCGATGGTTTCTTGGTCCAGTTGGTCAAGCCTGTTCGAAGTCGTGATCATGATTAAGGGTTCCGCATTGATTTTTGGGGTTTGCATCTTCGAAGGCAAATTGCAGGTCAGTGGCGACGAGGTGGTATCAAACTCACACCGTGCGGTTGGTTCAATTGTGGGAATTGGTGAAAACTTCGGTCATATGGTATGGGAGGATTTATGTGTGAAGTGTTCGGTGAAGTTGAAAGAGAGTGCTTGCAGAATGACTATAGGGTTATCTCTGTCACGTTTGGATTTGTTTTGTGATGTAGTGGACTGAATCTTACTGTATTGGGCTTGGAGAACGCAAAAGGAAGGTTAGGGATTTGGGTGGGATATCGGGATGAAGTGATGGTATTAGCATATTGCAACTGATTGCAACAATGAAAGTTTGGGTAGGAAGGCTTAACGTGAACGTTATTTGAAAGAAATTAGAGGGTGAGATAAGAAAGAAAAGTTAAAAAAGAAGAAAAGAAAAAGAAACACCACAGAATCAAAGTCTCACATCGAAATGGAACAAAATATAATATAGAAATAAATCTTTACTGAAAGCTTTTAAAATACTTACAATCATCAGAGTACATCGGCACACCTGGACAGTTATATTAATCTGTCCTCATATACAATACACAGCGGAATAAATACTAGATATCATACGTCTAAAAACCTCTGGCTCATCTCTGGACTTCGCAGTATCCGATAACCTGAACCTGTACGACCCGGTCTAACCCGAGCATTACAAACGCGCAGACCAGTCTGGTGAACCAGAGTGAGAAAAACACACAAGTTTAAAGGTATCACACAACTTGATTTTAAAGTCAAAATCTTTTCGAAAGAAAAGGATAATCGTAAGACCAAATCCACACATAAATACGGATGGTTTTTACCTTACGATAACCCAAACCATTTTTGAAATCAATATATTTTTTGATATTATAATAGTGTCTACATACAAATAAATATCAATCTAGCAGAATGCTTGCATCTCATGCTTTACATATATAGTATACAATCAAAACCGCGGGCTCTTATTGGAGAATGGATTTCCATGGCAAGGTATGGGCAACCACCTTTTCCAACAATGTACCTCTGGAGATGAATACATTGGGGTTCAACAAGAACATCTTGCAACCCAAGCTAAACATGACCGACCCCTCACTTCGCTTGAGAGTACCGAATATATCATTACCACGGTTGGGAGCCAGCCAACTGAGCCGATAGCATACATACATAAATAAAAGGGACAATCGAAGGCATTTGATTTCACCAGATCAGGTAATGATATACCCTTTTGATGGGTGCGACCGACATAGCCATGCGACCTACCCAATTTTATACCATTTCCCGGTTGATGAGGCTTGAAGTCAAAATTAATTAATTAATCATTATTATTATTATTGAACATTTGGCCACCATTCACTTTAAATGTCACATCGTCAGATCCGTCAAATCACTAATTGACGTCCATATATATACACTGGGTATAAAATAAGTGCCCCTCTTTGCCACCAACTCGTTATATTTGTAAAAATCAACATACGTGGTTTTTAGGTAATACTCTGTCAAACATTCGTCCATACAAGTCATCCAGGAACAGGATGAACCAAAGGTACTCTCCTACCACATCCTATATATGTATCACGCCAAGGATTAGTAGCGAGTAGTCCTTACAATCCGTAGATTCCAGCCACGACAGAATCACAGTATATCTTTGGCTGCAGACCAAAGATTATTAGTAATCCTTCCGCTTATGAAGATCCACGGACTTCAATGCTCCATCTTCAATCTTCATCTTCACGTATTTGTGGGTTGGAATGTTTTTCGAATATAAACTCGATCCCAGTCTTCCCGTACCAACAACGCATTGGCTAAATTTTGATAGTTGGTTATTTAACTATCAAAATATATAGTTATTCAATCATGAAAATAAAATGAGTTCTCTGGTTCAGTATTCAGCATCACTTGGCCTTTTTAGTTAAAAATAATTAATGAATGGTTAATTAAAATATCTCAATATTTGGAAAACATCATTTCCCTCTTCACTAATATTCACAAAACATTTCATTTAAATATTTAGAAAAATATCTTATAACACATTCAATTTCTGTTACCTTTCTTTTCAAACATTTGCTTCTTCATTCTTCACTATCTAATATTCAGAAATCGATTTAACTTATCCCTTGTAAACAACGTTACGAAATCTCTTTGTTCCGTTACTTGACAACATATAATGCTTATTCTTATAGAATAAATCAATTTCGAAACTCAATTTTACATTTTCTTTTACTTTGGATTTCTCGTTATATATTTTCCAAATTTATACTAAACATTGCATTATTATTTCTTTAATGGAAATAATAAATTATTACTAACCTCTTTTACAATTACCAACTAATATCATCCTCAGATAATCCTGAAGTCGTTCAAGTTGGGGTATTTTAATTACCTCTCAAACCTTGATCAACAATGTGCTTATCTTAAGATAGATACGAGTTGTAATCCATAAACTGATATTTCATTCTAATATCAACACAAATTCCACTTAACTATTTTATTCAAAAATACGGTTTTATAAAACCTTCTTACTTTTGAAATTCTCTTTCTCTAATATAACCATTATTTCTTAATTCCATAATTAAGTAATTTCTTACAAAAAGCCACATTTTTACCTCTACCTCTTTAAACAAATTCATTTATAATTCAGATTTGATTATAAAATCCTATGACTCACTTCTTTTACCAAATTCACTTGTACCAATTTATTTTTCTAATCCACTCAAAAATTTCCTACTTTGGAAATCTTATTTCAATTATCAAGTAACGTTAATTTAAAATTAACGCTTTAGCATCTTAAATCTTATTTATATCACTCTGGTTTAATATAAACCCTTTATATCTTAATTTATTTTTATTTAATTCAAATAATTAAGTAACATTTGTTTTAAGCTATCATATTTGCTTAAAAATTCCTTTTATAACTTTGTTATGAAAACTCGACTTTTAAAATAAAAACCTGTTCGTAAACTCCTTTCATAATTCAGTTAGATTTTATTTCAACTTCGATTACTTTTTAAATGAATTTCAATTAAAAAGTAATCTTTTAAATGATAACTAAAATAATAATTTGCTTAAATCATCAACTACTGTATAAGTAGTTAATTCCGTTAATACTAAAATAATTAGTAAATCCCCTTTTTAAAACTTATTAAAATTAAAAAAAATATTCGTTAAACTAATTTATTAGATTAATTCAAAACAAACTAATTTAATAATAGTTAAAATGGTTGACTTAGTCAACTCAAAACACTGTTTTTCGTTAACCGATTCCAATTAGTTCTCACTTTAAATTAATTAATAATATAATTAATTTAAATAATTCCATTTAATTGTTTCTTAAAACAATTATCCAACTTTTAACCGTTAGGATAATTTTGTATACACTTGTTTACGAATCTGATTAACATCAAGGATTTAATTTATAAAATCAGTTAATAATTAATTATGAATTTGAATAATAAATATTTATTTCCTTTTAACAAACATTTATTCAAAATATAGATTTAAAAGTCTAATTTTAGTTATGAAATAATTTTTATAACTTCATCCCTGTCGATTTGCTTGACGGTAAATCAACATTTATAAAACGATTGATTTTATAGGCCATATGATGCAAAATACTCAACCAATACTGTCCACTGGTTAAAATAAATGAATGTTAAATTTTAGTTCAACGGTCAACAATCAAATCAATTATCCAACCAGAACAGTTCATATGGTGATAATATGAAATAATAATATCTAATATATTTGAAGAATCCCGTTTGATCAGTCCAACCTATTCTTCCCTGTATCCAAATCAGTTATCTCAAATCGGATCATTCAATTCCATTTAACTGATAATTTCTATAACAATAAATAACGACTATTTAACATCAACCAATTAACAAACAATTAAACATGTTTATTTTATAAACATGACCAACAAGGTAAGTTACCTTCATTAGGTCCAATCGTTAAAATAATGATTTGGTATTTCACTAAAATTAAACGACGGTGTAATTTCATTGGTTAAATCAACAAATGAATATATAATTAGCAAACAGTCAATCATTAGCAACCATGGCACATAGAAATAAAAATCCGACTTATATAAAATATAAGTGGGAAGAACTAAGTGAGTTTAACTCACCTTGATTCGATTTGTTGTTTAAACAACTCATTTCAGTTAAATTAAACAAGCGTTTAATTTAACTGGAAAATCCAGTTAATTCCATCTGATTCCAAATTTGTTCCATAGTGTAGTTTCGGTCGATATGGTTCCAATGTATCCTTGTTCTGATTCTGTTAAGATAAACAAAAGTTATTAACGTTTAAATATTAATGATTTAATTAATATAATTATTATCCCCTCAATTAAGTTCTTATCTTCACTAATCGCTAATTTAATGTTTGACTAATTACTAACAGGCCGATCCTTTTAAATTCTAGTGGACGACTTGGTTTATCACCTTAATCAAGTTCTATAATAAGCTAATCCTTTTTATTCAATGTTAAGCAGTTCAGTTAATTTTAAAATAGGAAAACACAATGAACATAATTATGTTCGATAACTAAATATGTTTGGTTATTAGGTTTTATAAGCATAAACTAATTTCTTTATAAAAAGATTGGCATATTTAATTCGTTACCTCTCTCTTCACTCTTTGTTGTATTGATTTCCAACACCTATCATGTTTTAAACAACTTAGTTAACTTTAAAATCATATGTTAAATTATACCCTAAATAACTAACTAACTATGCTAATTGTGTGTCATAACAGTAAGGGCTGAACCCTTTTATTGGTTCACTGCTTCATAGAAACGAGGCCAGCTTCTTCTAGTTGCCTCATCCCGCTTCGTTCTTTCTATTTACAGCACGCTCGCCACCAGTTGCTCACCTCAACCCAAACCTTGCCACCTGCGATCGATCAGCCTCCATCACCGAACGTGATTGACTTCACTCCCTCACCACCCGGAACCATGACCGTCACGACCCCTCCCAGCCCTCGTAACTGCTCACAAGCGCGGCTCCTTCCAAGCCTAATTGCGGCCTCCACGAAGTACGAAATCCAATCATCACCGTTTGGTTTACCATACTCTCCGAGATGATCATTTTTGGTGTTGAAAATTTTCAATTTAGATTAAGGAATTATGAGCAAGATCGATAAAAAGATGGTGAATTTACAGCCATTCGCTGTTAAGGGTGGCGGCAGAAGGCTTTGTTGACCACGCAGAAAAAATTGACCCCATTTAGGGTTAGAATAGTTCACGTTATATAGGAATACGAAAGTTGGATAGAATTAATTAATATTTTATTCTAATGAAACTTCAATATGAAGTATCATCTAAACACTCACATACAACCTCCGTTTTTGACAGAAGGCTTTGTTGACCACGCAGAAAAAATTGACCCCATTTAGGGTTAGAATAGTTCACGTTATATAGGAATACGAAAGTTGGATAGAATTAATTAATATTTTATTCTAATGAAACTTCAATATGAAGTATCATCTAAACACTCACATACAACCTCCGTTTTTGACAAACAAATGTAATCCTAGCATAAAAAAATATTCCGGATCCGATGAGACAGGTTTCGTCGAATTCCGAGGTCGTTTGTGAAAAGTCCTTTATAAATAACGATGAAAAATCAAGCGTTTAAAATTCCTATAATTACAAAAAAAAAATTGAAACCTTGACATTCTACTAGACCTTTTCACAATAGATCCAATAAATCTTGTTTCGTTAAATTTGGAGTTCATTTGGCCAGTTGTTTATTCCTCCAAAGTTACCCCTGTCAAATAATATAACCGATTAAATAAAAACGAGGGCGTTTGACGTTGCCACGATCAAATGGTAAGTCCGATTGACCCGAAAATTGAAACCATAAATAATTAATTGATATGATCCCAACGACACATAGTTCGTCGCATTCCGAGGCTGCTTCTCAGTACGTTATTTTTATACGCACCATAATGCTATTTTGGACCCCAAATTAACCGGTCTTCAAAAATAACTAATTATACACCTATCCTAGCTCTAAATCGATACGAACTCAACCGAACTGGTTTCACAGCTAAATTCGATCGTCTGCTCATGTTATAGACAAATATACCTTTATTAAATTAATTTAATTTGATTACGCACTATGGAAAATGAATGGGCATTTACGGCTGTCGTGGTCACATACGACATTGGTTTGCCACAAAGTTTTATACCGTACAATAATTTAACATTGCGGTTTCTATGAAACTAATTTCATCAAAAACTAAGCCCGTTTGCAAAATGACTATTTTAAAGGCCTATAATAATATTAATAAAATATTATTAAATTCCAGAATAATTAAATAAAATAACAATAAATTATTATTATCGTATATATCCAAACTGAATATATTTATAGCTTCATATATAAAATATACAACTCAATATTATCATTTTAGAGTTAAACGGTACCGTAATTATATGAAAAAAATCCTTACATTTATTAAACAAACGTTATTGTTTTATTAATGATTTCCATAGCGACTATTTTAAATTTTGATTTAGCCATAACTAACAATGTATAACACGAAATCTGGATTTTTCTGTTTCGTTAGAAAATTATCATCAACAAGATTCTAACGTTTCTTATTTCATAGAAATCCGACTTAAAACAGATTTTGTATATTCAACTAAAATTCAAAACTCCATATTACGAACTATCACGCCGTTTTGAGCTCAATTTATAATATAAAAATATATAACGTTCAAACTTCATTTTAATAACGAATCCAATATTAAAATCCATTAATATTCCAAATAAAATATTTAAAATAATAAATTAAATTAAATATTTGACTACCAAAAATATGGGACATTACAAATTGCATTGCTTTTTATTGATGTAATGTGGCTATTATATATATTAGTTACACTTAGACTTGGTGGTTGTGGCAACTATATATATATATATATATATATATATATATATATATAGGATATTTCCCGCAGTACCATTAGCGGATTCCCGTGGTATCATTAGCGGATGACCCTATCACCCCACGATACATTGAGTGGATGACCTTCTATACTGCAATATCCTACCACGAAGTAGGATGTGTATTATTTATGTTGACTAACATCTGTGGATGCAGGGAAACTGGTTGGAGGGATCCAACTAGATTCCCCAAAATTTAAGTATTATTATTTACATATTTATATATATGTGATGTGTTGAATTAAATAGATTGTTTGTTGGTTTGGATGTTTGAATATAACTGGCCCTAGTTAATAATATTTAAAAATATCATAAAAGGGAATTTTTAGATTTTAAAAGGGAAAATTTATTTTCCAAAGTGGAAATTGGATTTCAAATGGAATTTGATATAAAAACTTTTTCAATATTTAAAACAAGAAGTGAAATTTATAAACAATGTTTATAAATAAACGAGGGGAATTTTCAATGGATAATTTATAATTTAAATTCAAGTATGAATTTAAAAAGGGATTTAGAATATGAAATTGTTTCAGGGAAAGGAAACAATGAAATTTATTCCAATGTTCGGAATATAAAATGAATTGAAATAAATCCATATGGATTTATATTAGAATTCGACCACGTCGAATTTATAATAAATAAATTATTTCAAGATAAGATATTGAGATTATATTGAATAGAACTAAATTTTAAATATGAAAATAGATTCCATATATATATATATATATATATATATATATATATATATATATATATATAAGCTATAAAAATAAAATATTCCAAAATGAAAAAAGGTAGCATTGAAATCGAGTTTTTGTATTACAAGCTTTTATCTATCTCAAGATAAGAACGTTGTCGGTTAAGGTCTGAGAGGTAAATAAAATACCCCAACTTGAACGACTTCGCTATTATCAAGGGATGATCTTAGTTTGTAATGGTAAAGGATGTTAAATTAATTGATTATCCCTATAAAAGAAATTTACAATTGGAATTCGGTTATATCAAACTTTTATAAAATAATTTATGACCAAGAAAATTGGAATTTAATATAGAAGTTGAGTCATGAATAATTATAACTAAGTTATGGATTTTGGATAAAGAAATCAATGATTTTTGGAAAATCGAGATGTTAAGTTAGATTAGGAGAACCGATATAATTTATATTTAAATATTAGTTGTAAACGAAGTTTTAAACATTTATTATTAAATTTAATTAAAACGAACTCGCCGCAACGCGGTAATTCGTAATTTCACGATTCGAACTTAATTGAGTATATAGAACTCAATATAAGTCGGAATTTGATGAAACAAGCAAATCCCGGACCTATTGAACGATAGTTTTCTAATGGAAGAGAAAAATCTTGATTTCATCTTGTAGATGTTGAGTTATGTCAAAATCAAATTTTCAGAAAAACAATGCTATAATCGTTTTTAAACCATAACAGTTTATTTAATAAATTAAAAGGATTTTAAGTGAATAAAATCCGAATTTTTATTAGAAAAATTCAGATTTGAGTCATAAAACATATACAAACTCAAATGGAGTGAATGAAGTGATTTTTGATATAAAAATCAAATTTGGGATTATGGAATGATACAAAACTAATTAGTAAATGAAGTTAGTTAGTAGAATTTTGAATGGAACTGAACGTGGGTCAAGTAGATTGGATTTGTAAAGTAGAATTTGAAATCAAATATGAGACTTGAGCTATAAATGAAATTGGATTTGTTTATAAATGGATTAAAATATGTTTGAACACTATTGTTTCAAACTATAAGTGAATAAAGCGATTGAACTAATTAAAGAATTAATTAGTGTAATTGAATGCAATTAAATCAAAATAGTTGTATGGATTGAAATAAATTGAAAATGCAAGTGTATATATAAGACACGTATGGGAGAAGTGAATGGAGAATATTTTGTAGTGCCCAACAAAAAGGTACACGTTTAATTCGATTTGAGATTTCTATGAGCCTATTGGGCAAGGCGCTTGGCTTTTTGATTTTCTTTTTGAATGTAATGGGCCTAGAGAGGTGAGTTGTAGTTGTATAGATTGAGTCGTACAAAGGAGGCCATTGATTGTTTGATGGAGTTTTGTTTTCCTTTGATAGTTAAATCGCCGAATATCAAATTTTTTTGACCATCGTTGTCAATATGGAGAGACCGATTGGATTTAATATCTGAAAACCACTCTGTATAGGCGTAAGCGTTGTGAATTAGGTTATGCTGAAGATAATTGAAGGCAGAGTGAAATGCAAGGGGTTTCTGTTTACAGGATAGTGCCTTCGGTTTGCCTAGTCTCTTGTATGGACGAATATCTCACATATTATTCCTAACAGATCACATAAGACGGTATTTTCAAGGTATTACGTTTGGTGGCGGAGGTAATCGTTTCTCTTAGCTTTTTATACCTGTAATTTTTTTGGAAAGATCAACTAGTGATTTGATAGGTTTGATGATGTGGCATTCAAAGAGAATGGTGGTCGGATGTTCTAAAAAGTTAATGTAGCCTCAAGCCTCACAATTGTGAAATAACAAAAATGGGGCAGGCTTCATGGCTAGTTAGGTCATACCCAAGCAGAGTGTATTACCACAACGGTGAGAAAATTTATTTGTTCTTTTCTTGACTCTGTTTCGTACGAATTATGGTTGGATGGCCAACAATCATGGTTGATAATACATTCGGTATACCCAAGCTAAATGAGTAACAAGTCATGTGTGGCCGGGTTGCAAGATGTTTTTGTTGAAGCCCAGTGTATCCCCTCTAGAGTACACTGATCGGAAGGTGATCTCATACTCTGTCATAGTTGGAATTCAATCTCCAATAAGTGCCCTGTAGTTTTTTATTTTATTCTATGTACGTGGAGCGTGAGATGCAAGTGTTCTGCTAGATGGTTATTTATTTGATTAGATATTATTATATTATCTCCGGATTTTGATAGCAAAAATATTTTTGGTTATAGTAAGGTAAAAACGTCCATGTTTATATGTGGGCTGGTATTACTATTATCCTTTTCCTTCAAAAGGTTTTTTATGTAAAATAATATGATTGGAGTTTACTTACACCAGCCCTTGTTGCTTGTTGTGTGCTTGGTACGCATGATAGGGGGTTCTTGCCTCGCGTTAGGTGGAGAACGGGATATTCTTGCCCCTACATGTCTCGAAAATGTGGGTTGGTTGCGAGTGGAGAGGCTGGCTGTAAAACAAGGTGCTGGGGTACCAGTGTAAGCCACTGTTGGATGTTAGCCCGTTGACTTGGGGGTGGTGGGACGGTTGAAAAGCCTACATAAATCGCCAGTTTATTACAGTTGGTATCCGAGCTTAGGTCGTGCGAACACCTTGGCTTTGGTGGGGGTTTACTCATTAGAGATAGGGTCAGTAGTACCACAGAATTAGTTGATTATATATATATGAGAGAGCGTATTTGTAAATTTGTATAAAAACCATTTTATGTTGTGTTGACTGATCTGTTAAGTGGTATATAAATTTCACATCGACGCGTTTAGCTGACGTGACTGATAGGAATTTATAAACACATGAACAGAGTAGTTTGACACAATATGTTTTGAAAGTTAGGTAAATGAAACAAGTTTACCCAAAACTATATTTTTATATAAAAAGAATAATTATCCAAAATTATTATAATATATGGATGAGTTGATTGAGATTATAATTGAATTATATTATTAAATTAAAAATTACTATATATAACCAAATAGAACTTGTATATACAAATGAGATGAATTAAAATTGGATTGAAACTTGAATTTGGAATTTAAATCCCGGATGTTTGAAAAATACTTTCTGAAATAATATGGCTATGCTTTGGAAGGATTTTTTAATAAAAATCATTTTGAATGGATTTTGAAAGTGAGAAAGCACTGATCGCACTTTGATCACTGGAAAATAATTCCGATGATGATACGAACATCATCGGTGCTCATTTTCGAGTTTCTAAGTGTTGGATTGCAACCATGATAAAATTTCCAATAAAATTTATTTGAGAAACCAAGTTGTTTTGGCAAGTTCAAATGTTTTGAATTTGAGATGAAAATAAATATATATTTATATGATTTCAAACAAATTTGAAATAAAAACCAGGTACTTGGATTTTGGAATTTAACTTAAGCAAGTTAGATAAATTAAAATAAATAAATTGATTTGAATAAATTTGAATGAAGTTAAATGCATATGAATGAAATGCTGAGTTATAATAAAGTGGGTTTTTGAAAAGATAACGGGTATGTAGCATTTCTTCTGCTTTAGTAATTTCGGGGACGAAATTCTTTTAATGGGGGAGGAATGTTACGTCCAGAATTTTTAGTCATTTAATATTAAATGTATAAATTAGTTTTAAATGTTGAATTAGAAATATAAATGGATTTTATATTTAATTTATCGATTTAATAATTGATATACGATTTAATATCGAATATGTGAATTGTCGTAATATAAGAACAACAAATAATTTAATGATGAGTTAAAACTAAATAAATAAAAAATTAGTCGATCGGTATAAATTCCAATTGAATTAGAACGATAATAGTTTTTATTATCAATGGATTAAATTGTTTTGAAATCGATTAATATTTTAATCAATTGGGTTTAATAGTAATTGTCGATTTAAATTTGTTATCTTCTTCATGCAATCGAATTTAATTTCAAAACCTGCTCCGCTGAATCCAGAATAGCAAATAATGTTGGAAATGTTTGTTGTTAAGTTAAAATAGTGGTTCGGGATTGCAAATTAGGGACTACATGATATTTCGATATATTATATTAACTGCATTTCAAATCAAAATAAACTAACAATCTTCAGCCGACCTATACATTCAGAAATCACGCAGCTTATTTCCCTTGAGCTGTTAAAACTGCTTCCCACCTTTGGTACAAAGCAAAATAGGATTTTGATGGCGTGTACTCCTATCTCTCGATCGCTCTTATATTTAACCCATTGCCCTTCGTATTTATTCCTATTTGCTGAAATCAACAAAATCGATTTCATGTCCCCCTCTTACATTCATTTTTCCTCTGTCAAATTAAAGCTGAATTCAAGCCTCCAGAAAAAAGAGGGGCTTTGCTTTTTGATTCGCGAGAACGGAGGCGACTACATGGAAAGGGGGGCAATCGAAAGTTGTAAGCTCAACTCGATGAAGTTGCGCAGGTCGATGGTTTCTTGGTCCAGTTCGACATCGATGAGGGTAGAAAGAGGCGTGTTATGTGGTGGTCAAGCCTGTTCGAAGTCGCGATTGTGATTAAGGGTTCCACATTGATTTTTGGGGTTTGCGTCTTCGGAGGCAAACTGTAGGTTAGTGGAAATTATGTGGTGTCAAACTCACACCATGCGGATGGTTTGTGGGCATTGATTAAAACTTCAGTCATAGGGTATGAAAGGAGTTATGTGTGAAGTGTTCAGTGAAGTTGAAAGAGAGTGCCTTGCTAAATGACTGCAGGGTTATTTCTGTCATGTTTGTATTTGTTCTGTGATGTAGTGGATTGAAGCTTACTGTATTAGGCTCGGAGAACGCAGAGGAAGGTTGGTGATTTGGGTGGAATATCGGGATGAAGTAATGGTATTAGCATATTGCAAATCATTGCAACAATGAAAGTTTGTGTAGGAAGGCTTAACGTCTGGATTAAGGTATACATTTTGCACAATTTAAAAATACATAGACTAATGTATTTATTTGGTTAGTAGTAAATTCAATGATAATATGAATCGTTGAATATGAATTTAATAACCATAGGTGCAAAAATAATTTATTCAAGTCGATTCGTAGCCGTGAAGATACGACATTTAATGGGATGTTCCATGCAAATAAAATCAAGGTGAGTAAACTCACTTGCTGGATAACGAATATTTATGTGTTGCTTGTTGGTTAATTAATTGTATTGTTGTTTATTGATGTATTCACTACTACAAAAGTGGGCAAATTTGACACAAGTTTTATGTGGTCGTAGATGGAAAAAGCGTTGCATTTTCCCTTTTTTTTAAATAGGCAACATCGGAAGGGCGTGACATCCGCAGTCGTTGCCTTAGCCCTCTAAGGCAACGCTTTTGCCCATCTACTTCCACGGGAAGAAAGTGTTGCATTATAGATGTAATGCAACACTATTTGCACGTAATGCAAAAATATTCATTGTTGCTTGAGCATTAGGTAGAGCCTGGCTACCAAGTCACGATAGCGGGGCCACGTCAGCGGCCTATGTGTCACATGACACGTTAACTCTCCACTTCAGCTGCCCACATGTCACACGCCACATCAGCTGTGGGGTCTATGTGCCATGTGGAATTACTACTATTTTATGTAATGCAACACCACTATATTATGGAACGCAACATCATTATCTTGAAATACAACATTAGGAAAAAAGCAAATGCAACAGCGAAAGAAGGCAAATATAACACTTTAATTATAAATTTTGCAATACCAGTTTCGTACATAGAAGAAACACATCCAAAATATTCTATATACCATACCAATTCTTCAAATATAACACATATGATCAAATACATAATTTAAAAGTACAATTCAAATATTCTACATACCACAAGTGCCAACACATACCACCTTCAATACAAGTGCCAACACATACGATCCAATGCATTCTACAAAGTAACAATGCCATGAACCAGAAAATGTATCTGATCTCGACGTCATTTTAGGTCCTCCACTTGCGGGCGATATCTCTCCTCGTCATTTCAGATCCTGCAATTTGATTGTCACAAATTATTTTAGAAGTGCATCTGTGCATGTATATCATATAAATATATTAACAATTAACCTTCTGGCCATCCTAACTTATAAATTTTATGCACACAATTATAAAAATTGAACATTCACCATTGGTCACTCGTGCCACCGCAGAACTGAGTATGCTTTGTCTTCTATGCAAAGATTTCCAGTCTGCATATTTTATGACAACCTACAGAGGGTCCCTCGCATACCCTTTCAAGCTTCAGAACATCATCAACTCCATATCCCCTAAACCCCAATTTTCGAAAGTTTCAAAAAAAATCAATGAAGGACTCGTCGCTATGTAGGACTGCTACTATTCTTAAAGGACATTGGAATGTCGAAGCTGTACATCACACGTTTCAGGTGACTCTGAATCATAATTCGTGGCCTATGCGAGTGCTACCCAATAACCCTTTTCTAGTATCATGTCCATCTTACAGTAAGCATGATCATGCGCTAAAGTTGAAAGTTTTAACAAAATCTGGAGGTGCTATTTACCTGCAAGCATGGTCTAATGAAGAATTTGAGCCTGAACCAGCATTAGAAGTTGAATCATGGGCTAAAGTTGATGGCTTTCTCGAGTTCCTAAATAAGAATGTTCCTACTGTTGAAGAAATAATGAAGCCAATGAGACATGTGCTTGCAATTGACGATCGTAATTTCTCTCATTATGTCCATAGATTTTTCTACCTTAAAATGCAATTTTATGAAGGCAATGGAATTATGAATACTTTTGGTGCTCAATTCAATAACAAGATTCACCTCATTAAGGTTCAGCGATTTACACATGTTCATCCTGGAATAAGGCCTGAACTTCTTTTTATGAGCAATACGGAGGAACAGGTGGTTCCACGCTTGTGTGATGACAGAGTGGAAATGGATGAAGATGAAAGATTTGATGCAATGATAGATGAAGCTGCCTTGGTACCCCCTTTGCCAAGCTTATTTCCTGAAGCCACCCTTGACATACATGTTGATAACCAAGCCCCAATGAACCAGATGAATGATCAATGGGTAGATTTGGAAGTTGATCGGGAATATGATTGGCCAAACTACCTCACCCCTTGTCCTGATGTTGCGGGTCCATCACAAGCGGCTTCTCACTTCGGACTAGCTCTCCTACAGCCTCAAAGCCCTAACAAATCTGTTGGAAGTTCCACATCCCCGCAAACCCCTGATTTGGTATGAACTGATGCAAGTATAATGTCATTTTTTGGGTGTCTATATATGTATGTATTATGTTAACTTTTGCTACCTTATGATACTTTTGCTATTTTGATCTGGTATGAACTGATACGTAGTATTATGTATGGCTGCTTTGTGATACTTTTGCTGCCCTGAATTGGTATGATCTGATATGTAGTATTATGTATGATTGCTTTATATGAATTGATTTGGATGCATAACTGAAATTGGTAGAAAAACTGAGCAAAATATGTATGACTGCTTTATGAGCATAATATGTATGATTGCTTTATGATACATGTGCGTGTAGTTTACAAAATCGAAACATTGTAATTGGTAGTTTACAAAATCAAATGGAAAATACCTGTGCGTGCAGTAGATTAGGTACCGGTGAACGACTCGCCCGGATTGGGAAATTGGTAGTTTCCAAAGCCTCTACACAAACACACCGCAGTGTAAACACTTTGTAGTAAGTCATAAACATCAGTATCTGCTGACCCATGTATAACACATAACTTTACTCATATACCATATGTAACATATAAGTTTACTCATATACAAATGTTTGTGTTTGAATAATAAACTATAAAACCTTTGTTCATAAATAGAACTGTTTACTACACATGTATCTGTATCACAAAATCTCAAGCATACAATTATATGTTAATGTAAATGAACCCAACTTGCAAATCAATTTTGACAGTAAAAATACCCTTACTTCAAAGGTTCAAGACTCTTTTTATTTCATAATCAGCATCACATTTATGAAATCAACTTCAGGAACAATATCCAGCTCAATGTTAATCCCAAATCAATGATCAAAGCACAGCTAATTACTCATATTCTAATCTTTCACCGACTAATCATTCATAAGCGAATGAATTTTCCTAAGTTTGGGATGTCCACACAACTAATTACTCATAAGCGAATGGGTTTTCCAAAGTGTAACTAATGAACTAATTACTAATTACTCATAATCTAATCTATGCAAAGCGTAACTAATTCCCAGTGCTATCCAAACTGAACTTGAGGGAAATAACTGGCGATGTCAATGCCATGAGCAATCAAAGCTAGAAAGTGTTTCAAAGCTTCAACCTTTTCGGAATAAAATTTGCTATCGAGGAGAGCAGCTATACTGGAGTGAATTTAGGTTTAAATTTTTTTCAATAGTAAAAGGGGGAAAGAACGATAAGATGATAGAGAAGAAGAACGATTTATAACCAGATTATTTTTACATTATTTCGTGATGGGGGAAGATCGCGCCAAAATTTCATCAAAAGAATGCAATGACGTGGCTGTCATTGATTGGATGATGGCTAACGTTTAGAATCATTAGAACCATAGATGGTTTGAACCGTTGGATTAATCATGCATCTACGATTGGTTTTTTATGTTGATAACACGGATCCCTGAGCTGGATTGTATATGCGTAATGGTATGCTTTTAACTGGTGTTGTATGTCAAAACATTAGAATTCCCACCGCAACAGTGCATTCACGTATAATTCAGCACATGAATATTGTTGCAGAAGACCAAAGAAAGCATAGCTTTCGCCACATTTTTCATGTAACGCACACAAATTAGTGTCAAATATGCCCACTTTTGCAGTAGTGATTGTGGCTATTATATATATTAGTTATTAGTTATATTTAGATTTGGTGGTAGTGGCTATTATATATATATATATATATATATATATATATTGGATATTTCCCGTAGTACCATTAGCGGATGCCTGCAGTACCATTAGCTGATGACCCTATCACCCCATGATATATTGAATGGAAGACCTTCTATACTGCGATATCCTTCCATAAAGAAGGATGTGTATTATTTATGTTGACTAATATCTGTGGATGCAGGGAAACAGGTCGGAAGGATCCAACTAGATTCCTCAAAATTTGTTTATTGTTATTTGTATATATATGATGTGTTGGATTGGATAGATTGTTTGGGGGTTTAGATGTTTGAATATCACTGTCCCTAGTTATTGATATTTAAAAATATCATAAAAGGGGGGATTTTTAGATTTAAAAGGGGAAAAATTATTTTTCGAAGTGGAAATTGTATTACAAACAGAATTTGAAATAAAAACTTGTTTAATATTCAAAACACGAAGTGAAATTTATAAAAATTGTTTATAAATAAAAGAGGGGAATTTTCAGTCGATAATTTATAATTTAAATTCAAGTATGAATTTAAAAAGGGATTTATTATTTGAAATCATTTTAGGGAAAGAAACAATGAAATTTATTCTGATGTTCAGAATATAAAATGAATTGAAATAAATCCATACGGATTTATGATTAGAATCGACCATGTCGAATTTATAATAAATAAATTATTTCTAGATAAGATATTGAGATTATACTGAATAGAACTAAATTTTAAATATGAAAATAGATTCCATATATATATATGTATGTATAAAAGCTATTAAAAATATTCCAGACTGAAATAAATGGTGAATTTAATTCGAGTTTTTGTATTACACGCTTTTATCTATCTCAAGATAAGAACGTTGTCGTAACAACCCGGAAAATACGAGCCAATTTAAAAATTTTAAATTGGATATTTCAGAGGAATTTAAACAATTGAAATAGAAGATTTCAATAAAATAATGAATTAGAAATAGTGTGGCAGTTTGAAAATTTGAATTCAAACTTTGATTGCCTGCACCGGGTGCAAAGTATAACGAATTTTAGTGAAACCAAAAATATTTAAATCTGTTTATGAATATCTTTCTAACGAATCTGAAAAATCGAAGTTTTATAGTGGGAATCAAAAGTTATGGCCAAATGAATTTTCAGAAAGGTCGCTATATAGAATATATAGCCCTTGAAAATAGACATTTTGCAAACAACCTCAGATTTCGACGAAACAACTTTTGTTGGATCCAGGATGTTAAATTATTGCTAAGTTTCAAATTTCATAATATTTGAAGCTAGTATGTGAGCGTGGCAAAGGAAAATGTGTTTGGTCGATTTCTATAAAATTGGATCGACCAGAAAAGGGCCATTTTTCAACCAGTCTCAGAATTCGACGAAACTAGTTTTGTTGGGACCGTAGCGTCAAAACATAGCTAGATTAATTTTTCTGGAATTTTTCGAATTAGTTTGTGGCCCTGGCAAATTTAAATGTACGTTCAAATTGAATATAAAATGTTTTATACTTTAATTTAAAAACTAACTGACTGTAACAATCGAATTGGTCTACGAAACATATCACATTGTGTCCGGGATGGGGGTATTTAGCTGGGGCCGACAGTCGTTGGGTTTGAATTGGTGTCCGTGTGGAGAAACGCTATTTTAAAATTTAATAAAATCTTCGACCAATCAAACTTCTCCATTCAAAAAAAAAATTCTCAGAAACCCCGCCCCCCCCCCCCCTCGACATCGACGACGGAAGTGCTCCCAACTTCTCGAGCTTTTTTCCGCCGCCACGTCCACTTTCAGCGCCGCCTCCAGTTGAGTTTTTCGTTCGCCTCTCCCTCCTCTTTAAATTCATACCTGCCACTCTCCATATCGTCTTGTATTTCGTGCGAACGACCTCACCAAAATCTCGACCTTTCCGCCGCCGCCACCATCGCCAGAGGCGATCGAACTGGCCGTGACCACCAGGCGCGGAAGCCCCTCTCCTTCCTCTTCGACGTAGTATAAGCTGATCTACCTCTCGTGCAACGGATTTGCCGAAAATTCGAAACCTACTTTCGAAGGTTCAAAGGAGGTATACGGCTTTGATTTTCAAAATTGAAAATAACACTTTTATGTGTTGCAAACTTTGAAAAATCATACCTTTATGATGCGTTAACGAAATTCGATGAAACAGGAAACATCGTGACCGCAAGGAGGCTCTCTACATCCTAGAAGAGACCGCGGATTTTTCTGAGCTATCTACGATTTTTAGCATCACAAAAACCAAGGTGAGATTTCTAAATTGAAATGTGAATGGAAAAATGTCATGTATAACTTATATAAGCGAAATATAAATTATACACGTGTTGTATACCTCATGTACATGCGTAGTGTAAGTTATATGAGCGAAGTATGAATTATACATGCATTGTATAAATGATATGTGTGTTGAAATGCAAGTGAAATATAGAAAAAAAAATATAAATATATATATACTCCCCTCATCCACAAACCATGGACGATATTTATTGTTTGTGAATTGGTGTGAAAAATTTGGTTAATAATGCGAATGGTTGATAGAATTGTTTGTGGTTGATATTGTTTGGTTGTGGTTGAAAATACCCATTGGCGATTGGAACAAATTTGAAATAATTGTGGAAAGTAAAATCATACTTGCCTGCGTGCGAATTAGATGTATGAAATCCCCATTGTCAAAAACCGCGAGGTTTTAAGGTAGAGCGAGGAGCCGTACTCGGGACGGTGCCGGTTTTAACTACCCTGCCGTTATGCTGCCGAAATTTTGAATAGTATTCATGTGTTAGAATTATTTTCATATGTTGAAATTATTTTCATGTGTTGAAACTATATCCGTGTGTGGAAAATGCTCATGTGTTGAGAAGTCATGTGTTGAAAAGGTTCATGTATTGAATGAATAAGGTGTTTAAACAATAAAAATCACATTTTTATTATATATATAAGAAGTATGTAAAATATTCACGTTATAAATAAATTTTTTCAACAACAAAAATTACATCTTTCTTATATGAACAAAGTATATAAAATATCCATGTGTGGAAAAGGCTCATGTGTTGAGAAGTGCGTGTGTTGAAAAGGTTCATGTGTTGAATAAAAAGCTCGAACAATAAAAATTACATATTATAGAAAATATGAAGTGTTAAAAACATTCATGTGTTGAATAAATATTTTAGATGATAAAAATATCATTTTTATCATGTATGTGATTTGCTAAAAATATACGAGTGTTGAAATAAATATTTGTTTGCTATGAATATTATTTTTAACATGTATAGGAACTAAATGTAATAGTCATGTGTTGAAATATATTTTAGTTCGCCAAAAACTTCATTTTTGAAATGTGAAGTGATAAAAATAACCACTCGTTCAAATAAATATGCATGAGTTGAAATATTCATTAATTAGCTAATGATATGATTTTTGCTTTTGTATGCAACATTAGAATGAATGGTGACTTTAAACCAAATTGAATAAAATATGAAGTTGAATGGAAAATGATAAGTGATAAGAATTGCACATATGTACATGCATATTTATTGAACAGGTTATAGCAAAGAGGCTAGAGAAGAGGAATAAAATTGTGTGCTCGATAAATAGGTACACGTTTACTGTTTTGCTTGAGTGATGATTTTTTGAGCCTATTGGCTAGCCGCTTGGCTTTTTCTTTTTCTTTTTGAGATGAGACGCCCGTGTGGCTGTTTGGGAATTTTCCCAGCCCCTCCCGTACAAAGGAGGTTATGGCGAAATTTTCCAAAATTTAAAGGCGTTAGTGAAATATTTGAAGTGAAAACGATATTGAAATCGTCGAATGAACTATATATATATATATATATATATAAATTAAAATGAATCGTGGCCGTGCAGTTCGTGTTTTGAAACCGTGATTTCAAACGACTAGTGCGGGAGATCCGACCATCGGATTTTCCCGAAACCGCAACCGTTGGGTTCGCCTTGGAAATATCTTTCCAACAACACCAACTTTGTAAAGATCCGACGGTTGGATTGTTTGGAATGTTTGATTCAACTCTGAAGAAAAACAGCGCCAGAATCGATTATATTTATATATAAATATAATTAAATTAAATCGAATAACGACGCTGCAGTTCGTAATTTGAAATCGTGATTTCAAACGACTAGTATGGGAGATCCGACCGACGGATTTTCCCAAAAATGAAACCGTTGGATTCGTTTAGAAATGATCTTTCTAATGATATAAAATTTATGAAGATCCAACGGTTAGATTTTCAGATATGTGTAAAACAAATTTATTGAAAAACAGCGCCAGTGCCTCGGCACGACCTGAAACGTCGTTTAATTAAATATGGCCGATTTTAAATAAATAAAAATGGCGATATATCGTTATAAAATATTATTGACGATATAGATTGGAAATAAACCTATTTTGCTTGGTTTGCTTGATATGTGATGGTTGAACGTATTTAACATGGAAACTATACTAAGGAACTGAAATGTGAATGTTGAGTGATTTAACCATATGAAGAATTGATTTGAAAATCTAAATATACATGGATTATTTGAAAAGGCTGAGTTCATTCTCATTTCAAATAATCGATCGACGGTGAGAAGTCGAAGAGTTGAAGACGGTTGAAGACCGACGATCTTCACATTGGTTGGATGGGCGCTACTGATGCTCGTGTTTGGAGTAGCTACCTTGAAGGAGCTGAAGTAGTAGCCATCCGGACATATTATTGACTGTGCGGATAAGCGAGGAATTTGGTGCCTCCGACATCGTTCAAACCCAGAATGAACTTGTAAATGGACTGTGTGTCTGACATTGGATTTTGTTCTGTGCTGATTGATCTCTATTAAATATATATTTGTTTGGCGGCGGAGAATTTATTCTCTTGCTTAACGCCCTTCTCTGAGACGTACGAGCTCAGGGGTTATATATAGATAGAAATCAATCGCATGGAGTGGATTGCCTGTGTGGCACGCCTAAGTTGCATATGATCAAGGCTTCTGTTGCAAAGCAAAGTTTTGTGGTTGATGATCAAAGCATGGTCTGTGTGACGTAGCTTTGTGTATGGCATGGATTCGCGAGACTCACACCTCGGTATGAGTCAAAAATGGGATAGTGACTGCAAGGAGAACACGACTTTTCTTTCTAGCTATGGTGGTGTCAGTGACTTACTAGCCCTGACATTTATATATACTTTTCACCTATGTGGTTGTTGGAATGCGAGGCGCCTCGATTATAGGTCTGTAAGGACTGGGAAACGTGTGTTCAGGAGTTGCCAATCCTCAAAAGTAAGAGAGGACCAGACCTGAAGATCCAAGGATTGCTGTGTGCGGTCCTGGGACATTTGCTAGAGTGTCTCGAATGGAGAGGAGCTTGCCCCTTGCCTCGACTCATGATGGAATCTAATTTCCAATACGAAATTGCGGATGTGATTGTATTACTAGTATGGCGACATAGTAGATGGTAGCTATGCCGCCTAGGATTGATATTTATGATTGAATTTGCTTTTGAAACATATATGCACTAGTAATAATATCAAACACTTTCGTTTTATACGTATGAAGCATTTTTGGCCATTATAAGGTAAAGCTCTATCCTCCAGCTTGCGTTGCATTGTGTGATGGGACCTGAGTCTTATAATGGCTTCATTTTTATAAAAAGCATTGCGATGATTTAATCATTTACTTTATTTCATGCACTAGCACTCATTGGAGTAAACCCGTTCTGCGAAAGTGGAGTGGTCCTTTGATTTGCCTTATTATTGTTGTTTAATAAGTTAAGAAGATTTCTCATACCAATCCCATGACTGACTCGTAGTTTGTTTCACCTTGCAAACTCGGGTGCCCTTATTTTCACACGGGCAGCCTAGTTACAGGTAGCTGACATATTTTGGGCATGGCACCACAGTAGAGGTGCACTTTTGGCTCATGGCGAGGCTTGACTACACCGTGATGACTATGACTTTTTCCGCAATTATTGTATATGTATTATGATTCCGCCACAGGCGATGTAGACTGATGTTTAGTTTATGTACTCTCTATGTATTATGATTCCACCATTGGCGATGTTGACTGATTATGTATTATTATGCACTAAGTAGTATCCTGCACTGTGCTCTCTGATGTGGTGATATATATATGATTCCGCTGTCATATTTGTGTAAACTATTCTATTTCTTGTTTATGCTATTATCTGTACTCTGCTAATGATGATTAATGTGTCATATTCCAATGATTATCCTTAACACTGTAGCACGGGGTTTTGGGATCGTCACAGGTGGTATCAGAGCTTTCGTTAACCTTAGTTCTGGAATTTAACACATTAAACACTTCGTCAGAATTGGATCAGTAGTATTCTAAGGCGAGTAGCTCGTTAGAGATAGGACAAGTAATGTCCTAGAATGAGCTAAGAAGAATAGTAAAAACAATTGATCAGTACATCGTTATCTTTCCTTAAGTTCTTCTGCTGTACCGTACAATAAAATTATCGTTTCTGTAGGCTGACTCTTTTCTTTATTATACAGAACTTGAACAATGGCTACCCGAGCAGCCGCTGGTAGAGGAGGCCGAGCAGGCCGTGGCAGGGGACGAGGTGAAGTCCCAACTGAAGATGGACCATTAATACAACCCCCGGCCGCTCAACCATTCGAGCTGGACTGCGTGGCTAAAAGGTACAAGAACCTAGGAGGCAAAACCTTCTCTGGAACGGGCACTGTAATTGAGGCCTTGGCATGGCTAAAAACATGCGAGAAGATACTTGGAGGCTTGAGGCTGGGTGATCAAGATAAAGCTTTCATGGGTGCATGGCTTATGCAAGAAGAAGCCGAATTATGGTGGGAAGCTCTCACCGCAGGGAACAGAAATGCTGGTAGGACTTGGGACGAGTTCAAAGAATTATTCAAAGAGAAGTATGTCCCAGAGCAAGCCTTTGAGCGCATGCACGACGAATTCGCAAACCTCCAGCAAGGGGATCTCTCGGTGCAAGACTATCTGAACAAATTTACACAATTATCCCGCTATGCTCCCGATTTCGTCGCCACCGCAAAGTCCAAGAACAAGAGGTTCATCCTCGGGCTAAAGCGCAAGTACCTGAATAGGGCAATGACCCGCATGAAGCTGGGGTTTAATGAATTAGTGGAGATGGTGTGCAACTATGAAGACCTGGATCAAAGGCACCTAGATCAGGATCGTGATAAAAGCCAAGCCGGGAATAAACGCAAGCCCACTGCGAATCAAGCTGAGTCAAGCCAAGCGGCATCCTCGAATCTACAGACTAGCAGGCCGCCAAAAGGAAGATGCTATAATTGTGGCAAGGTGGGGAACTACTCAAATGTGTGCACAGCCCCGAAACGGCAGAAGACCAATTCTCAAGGTTCAAGCCAAGGCTCCCAGAATCCTCGCTCATGCTTTAACTTTCGCAAGACAGGACATCTTGTTAGAGACTGTCCCTTGCTTAAGAAGGCCGAGGTTGCTCACGTATATGACGGGACGAACCCGCCGGCTGCTTCCGATGGAGCAGGTAAACTCGATGTTTTGGGAGGTACCCTTACAATTAAAAATATTCCTGTTTCTGTATTATTTGACACGGGTGCATCATGTAGTTTTATTTCTAGTAACACAGTTCACAAATTAAAGTTAAAACGAAGAAAGCTCAAAGAATCGGTTAAAGTTCATAATCCGATAGGAGGATCTCTTATTCTCAGTTCATATTGTAGAGTGCCAGTCTCTTATTCGTCCTATAAGTTTTCTTTTGATTTGATTACCATGGACTTTCCTGAGTTCGACATCATTCTCGAGCTAGATTGGTTAACGAAATACGAAGCTGAAGTAAAGTGTGCGGAAAAGATAGTAAAAATTCGAACGAAGCTTGGGTATATTACTGTACCATGCCATGGTTCAAATCCAGATAAGGAGGAATTTTGGTCTACGTTAGAAGTTATCCCCACTTCCTTAGAAAAGATTCCTGTTGTTAGAAACTATGCGGATGTGTTTGAAGAAGTTGAAAACTTACCTCCGCAAAGAGAAATAGAATTCAGAATCGATCTAATCCCCATTGCCAGGCCAGTAGTACATCCAATCAGAAGAATGACTCCAAAGGAAAAGGAAGAATTAGGCGATCAAACTCATCAACTGCTATGGAAGGGTCTGATCAGACCTAGCTTTTCTAGTTGGGGTGCAGCTGTAGTGTTTGTCCCAAAGTCAGACGGTACTCTTCGATTGTGTGTTGATTAACGAGACCTCAACAAACAGACGCTCAAAAACAAATACCCATTACCCCTCATCGATGATCTGCTAGACCAATTAAATGGGGCGAGAGTATTTTCCCGAATGGACCTAGCTGCAGGTTTCCATCAATTGAGAATTGCGGAAGAGTGTGTTCCTTTGACAGCTTTCAGAGGTCCAGACATATTTTATGAATGGTTAGTAATGTCGTTCGGCCTATGCAATGCTCCAGCATACTTTGTCGATCTAATGAATAGAGTGTTCAGGGGAGTTCTGAATAAATTTGTCCTTGTATTCATCGATGATATTTTAATTTACTCCAAATCAAAACCTGAGCATGAAAGACATTTAGAACAAGTATTGGAGATTCTAAGAAAGAATGTCTTCAAAGCCAAATTCTCTAAGTGTGTCTTCTGGCAAGAAAAAGTGAAGTTCCTTGGTCATGTCGTGTCAAAGGAAGGGATTTCCGTAGATCCGAGCAAAATTACAGCAATTCAAGACTGGAAACAGCCTACTACACCCACAGAGGTTAGAAGTTTTATGGGGTTGGCTAGTTATTATCGAAAATTCGTTAAGGATTTCTCGAAGATATCCGATCCATTAACGAAGCTTACGAAGAAGCACGAGAAATTTAAGTGGACTTCCGACTGTGAAGAAGCTTTCCAGGAATTGAAATCGAAACTGACGACTGCTCCAGTGTTAACCATTATCGATGGCAATCAGGATTTGAGGGTTTGGACAGATGCTTCTATTAGAGGTCTTGGTGCAGTGTTAATGCAAAGAGGCCAAGTAGTCGCTTATGCAAGCCGCCAGCTAAAACCGCATGAGAAGAATTATGTAACTCATGATCTTGAGTTGTTAGCTATCGTTTTTGCTTTGAAAATCTGGAGGCATTACTTATTGGGTGAGAAATTTCAACTGTTTACAGATCATCAATCATTAAATTATTTGTTCACCCAGAAAGATCTGAACTTGAGGCAGCAGCGTTGGCTAGAATTTCTGGCAGCGTATGATCTAGATATTTTGTATACACCAGGAAAGGCTAATGTTGTAGCAGATGCCCTTAGTAGAAAGAATGAAATCATCACTAGCATAACCGTTACATCTTCGTTGATTGATAAGATTTCAGTCCTTCAAAAAGACGATGAATTTATTCAAAGAATCAGTTAGAGGATCAAGGAAGGTGAAACTAAAAGTTTCTGTATTGACGATAAGGGGGTTCTCAGATTAAATGACAGGATTTGCATCCCGAATATTCCAGAGCTTCGAAGAGAAGTCATGGACGAATGCCATAAGTCAAAACTTAGTATCCATCCCGGTGTGAGCAAAATGTATAATGATATTAAGCGCACCTTCTGGTGGAGGGCAATGAAAAGGGACATTTCTTTGTATGTTAGCAGATGCCCTACTTGTCAGTTAGTCAAGAGCGACCAACACAAGCTAGTAGGATTGTTGCAACCGTTGGAAGTCCCAGGTTTGAAATGGGAACAGATTTCCATGGATTTCATAGATGGTTTGCACCGAACCAAGAAGGGTAATGACAGTATTTGGGTGATCGTAGATCGCTTCACGAAGACCGCTCATTTCATACCTGTCAGAGCCAATAGAACCGCTCAAAGTCTAGCACAGATATATTTTAAAGAAATTGTTAGGCTGCATGGAATTCCCATCAGCATAGTCAGTGATAGAGACCCAATTTTTGCTAGCAAATTATGGGAGGCATTCCAGACAGAATTGGGAACAAAACTGAATATGAGCACCGCTTATCACCCTCAGACAGATGGCCAAACCGAGCCAGTGAACAGAATTCTAGAAGATTTACTGCGGGCTTGTATTATTGATTTTGGTGGGTCGTGGGAAGATCACTTACATTTGGCAGAATTCTCATATAACAATAGCTATCAAGCAAGTTTGGGAATGTCGCCATTTGAAGCATTATACGGTAGACCGTGCAGATCTCCAGCATGTTGGGTAGAACCTGGCAATAGACTTATGTTAGGACCCGATATGATTAGAGAAGCATCTGATAAAGTCGATTTCATCAAGAAGCGATTGAAAATCGCACAAAGCCGACAGAAAAGTTATGCGGATTCTAGAAGAAGAGATTTAACATTTGTTGTTGGTGATTATGTTTATTTGAAAGTTTCTCCGATGAGAGGAGTGATCCGATTCGGTAAAACTGGGAAGTTAGCACCCAGGTTTATTGGTCCCTTTCCTATACTTGAACGAATTGGAACTCTTGCTTATAGGGTTCAATTACCTGATCGGTTGCCTGGAGTGCATAATGTATTTCACGTATCTCAACTTAGAAGACATGTGCATGATCCGGATCTTGTTGTGGAAGAAGCAACGCAACAGGACTTGGAAATTACTCCAGAATTAGCAGTCAGAAGAGAGCCATTTAAGATTGTTGGCAAAGAAACTAAAGAGCTCAGGAGCAAAAGGGTTCATTTAGTTAAAGTGCAGTGGAGTAGTGATCCTAGAGACTGTACTTGGGAGACTGAGGAAAGCATTAAGCAAGCTTACCCCAAATGCAGAGTGGACATCTCTGACTAACTCCGGTGCAGGGTACCTTTACAATACTTTGCATTTACATTTTGTTTCCTACTTTACTGTTGTTTCCTTTTCGGGGACGAAAAGTTTTAAGTGGGAGAGATTGTAACAACCCGGAAAATACGACCCAATTTAAAAAAATTTAAATTGGATATTTCAGAGGAATTTTAACAATTGAAATAGAAGATTTCAATAAAATAATGAATTAGAAATAGTGTGGAAGTTTGAAAATTTGAATTCAAACTTTGACTGCCTGCACCGGGTGCAAAGTATAACGGATTTTAGTGAAACCAAAAATATTTAAATCTGTTTATGAATATCTTTCTAACGAATCTGAAAAATCGAAGTTTCATAGCGAGAATCAAAAGTTATGGCTAAATGAATTTTCAGAAAGGTCGCTATATAGAATATATAGCCCTTGAAAATAGACATTTTGCAAACGACCTCAGAATTCGACGAGACCACTTTTGTTGGATCCGGGATGTTAAATTATTGCTAGGTTTCAAATTTCATAATTTTTGTAGCTAGTATGTGAGCGTGGCAAAGGAAAATTTGTTTGGTCGATTTCTATAAAATTGGATCGACCAGAAAAAGGGCAATTTTCAAACGGTCTCAGAATTCTACGAAACTAGTTTTGTTGGGACCGTAGCATCAAAAAATAGCTAGATTTATTTTTCTACAATTTTTCGAATCAGTTTGTGGCCCTGGCAAATTGAAATGTACATTCAAATTGAATATAAAATGTTTTATACTTTAATTTGAAAAATAACTAACTGTAACAATCGAATTGGCCTACGAAACATATCCCATTGTGTGCGGGATGGGGGGATTTAGCTAGGGCGACAGTCGTTGGGTTTGAATTGGTTTCCGTGTGGAGAAACGCTATTTTAAATTTTAATAAAACCTTCGAACAATCAAACTTCTCCATTCAAAATAAAAATAAAAAAATATCTCAGAAACCCCGCCCCCCCCCCCTCGACATAGACGACGGAAGTGCTCCCAACTTCTCGAGCTTTTTGCCACCGCCACATCCACTTTCAGCGCCGCGTCCAGTTGAGTTTTTCATTCGCCTCTCCCTCCTCTTTAAATCCATACCTGCCACTCTACCTATCGTCTTGTATTTCGTGCGAACTACCTCCCCAAAGTCTCGACCTTTCCGCCACCATCACCAGAGGCGATCGAACTGGCCGTGACCACCAGGCGCGGAAGCCCCTCTCCTTCCTCTTCGACGTAGTATAAGATGATCTACCTCTCGTGCAACGGATTTGCCGAAAATTCGAAACCTACTTTCGAAGGTTCAAAGGAGGTATACCGCTTTGATTTTCAAAATTGAAAATAACACTTTTATGTGTTGCAAACTTTGAAAAATCATATCTTTATGATGCGTTAACGAAATTCGATGAAACAAGAAACAGCGTGACCGCAAGGAGGCTCTCTACATCCTAGAAGAGACCGCGGATTTTTCTAAGCTGTCTACGATTTTTAGCATCACAAAAACCAAGGTGAGATTTCTAAATTGAAATGTGAATGGAAAATGTCATGTATAAATTATATAAGCGAAATATAAATTATACACGTGTTGTATACCTCATGTACATGCGTAGTGTAAGTTATATGAGCGAAGTATGAATTATACATACATTGTATAAATGATATGTGTGTTGAAATGCAAGTGAAATATAGAAAATATATATATATATATAAATATATACTCCCCTCGTCCACAAACCATGGACGATATTTATTGTTTGTGGATTGGTGTGAAAAATTTGGTGAATAATGCGAATGGTTGATAGAATTGTTTGTGGTTGATATTGTTTGGTTGTGGTTGAAAAATATGCATTGGCGATTGGAACAAATTTGAAATAATTGTGGAAAAGAAAATCATACTCGCCCGCATGCGAATTAGATGTACGAAATCCCCATTGTCAAAAACCGCGAGGTTTTAAGGTAGAGCGAGGAGCCGTACTCGGGACGGTGCCGGTTTTAACTACCCTGCCGTTATGCTGCCGAAATTTTGAATAATATTCATGTGTTAGAATTATTTTCATATGTTGAAATTATTTTCATGTGTTGAAACCAAAGTCATGTGTTGAAACTATATCCATGTGTGGAAAATGCTCATGTGTTGAGAAGTCATGTGTTGAAAAGGTTCATGTGTTGAATGAATAAGGTGTTTAAACAATAAAAATCACATTTTTATTATATATATAAGAAGTATGTAAAATATTCGCGTTATAAATAAATTGTTTCAACAACAAAAATTACATCTTTCTTATATGAACAAAGTATATAAAATATCCATGTGTGGAAAAGGCTCATGTGTTGAGAAGTGCGTGCGTTGAAAAGGTTCATGTGTTGAATAAAAAGATCGAACAATAAAAATTACATGTTATAGAAAATATGAAGTGTTAAAAACATTCATGTGTTGAATAAATATTTTAGATGATAAAAATATCATTTTTATCATGTATGTGATTTGCTAAAAATATACGAGTGTTAAAATAAATATTCGTTTGCTATGAATATTATTTTTAACATGTATAGGAACTAAATGAAATAGTCATGTTTTGAAATATATTTTAGTTCGCCAAAAACATCATTTTTGAAATGTGAAGTGATAAAAATAACCACTCGTTCAAATAAATATGCATGAGTTGAAATATTCATTAATTAGCTAATGATATGATTTTTGCTTTTGTATGCAACATTAGAATGAATGGTGACTTTAAACCAAATTGAATCAAATATGAAGTTGAATGGAAAATGATAAGTGATAAGAATTGCACATATGTACATGCATATTTATTGAACAGGTTATAGCAAAGAGGCCAGAGAAGAGGAATAAAATTGTGTGCCCGACAAATAGGTACACGTTTACTGTTTTGCTTGGGTGATGATTTTATGAGCCTATTGTCTAGCCGCTTGGCTTTTTCTTTTTGAGATGAGACGCCCGTGTGGCTATTTGGGAATTTTCCCAGCCCCTCCCGTACAAAGGAGGTTATGGCGAAATTTTCCAAAATTTAAAGGCATTAGTGAAATATTTGAAGTGAAAACGATATTGAAATCGTCGAATGAACTATATTTATATATTTATATATATATATATATATTATAAATAAAATTAAAATGAATCGTGGCCGTGCAGTTCGTGTTTTGAAACCGTGATTTCAAACGACTAGTGCGGGAGATCCGACCATCGGATTTTCCCGAAACCGCAACTGTTGGGTTCGCCTTGGAAATATCTTTCCAACGACACCAACTTTGTAAAGTTCCGACGGTTGGATTGTCTGAAATATTTGATTCAAATCTGAAGAAAAACAGCGCCAGAATCGATTATATTTATATATAAATATAATTAAATTAAATTAAATCGAATAACGACGCTGTAGTTCGTAATTTGAAATCGTGATTTCAAACGACTAGTGTGGGAGATCCGACCGACGGATTTTCCCAAAAATGAAACCGTTGGATTCATTTTGAAATGATCTTTCTAATGATATAAAATTTATGAAGATCCAACGGTTAGATTTTTAGATATGTGTAAAACAAATTTAATGTAAAATAGCGCCAGTGCTTCGGCACGACCTGAAACGTCGTTTAATTAAATATGGCCATTTTTAAATAAATAAAAATGGCGATATATCGTTATAAAATATTATTGACGATACAGAATGGAAATAAACCGATTTTGCTTGGTTTGCTTGATATGTGATGGTTGAACGTATTTAACATGAAAACTATACTAAGGAACTGAAATGTGAATGTTGAGTGATTTAACCATATGAAGAATTGATTTGAAAATCTAAATATACGTGGATTATTTGAAAAGGCCGAGTTCATTCTCATTTCAAATAATCGATCGATAGTGAGAAGTTGAAGACGGTTGAAGACCGACGATCTTCACATTGGTTGGATGGGCGCTACTGATGCTCATGATTGGAGTAGCTACCTTGAAAGAGCTGAAGTAGTAGCCGTCCGGACGTATTGTTGATTGTGCGGATAAGCGAGGAATTTAGTGCCTCCCGCTTCGTTCAAACCCAAAACGAACTTGTAAATGGACTGTGTGTCTAACATTGGATTTTGTTCTGTGCTGATTGATCTCAATTAAATATATATCTGTTTGGCGGCGGAGAATTTATTCTCTTGCTTAACGCCCTTCTCTGAGATGTACGAGCTCAGGGGTTATATATAGATAGAAATCAGTTGCATGGAGTGGATTGCCTGTGTGGCATGCCTAAGTGGCAAATGATCAAGGCTTCTGTTGCAAAGTAAAGTCTTGTGGTTGATGATCAAAGCATGGTCTGTGTGACGTAGCTTTGTGTATAGCGTGGATTCGCGAGCCTCACACCTCGGTATGAGTCAAAAACGGGATAGTGACTCAGGGAGAACATGACGTTTCTTTCTAACTATGGTGGTGTCAGTGATTTACCAGCCCTGACATTTATATATACTTTTCACCTGTGTGGTTGTTGGAATGCGAGGTACCTCGATTATAGGTCTGTAAGGACCGGGAAACGTGTGTTCAGGAATTGCCAATCCTCAAAAGTAAGAGAGGACCGGCCCTGAAGATCCAAGGATTGTTGTGTGCGGTCCTGGGACATTTGCTAGAGTGTCTCGAACGGAGAGGAGCTTGCCCCTTGCGTCGACTCATGATGGAATCCAATTTCCAATACGAAATTGCGGATGTGATTGTATTACTAGTATGGCGACATAGTAGATGGTAGCTATGCCACCTAGGATTGATATTTATGATTGAATTTGCTTGTGAAACATATATGCACTAGTAATAATATCAAACACTTTCGTTTTATACGTATGAAGCATTTTTGGCCATTATAAGGTAAAACTCTATCCTCCGGCTTGCGTTGCATTGTGTGATAGGACCTGAGTCTTATAATGGCTTCATTTTTATAAAAAAGCATTGCGATGATTTAATCATTTACTTTATTTCATGCACTAGCACTCATTGGAGTAAACCCTTTCCGCGAAAGTGGCGTGGTCCTTTGATTTGCCTTATTATTGTTGTTTAATAAGTTAAGAAGATTTCTCATACCAGTCCCATGGCTTACTCGCAGTTTGTTTCACCTTGCAAACTCGGGTGCCCTTATTTTCACACGGGCAGCCTAGTTACAGTTAGCTGACATATTTTGGGCATGGCACCGCAGTAGAGGTGCACTTTTGGCTTATGGCGAGGCTTGACTACACCGTGATGACTATGACTTTTTCCGCAATTATTGTATATGTATTATGATTCCACCACAGTCGATGTAGACTGATGTTTAGTTTATGTACTCTCTATGTATTATGATTCCGCCATTGGCGATGTTGACTGATTATGTATTATTATGCACTAAGTAGTATCCAGCATTGTGCTCTCTGATGTGGTGATATATATATGATTCCGCTGTCATATTTGTGTAAACAATTCTATTTCTTGTTTATACTATTATCTGTACTCTGTTAATGATGATTAATGTGTCATATTCCAATGATTATCCTTAACACCATAGCACGGGGTTTTGGGATCGTCACAGTTATCGGTCAAGGTCTGAGAGGTAAATAAAATACCCTAACTTGAACGACTTCACTATTATCGAGGGATGATATTAGTTCGTAATGGTAAAGGATGTTGAATTAATTGATTATCCCCATAAAAGAAATTTATAACTGGAATTCTATTATATCAATTTTTTATAAAATTATTTATGTCCAAGAAAATTGGAATTTAATATAAAAGTTGAGTCATGAATAATTTATAACTGAGTTATGGATTTTGGATAAAGAAATCAATGATTTTGGGAAAATCGATATGTTAAGTTAGATTTGAAAAAGATGATTTAATTTATATTTAAATTTTATAGAATGGAGTTGGAATTTAATTATAAACGAAGTTTTAAACGTTTGTAATTAAATTTAATTAAAACGAACTTGGCGCCGCGTGTAGTTCGTAATTTGATGATTCGAACTTCAGTTGAGTATATAGAACTTGATATAAGTCGGAACTAGATGAAACAAGAAAAGCCCGGACCTATTGAATGATAGTTTTCTAATGGAAGAGAAAATTCTTGGTTCCGTCTTGTAGATGTTGAGTTATGTCAAAATTAAATTTTCAGAAAAATGGTGCTATAATCGTTTTTAAACCATAACGGTTTATTTAATAAATTAAAAGGATTTTATGTGAATAAAATCCGAATTTTTATTAGAAAAATCCAGATTTGAGTCATTAAATATATAGGAACTCAAGTGTAGTGAATTAAGTGCTTTTTAATATAAAAAACAGATTTTGGATTATGGAATGATATTAACTAATTAGTAAATGAAGTTGTTATTGAAATTTTGAATGGAACTGAATGTGGGTCAAGTTGACTGGATTTGTAAAGTAGAATTTGAAATCGAATATGAGACTTGAGTTATAAATGAAATTCAATTTGTTTATAAGTGGATTAAAATATGTCTGAACACTACTATTTCATACCGTAAGTGAATAAAGCGATTGAACTAATTAAAGAATTAGTTAGTGGAATTGAATGAGACTAAATCAAAATAGTTGTATGGATTGAAATAAAATGAAATAAATTTAAAATACAGGTTTATGTATATTAAACAGTTATGGGATGAAGTGAATCAAGAATATTTTGAAATGCCCGATAAAAAAGTACACGTTTAATTCAATATGAAATTTCTATGAGCCTATTGGGAAAGCTGCTTGGCTTTTTGATTTTCTCTTTGAATAGAAAGGGCTTAGAGATGCGAGTTGTAGTTGTACTGATTGAGCCGTACAAAGGAGTCGCTAGCGAAATTTTCTGGAAACTTAAGGAGTTAGAATATTTTTAAGAAATTTGGTAAATAGAAATCAGTATAGAGAACTCGATAAGGAAGCGAACATAAGAAAATATTAAAAGGGGCCAGTGATTGTTTGATGAATGTTTGTTTTCCTTTGATAGTTAAATCACTGGCTATCAAAGATTTTTTTGACCATCGTTGTCAACACGGAGAGACCGGTTGGATTTAATATCCGAAAACAACTCCATATAGGAATAATCGTTGCGAATTAGATTATGCTGAAGATAATTGAAGACGAAGTGAAATTCAATGGCAGTTTTGTTTACAGGATGGTGCCTTCGGTTTTTCCAGTCCTAGAACAACTTGTATGGACGAATGTCTAAGAGAATATTCCTAAGAGATCACATAAGACGATCTTTCAAGGTATTACATTTGGTGGCGGAGAAATTCTTTTCTCTTAGCTTTTTATACCCGTAATATTTTTGGAAAGATCGACTAGTGATTTGACGGGTTTGACGATGTGACATTCAAAGTGAATGGTGGTCGGATGTTCTAAAAAGTTAACATAGCCTCAAGCCTCACAATCGTGAAATGACAAAAATCGGGTAGGCAGCATGGCTAGTTGGGTCATACCCAAGTAGATTTATTATCACCGATCTAAAGAAAATCCATTTGTTCTTCTTTTGATTTTGTAACTTACGGATCACGGTTGGATGACCAACAACCATGGGTGATAATACATTCGGTATACTCAAGCTAAATGAGTAACCGGTCATATGCAGCTAGGTTGCAAAATGTTCTTGTTGAACCCTAGTGTATCCCCTCTAGAGTACACTGATCGGAAGATGGTCCCATACCTTCTCAAAGTTGGAATCCATTCTCCAATAAGCGCCCTGCGGTTCTTGATTTTATACTATATATGTGGTATGTGAGATGCAAGCATTCTGCTAGATGGTTATTTATATGATTAGACATTATTATAATATCACTGGATATTGATATCAAAAAAAATTTGGGTTACAGTAAGATAAAAACCGTCCATGTTTATGTGTGGGCTGGTCTTACTATTATCCTTTTCCTTCAAAAGGTTTTTCAAAGTAAAACAATATGGTTAGAGTTTACTCACACCAGTCCTTGTTGCTTGTTGTGTGCGTGGTACGCATGATAGGGGGTTCTCGCTTCGCATTAGGTGGAGACCGGGAGACTCTTACCCATACATGTCCCGAAAATGTGGATTGGTTGCGAGTGGAGAGGCTGGCCGAAAAAAAAGGAGTTGGGGTACCGGTGTAAGCCACGGTAGGATGTTAGCCCGCTGATTTGGGGTGGAGGGATGGTTAAAAAGCCTATCGAAATCGCCAGTTCATTACAGTTGGTATCAGAGCTTAACTTGAGCGAACACCTAGGCTTTTATGGGGGTTTACTCATTAGAGATAGGGTCAGTAATATCCTAAAATGAGTTGAGTGTATATATATTAGAGAGCGTATTTGTAGATTTATATTTTAATCAATTGGATTTAATATTAATTATCAATTTAAATTTGTTATCTTCTTCATACAATTGAATTTAATTTCAGAACCCGCTCCGCTGATTCCAGAATAGCAAATAATGTTCGAAACATCTGTAGTTACGTTAAAAAAGTGGTCCAGGATTACGAATTAGAGTCCACAAGATATTTTGATATACTATATTAACTAAATTTCAAATCAAAATAAACTAACAATCTTCAGCCAACCTATACATTCAAAAATTACGCTGTCTATTTCCCTCGAGTTGTTAAAACTGCTATGCACCTTCGGTACAAAGCAAAACATGATTTTAATGGCGTGTACTCCTGTCTCCCATTCGCTCACATCTCCCTTCCTATGATTCTAGTTTGCTGAAATCAACTAAACCGGTTTCATGTTTCCCTCTTTCATTCATCTTTCCTCTGTCAAATTAAAGTCGAATTCGATCCTCCAAAAAAAAAAAGAGGCTTTTGCTTTCTAGTTCGCTTGAACGGGGGCGACTACATAGAAAAGCGGGGCGACCAAAAGTTGTAAGCTCAACTCGATGAAGTTGCGAAGGTTGTGATGGTTTCTTAGTCCAGTTCGACGTTGATGAGGGTAGAACGAGGCGCACTGTATGGTGGTCAAGCCTATTCGAAGTCGTGATCGTGATTAAGAGTTCTGCATTGATTTTTGGGGTTTGCGTCTTGGAAGGCAAATTGCAGGTTAGTGGCGACGAGTTGGTGTCAAACTCACACTGTACGGATGGTTCGATTGTGGCCATTGGTGAAAACTTCGGTCGTATGATATGGGAGGATTTATGTGTGAAGTGTTCGGTGAAGTTGAAAGAGAGTGCCTTGTTGAACGACTACAGGGTTATCTCTGTCACGTTTGGATTGGTTTTGTGATGTAGTGGACTGAAGCTTACTGTATTGGGCTTGGAGAACGCAAAGGAAGGGTGGGGATTTGGGTGGGATATCGGGATGAAGTGATGGTATTAGCATATTGCAACTGATTGCAACAATGAGAGTTTGGGTAGGAAGGCTTAACGCCAGGATTAAGGTATATGTTTTGCACAATTTAAAAATACATAGACTAATGTATTTATTTAGTTAGTAGTCAATTCAATAATAATATGAATAGTTGAATATGAATTTAATAACCGTAGGTGGAAAAATAAATCATTAAGTCGATTCGTAGAAGCGAAGATACGGCATTTAAGGGGATATTCAACGCTAATAAAATCAAGGTGAGTTAACTCACTCTCTGGATAATGAATATTTACTTAATATAATATTTATATATTGTTTCTTGGTTAGTTGATTGCATTGCTGTATATTAGTTATATTTAGACTTGATGGTATTGGCTATTATATATATTGGATATTTTCCGCTGTACCATTAGCGGATGCCCGCAGTATCATTAGCAGATGACCCTATCACCCCACGATATATTGAGTGGATGACCTTCTATACCACGATATCCTGCCTCAAAGAAGGATGTGTATTGTTTATGTTGACTAACATCTGTGGATGCAGGGAAACAAGTTGGAGGGATCCAACTAAATTCCTCAAAAAAAATTATTGTTATTTATATATATGCGATGTGTTGAATTGGATAGATTGTTTGTGGGTTTGGATGTTTGAATATCACTGGCCCTAGTTATTGATATTTAAAAATATCATAAAAGGGTATTTTTAGATTTAAAAAGGGAAACTTTATTTTTCGAAGTGGAAATTTGATTTCAAATGTGTAACGGCCCAAGGATTTTCGACCCTGAAAATCAACACAACACACCATGTTGACTACTCAAGCATCGGAAATACCGGACCATTAATAGAAAGAAGTCAGAAAGGTAGAATAGAAGAAGAAGAAGATCACAATAGAACAAAATCAGAGTAAACACGAATCTCACAGAGGTGGGAATATGTGACACCCTACGTCCATTAATGTCACTCACTAAGGGAATGCATCAAGTTTCGTGAAGCATTATAGGTAAATAGACACAAAATACTTACAAGACAGATAAAATAGTAGCGGAGTTAAAAAACTTTTATTAATCATAAAGCATGGTTACACCATATGTTTGAAAGTACATAAACTCAGTATATCATTAAAACTTCTGTCTTGTACTTTAAATATCAGAGTACAATAAATAAAGAAAGCATAAACCACAAATCATGAGTCATAGTAGCAAAGATAGAAGCTTGAGCAATACATCTAGAACCTCCAAGCAAGACGATAGCAACATCCTGACTAAGCCTGAGAATTCCCTCACTTGAGAACCTGGGGGGAAGGGAATTGGAAGAAAGAAGAGGAACAAAAAGGGTCAGACACAAAGTCTGGCGAGTCTAGTTACTTTTAGCCAGTAAATAAATAAAAGTAACAAGATATGCATATAAAGTGGATAAGAGAGGTCACTACATAAATGGCAGGTGTGACAAGGTAGACATGATAAGGTATATATGCTTCTAATGATTAATTTGCACTGTTACTAGTATATCCAGAAAGAGATGATCCTTTCAACTATAAGGTGGCAGACTTAGGTATACGTCCAAATGTATCCTAACTAACTACTACCCTAATCGATCGGCTCCCTAACCCTGGTAGAAACCTTGTGCTGGCCCCATAGTAGGAGGTATCACTTCCTAAAGTGGCAACCCCTCATCATAATAATGTGCACAACCATATCTACAGGTGTCACGGTCGTCTTATCCCCTTCTGCCCGACTCATGCATGCACATTACCCGATCGGTTTGCGCCGCCCCCACCGTCCTCCACGTTTGGATCTCTTACAATAAGTCAGTAAGCGATCCCCTTCTCCGCCTAGTACGGAGTACTTTGTTTGATACCTACACCGGATTACTAACTGAAATGGATCCCACACAATATGATACAAGTTCTCCCCTTGTCTTGTATCCCCCACTAGGTTTTCACTGACTATGTATACAACTAGGTTTCTTTAATAAACTTTCATATTTTCCACAGTTATGTATACCACTAGGTGTCTTTAATTACATAACCTTAACGAGTTAAGTTTGTGGGTCTATATGTGAATATTACCCATCCCCTCTTCATATTTACTTAACCCAGCCCTCAACCATGTTTACTTAACCCCCAACTTAAATTTAAGTTCATACAATCCCTATGGATTAACTTAGGTTAAGTAGTCCAATTCTTTACCAAGACCATTTATGGTTTCGTAATGGGCCAGACCTCCCACATTAGGCTTACAACATGTGGATGCTGGATATGCCAGTCAAGTCCGGGCAGACTTATTCCACAGTTGGGCCTAACCTCGTGTCTTAGCCCGATTCGTATTTACTTACTTAGACCTCCCACATTAGGTTCAACATTAGTGGCTGCTGGATATGCCGGTCGGGTCTAGGCAGACTTCCACCACTAATGCAACCTAACCTCGTGCCATAAGTACAATTACAATTCCTAATTGTAATTACTAGACATTCCATTTTTAATTAATAAATTAATTAATCCTTTCCTTTTATAGGTGCCAATACCTATTTTACCCAATAATTTGAATTACATGTCCAAAAATGTTCATATTCAAATTATGTCATTTTTAACCATTTTCCCCCCGTTCCTTAACTAGCGCCCTCACAAAATTTGCAAAATGCCTAGGCTAGACAATAGCCTAGTCATAAGCGATAATATGGAAAATAATGGGGATATAACTAATATGATCATCTTGGCATAAACGTAAACTTATATGATAATAAGGTGACCATACATTCTAGCGTGGACATGAAATTGTCATCATAACAAGGTGGACATAAAGCTGATGAACGATGGGCAGTCAATAACTATGATGTCACAATAAGCATAGTAAGATCTAAATTAGCAATTTAGATGTCCCATTGGTTTAGATCTAACATGATAGCATAAGGTAACAATTTAGATCACATAAAATAGATCTAACATGATAACATAAGGTGACAACTTAGATCACATAAAATAGATCTAACATGGTAACATAAGGTGACAATTTAGATCACATAAAATAGATCTAACATGAAAACATAAGGTGACAATTTAGATCACATAAAATAGATCTAACATGATAACATAAGGTGATAATTTAGATCACATAAAATGGATCTACTAGTTTAGAAATGGATCTACACACATTCTCATCATAGCATATCATAAAAGTTACAATTAAGATAAAGGTTTAGATCCAATCTTAACTAATTCAAGGTGGCATATGTTCATGATTTACATGAATGATTAGATCTATCCAATGATATAACTGTCCAAATTAATAGATCCATATTAACCATAATATAGTTACAAACCAAGATCCACAATAATAACATAGTAGAACAATCATAATTGAATTGGATCTAGAGAAATAGATCTACCATGACATAGCATTCGATCTAACAATAACATAGATTCAAGGTTTACAACGTATCCAAATCACAGTCTTTCATGATTCACTATTATTTATTTAATTATAAAAGCAACTAGAACTCACTGTGATTGAATTGCTAAGATGATAGAAAAGAAGTTGGTGTTGAGTCTATGCTTGAATCTCAGAATTTGATATGCTTTAGTTGATAGAAGAAGATGAGAGACCCTAGTTCAGTTCAGACTCCGGCAGAGTTTGACCGCCATTATTTCTAATGAAGAAATATGTGAAATAGCTACATATTTATAGCTGCAGAACCCTCTGGAACTGACTGCCATATAAGCCCTATGGTAAATCAGGTCGCGGGTCGCCTCCCACTTGGGCAAAGGCCCGAATACCCAAAAAAACTATTCTGGGCGCACTTTACAGGTGCGCTAGTGTAAAAATACATGGGCGCACTTGTCAAGTGCATCGGGAATTTCTGCTTTTTCTACCAAACTTTTATCGTCCATAACTTCTTCATACATCATCCGTTTTAAGCAAACCAGATGTCTATCTTAACCAGAATTTTGAGACGGACGCAATGGCGCTGTCCGTTTCCCTTAATTCTGAGTGTTAAATTAATTATACTTTAATTTATCCACTTTAATGTTGTTAAAATTTTGAGGTGTTACATTCTCCTCTACTCAAAGGATTTCGTCCTCGAAATCTTCAAGTTGAAAAGAATGTATCCTACCATCCATCTACTCATCCACCAAACACTGGCACCCATTGTCCTTAAAGATTTCTAATGCTTGTATGAGTATATGCAAAGGTGTGTGTATATGTCCCAATACTAATGCGAAGATCAGGCGGTCTACTGATTTAGTTGACCTCCTTAATGCAATGTATGTTAAAGCCATGAATCCAATATGTATGCAAATAAGCCTATTATAACATATAAGCTCTACATGTGTGCACACTCATTCATCCAAATGCAACATCCATATGCTAGTTCATCCATTTCCATCCATAAAAGGAAAGAAAATGCACACATATCCATATGCAGTATGAGAGTGACTTAGCCGATCTTAGTGCCTAATGTGTGTGTATATGCGTCCACAGGCAACCACTAGCAAACACTTGCATCCACTTGCATCCATCAAACATAACTTGTTTCAAGCACATGTTTACATCCATAGGATTCCTATCTAAAAGTCGAAAATACTATGGATAGGATATACTTAGATGATGGAAACAAGTACTAATAAAGCTTTGGAAAAAGGAGTTAATAACATACCCTCGAAGAGAAAAGTGTATGAAGCACGAATCTTGTCTTCGGTCTCCCAAGTCGCATCCTATGGGTTATCTCCCCATTGAACCTTTAGCAACTTGAGCTCTTTATTGCGTAGCTTCTTAACTTCTAATCCAAGAATACGGGATGGAACTCGCCTGACTGTCACCTCCCGTTCCACTTCTACCTCTTCCAATATACTCGACTTAACAACTTCTGTGGTGTCATGCAAGCACTTCCGCAGATGAGAAACATGGAAAACATCATGAACAACAGATAGATTTTCAGGAAGCTTTACTCTATAGGCCATTTGGCTAATCCTCTCGGTTATGGGAAATGGTCCCACAAACCTTGGTACCAACTTCCCTACCGATCCGAAGTGAACCACATTCCTCAAAGGTGACACTTCGATAAAAACCAAGTCTCCTACTTCAAATTTAAGGCCAGTCCTTATCTTGTCTGCATAGGATTTCTGCCTGTCTTGAGCTGTCTTCATCCACCGTCGAATAAGGTCAATCTTTTCGGACATTTCTCTAAGCATATCTTGTCCAAGTAGTAATCTTTCTGTAGATTCCCACCAACAAGTTGGTGATCTACATGGTCATCTGTACAATGCTCCGAAGGGTGCCATGCCAATGCTGGCCTGATAGCTGTTGTTATAGGCAAACTCTACTAAAGGAAGATGCTCTTCCCAAGTCCCTCCAAAGTGTAAGATACACAGCCTTAAAAGATCTTCTAGAATTCTGTTCACCTTCTCCATTTTCCCATCGGTCTGAGGATGATAAGCGGTGCTCAAACGCAACTGTGTACCTAATGTTTCTTGCAAGCTCCTCCAAAATTCGTTGGTAAAGATGGGGTCACGATCGCTCACGATACAGGAAGGAACTCCATGAAGACGAACTATCTCTCGGACATAAATTGCTGTTAACCATGATGCCTTCCTCTTACTCTTAATTGGAATAAAGTGAGCGCTCTTAGTGAGTCTATCTACCACAACCCAGATACTAGTGTTGCCTTTATTTGATATAGGCAAACCATCTATGAAATCCATAGAGACGCTCTCCAATTTCCACTGAGGAACCTCCAAAGGATGAAGTAAACCACCGGGCTTCTTTTGCTCAGCTTTGACTTGCTGGCAAACTAAACATTGAGAAATAAATTTGGCCACATCTTTCTTCATCCCAACCCAAAAGAAGACCCTCTTCATGTCCCTATACATCTTATCACCGCCTGGATGAATGGTCATCTTAGAATGGTGGGCTTCTTCTAGGACTGCCTTTATCAAGCTTCCAGTTTGAGGAACACAAAGCCTTCCATCTCGTTGCAACCACCCATTTTCATCTATGGCATATCGCTGAGGTGACTAGAAGTCTCCCCTCTTCTGAGCTTATCCATGATGTCTAGAATCTATGGGTCACCTTGTTGTGAAGCTCCTATCTGGTCGATCAGAGTCAGTTATATCTCCAAGGATGCAAATAAATCAGGAAAAATCTCGATGGAGGGTCTAAAATCAAAAGCTGATATGAACTCCAAGTTCTTTCTTTCCACAAACAGAGGACTCAGGGCCACCCTCTGCCTACTTAGTGCATCTGCCACCACATTACCCTTGCCAGGGTATAAGAAATCTCAAAATCATAAGAAGCTAGAAACTCCATCCACTATTGTTGCCTTAAATTGAGATCCTTCTGCGAGAACAGATACTTGAGAGATTTATGATCGGTGTATAACTCGGACTTCTCTCCAAGTAAATAATAATGCCATGTCTTTAATGCAAACACTATGGCAGCTAGCTCTAGATCATGGGTGGGGTAGTTCTTTTCATGAACTCTCAGTTGTTTACCCCCATAACACACTACTTTCCCTTCTTGCATTAGAACCACACCAAGCTCTGTACCGCATGCATCAGTGTAAACGGTAAACACTTTATTCCCATCAGGTAAAGTCAAGACTGTGGCTGTTGTCAGAGCCTTCTTCATTCGGTGGAAAGCAATGTCACAGTCTATACCCCACGAGAATGCCAAGTTCTTCTTTATCAGCCTGGTGAGTGGGGCTGATATCTTTGCGAAGTCCTTAATGAACTTCCTATAGTAACCTGCTAACCCAAGAAAGCTTCTCACCTCGGTTGCATTTTTAGGAACCTGCCAATCTTGCACTGCAACCACCTTCGCAGGATTTACAGCTATCCCTTCTTTGGAGACTACATGCCCCAAGAATCTCACCTCTTTTCTCCAAAAATGGCATTTGGAGAATTTTGCTTTAAGCTGATGGTCATGGAGAGTTTTCAAAGCTTCTCTCAGATGTTGGGCATGCTCTTCTTTGCTTTTGGAGAAGATCAAAATATCATCGAAAAAGACTACAAAAAAATTATTTAGGAACTCCCGATTCACCCTACTTATCAGATCGACATAATAGGCGGGTGCATTCGTCAGCCCAAAAGGCATAATTAGCCATTCAAAGAAACCATCTGGAGTCTTAAAGGCAGTCTTATCTATGCTGCCCTCAGCCACCCTCAACTGATGGAAACCCGTGGCCAAGTCTAACTGAGAGAATACCGAGGGACCAACAAGCTGATCAATTAAATCATCAATCCTCAGAAGCGGATGCCTATTCTTCTTAGTGAGTTTATTCAGCTCTCTATAATCAATACACAAACGAAGCAAACCATTCGCCTTAGTTGTGAATACTACTGGAGCACCCCATTCAGATATGCTTCGTCTAATAAACCCTTTCTCAAGTAGCTCCCCTACTTGCTTACTTAGCTCCCTCCTTTCCCTTGGAGCCATATGGAGCACTAGTAATGCAACTGGCTTTGCATTGTCTACCAGATATATACGAAAATCGATCTCGTGCCTCGGTGGTAAACCCTGAACCTCATCAAAAACATTGGAAAAATCTCAGACTACTGGAAAAGATTGCAGATCGTCGATAGATGCATCAAGAGACTCTAGGAAAACTAAGCATAACCGACCCTTGTGGGTCACATGAAATCTCGAGGGTTCTCTCATGACAAGTCAGAAGCCTAACAACCCTCTTCTCACAATCCAAAATGGCACCATACGTGGTAAGCCAATCCATTCCTAGACTCAACCCAGAGCCCATAAACCCGAGCACGTACGCGTCGCATTCAAACTCGATGCCTAACACAGATATTTTCAAACCCCGACAAATCATCGATAAATGAGCCGAACCACCAATGGGGTTTGAAACAACTACGGGATCTACTACCATAGTAGTATTCAAGTGCAGAGATTCAACTACAGAACTAGATATAAACGAGTGTGGAGCGCCAGAATCAAAAGGGTTCTAATAGGGTGATTGGAAAGAGAAATCAAATCTTCCATGGAACTTTCTTACCTCTATTTGGTGCACTAGCCATGAGAGCATTCGCTTGCCCTCCAGAGGTTCCTGTCCTTTGACCTTGCCCTTGCTTCCTTGGGCACTCCCTAGAATAGTGTTCCACCTCTTCACAAACGAAGCAAACATTCTTCCTTTTCCTGCAGTCTTGGGCCAAGTGACCGTCTCGCCCGCAACTATGGCACTTCCTCTTACCCTTAGCCTTGTCATTCTTTCCGCCTTTCTTCTGTTGTTGTTTCCGCCCTTTCTTGGGCTATACCTTTTTATTTTGTGTTTCCTTAACCTTAACTTCTTCCTTTTCAGATTTATTTGAACTTTATCTATGTTCCTTTCAAGGGCTATCATTTTCTCATCCCTGGGATGTACTCCTTAGTCCTAAATCCCTTATTCTCCTTTTTACCATATTTGTGTAACAAGCTAACAAGTCTCTCGAAAGTTGCCTTCATCGCACGGAAATCCTTACGAAGCTCAAGAAAATTAGCCGTACGTGGTACTACTGCAGTTTTAGATGGAGGTTAGGCACTTCATTGCCCTTTGATATGTGTCGTAGTTTAAACAAACCTATGGCATCATGCCGGAATGGGGACACCTTTTGGGAAGAATCGGTCCCCTAGGCAAAAAGAGAAAAAAGGAATCAAGTGGAGAATCAAGAGATACTTTCTATGGCTTTGGGAAATATGTTTTTCAAAATAGACTTTTCTTTTGAAAATGCTTTCTTTTAAAACCTTTTTGAAAATAATTTTCAAAAACTTTTATCTAATCTGGTAACCTTCAGCTCTGATACCAAGTGTGACACCCCACGTCCGTTAATGTCACTCACTAAGGGAATGCATTAAATTTCGTGAAGCGTTATAGGTAAACAGACACGGAATAATTACAAGACAGAAAAAAGCAGCGGAGTTAAAAAAACTTTTATTAATCATAAAGCATGGTTACACCATATTTCTGAAAATACATAAACTCAGTATATCATTAAAACTTCTGTCTTGTACTTTAAATATCATAGTACAATAATAAAGAAAGGATAATCCCCAAATCATGAGCCATAATAGCAAAGATAGAAGCTTGAGCAATAAATCTAGAAGCTCCAGCAAGATGATAGCAGAATCCTAACTAAGCCTGAGAATTCCCTCCCTTGAGAAATTTGGGAGGAGGGAACAGAAGAAAGAAGAGGAAACAAAAAGAGTCAGACATCAAGTCTGGCGAGTCTAGTTACTTTTAGCCTGTAAATAAACAAAAGTAACATGATAGACATATAAAGTGGATAAGATAGGTCACTACATAAATGGCAGGTGTGACAAGGTAGACAGGATAAGGTATATATGCTTCTAATGATTACTCTGCACTGTTACTAGTGTATCTAGAAAAAGATGATCCCTTCAACTATAACGTGGTAGACTTAGGTGTACGTCCAAATGTATCCTAACTAACTACTACCCTGATTGATCGGCTCCCTATCCCTCGTAGATACCTTGTGCTGGCCCCACAGTAGGAGGTATCACTTCCTAAAGTGGCAACCCCTCGTCGTAATAATGTGCGGTGTCACGGTCGTCTTATCCCCTTCTGCCCGGCTCATGCACGCACATGGCCCGGTCGGTTTGCGCTGCCCACACCGTCCTCCACGTTTGGATCTCTTACGATCAATTAGTAAGCGTGCCCCTTCTCTGCCTAGTACGGAGTGCGTTGTTTGATACCTACTGCGGGTTACTTACTAAAATAAGTCCCACACAATATGATACAAGCTCTCCCCTTGTCTTGTATCCCCCACTAGGTTTTCACTAACTATGTATACCATTAGGTGTCATTAATTACGTAGCCTTATTTATTTCTACCAGTTATGCTTACCCTAAAGGGTGTCTTTAATTACATAACTCCAATCTTTCTACAGGTTATGCTTACATACAGGTATCTTTAATACATAACCCCCAATCTTCCAACCAGTTATGCTTACCTATAGGTGTCTCTAATACATAACCCTATCATTTCTACAAGTTATGTTTATCCTAAAAGGTGTCTTATAACTTTCATATTTTCCACCGGTTATGTATACCACTAGGTGTCTTTAATTACATAACCTTAACGGGTTAATTTTGTGGGCCTATATGTGAATATTACACATCCCCTCTTCAGATTTACTTAACCCACCTCTCAACCATGTTTACTTAACCCCCAACTTAAATTTAAGTTCATACAATCCCTATGGATTAACTTAGGTTAAGTAGTCCAATTCTTTACCATGTCCATTTATGGTTTCGTAACGGGCCAGACCTCCCACATTAGGCCTACAACATGTGGATGCTGGATATGTCGGTCAGGTCCCGGCAAACTTGATCCACAGTTGGGCCTAACCTCGTGTCATAGCCCGATTCGTATTTACGTACTTAGACCTGCCACATTAGGTTCAACATTAGTGGCTGCTGGATATGCCGGTCGGGTCCGGGCAGACTTCCACCACTAATTCAACCTAACCTCATTCTGTACGTACAATTACAATTCCTAATTGTAATTACTAGACATTCAATTTTTAATTAATTAATAAAATAATTAATCCTTTCCTTTTATAGGTGTCAATACCTATTTTACCCAATAATTTGAATTACATGTGCAAAAATGTTCATATTCAAATTATTCCATTTTTAACCCTTTTTCCCTCATTCCTTAACTAGCGCCCTCACAAAATTGGCAACATGCCTAGGGTAGACAATAGCCTAGTCATAAGCGATAATAGGGAAAATAATGAGAATATAACTAAGATGATCATCTTGGCATAAACACAAGCTTGTTCGATAATAAGGTGAACATACATACTGGCATGGACATGAAATTGTCATCATAACAAGGTAGACATAAAACTGATGAACGGTTGGTAGTCAATAACTACGATGTCACAATAAGCATAGTAAGATCTAAATTAGCAATTTAGATGTCCCATCGGTTTAGATCTAACATGATAACATAAGGTGACAATTTAGATCACATAAAATAGATCTAGCATGATAACATATGGTGACAATTTATATCACATAAAATAGATCTAGCATGGTAACATAAGGTGACAATTTAGATCACATAAAATAGATCTAACATGATAACATAAAGTGACAATTTTGATCACATAAAAGAGATCTAACAAGATAACATAAGGTGACAATTTAGATCACATAAAATAGATCTACTAGTTTAGAAATAGATCTACACACATCCACATCATAGCATATCATAAAAGTTACAATTAAGATAAAAGTTTAGATCCAATCCTAACCAATTCAAGGTGACATATGTTCATGATTTACATGAATGATTACATCTATCACATGATATAACTGTCCAAATTAACAGATCTATATTAACAATAATATAGTTACAATCCAAGATCCACAATAATAACATAGTAGAACAATCATAATTGAATTGGATCTAGAGAAATAGATCTATCATGACATAGCATTCGATCTAACAATAACATAGATTTAAGGTTTACAACATATCCAAATCACAGTCTTTCATGATTCACTATTATTTATATAAACCTAAAAGCAACTAGAACTCACTGTGATTGGATTGCTAAGATGATAGAAAAGAAGTTGGTGCTGAGTCTATGCTTGAATCTCAGAATTTGATATGCTTTAATTGATAGAAGAAGATGAGAGATCCTAGTTCAGTTCAGACTCCAGCAGAGTTTGTCCGCCATGATTTCTAATGAAGAAATATGTGAAATGGCTATATATTTATAGCTGCAGAACCCTCTGGAACCGACTGCCACATAAGCCTTAGGGTAAATCAGGTCGCGGGTCGCCTCCCACTTGGGAAAAGGCCCGAATACCCAAAAAAACTATTCTGGGCGCACTTTACAGGTGCGCTAGTGTAAAAACACAAAGGCGCACTTGTCAAGTGCGCTGGAAATTTCTGGTTTTTCTGCCTAACTTCTATCGTCCATAACTTTTTCATACGTTATCCGTTTTACGCAAACTAGGTGTCTATCTTGACCACAATTTCAAGATGGACTCAATGGCGTAGTACTTTTCCCTTAATTCTGAATATTAAATTAATTATTCTTTAATTTATCCACTTTAATGTTGTTAAAATTTCTGGACGTTACAGAATAACATATATTTTATAACTAAATATTGAAATTCAATATGCACTTGTATATATATCAGAGTACAACACTTAAAACACAGCAGAAATAAACAATAGCTACAAAATTTTGAAGCCTCTTGCTCCTCGCTCTTCCAAGTATATCTAAAAAATCCCGACTACCTGACTGCTTGTACAAATTTGGGCACTCAAGAGTTTAGGGTAAAAAAAACAACTCTGGGTCAGTCATGGTGCTGGTGTGAGTAAACTCCAGCTACTTGGTTTAACATTTAAAATCTTTTTATAAGAAATGATAATCATAAGATCGATCCACACATAAACACAGACGGTTTTCACCTTATGATAACCCAAAAACATTTCTTAAGATCAATATTTCTGATATTATAATAATGTGTAAATCAAGTAAATAGAAATCTAGCATAACGCTTTCATCTCACGCTCTACATATATAATTTATCTTTGTTCTATTAATATTAAATAAATTATTGGAGGATAATTCTTTTTTTAGAACTAGATCGCTCTTTTGACTTTGGAATTTTTTTTGTTAGTATACTGTTTATACAATCCGAAACCCCGCGCTTTTATTGGAGAGTGGATTTCCCACTATGACAAGGTATGGAATCACCTTTCAATTAGTGTACTCTAGAAGCGACACACTGGAGTTCAACAAGAACATCTTGTAACTTGGCCACACATGACCTGCCACTCATTTCGCTTGAATGTTCCGAATATGTTGCCACCTTATGGTTGGTATATCAACATACCCATTTCTGGGAGATACAGAAGCGAAAGAAGTAAAAAATATGAATATTCTTTAGATGGAGACAGTATACCCGTAATCGGGTGCGACCCACTTAGCCATGCTGCATGTCTGATTTTTTCATTTTTTGGTTGATGAGGCTTGAGGCCATAACGTATCCTTTGACAGATCACACCTCCATTTAGATTGAATGCCACATTGTCATACCCGCCAAATCACAAATTGATTTCCGCAAAAATACCATGGGTATAAAGCTAAGAGAAGCGAATTTCTCCACCACCAAACGTGAATACGTTTGAAGAGATCAACTTACGCGATCTATTAGATATACTCTGTCAGACATGCGTCCATACACGTTGTCTTGGGACTGGACAACTCGAAGGTACTATTATGTAAATCCATCTTAGGAAATTTCTACCTAGGATTGCTAGAATAGCCCTTGCATAAACTTCGTCTTCAACTATCTTCGTCAAAAATAATTCGCAATGCTAATGCCCATACAGAGTGGTTTTCAGATAGTAAATCTGATCCCGGTCTCTCCTCATAGACAACAGAAAAAGGGTCAAACACTTTGATAGTCGGTTATTTAACTATCAAAGAAAACATGTACACGAACAACGATCTTATTTCCAAATGGAAATTATACCGATCAATTATCAATCAACACTGGGCCACTTTAAATAGATTTATCAATAATCATTTCATTTCCCAACTCGCTTATTCTCTCCCGATTCCTTGGAAAATGTTTCCATATATTCACAACTCCTTATTTCTCGTATTTCAAAAATATACGTTATTAACATTGGAAAACATTCCCATATCTTATTCATGCACCACTATTAATTCACGTCCATCGGTCCCTAACTGCAAACTAGTAAGAGAACAACTCCCTAAGTATTAACCCCGAAGGCCGAAACCAACATCAGATCGATACTCAAAAATTCATTCAACATAACTAATCTCCAGCCAGTTTCTAATTTCCTTAACTTTATTCTTAGCTTTAAAAATCAATTCATTTTCAATGCTTAAAGATCATTTTTGGTTATTTTGGAAAACATTTCCAAAATCCATTTATATCTATTTAAACGACGTTGAATAAAAAATTGATTATAACGATAACGTTATAATATTACTTCCCAAAATATTTAAATAAAACTTTGATTCTTTATTCGAATAAATAAATAAATAAGTAACTAGTTAATCTTGATTAAAAACGGAAGGTAAATTTTACCTTCCTGAATTCGATACAATGAATTTCACTAGATAGCTCTCTTTCGAATAGTCTGGATTCGATCAACGTTCCGAATGTCAGAATAAACTCACTATTTCAGGTTAACTCGATTTCTAAATTCACTCTTGAATTTATCACTTATTTACCAACCTCCTTTTATAACCAATTTAATCTGTAAAACATTCGCCTTTAAACCATTATACACTTTAAAACGTGAATATTATTTCTTTACCGAAAGTTGGACTCGCTATATCAAATCAAATCCTGATTTATATTTACAAATACCTATACAGGTTAAAATTCCATTTATCAAGTTATTTCCTAAATTAGTATCCATATCCCACTTCATAAACTAAATTTCCAAGTAAACTTCTTTATAAATCAAGTTTACAATTAAATCTCGACTTTATATTCTATTATAATCTATTGATTCTAAACCAAATCTTAATTATCTTGTCCAATTCACAATTATATAATATATAAATTCTAAAAATAAATCATTTTAATAACATTTGACATCGTCAAATTATAATTACAAATCCTTATGGTTTTAACCTTACTCATATTTCGAGTATCGAAATAATATCATCGGTTTTCTTTCTAACAACTTCCCTTTTTCTTTTAAATAAATTCATTCCTTGAATTTATATTTCCAAACTATTTAATAATAATCATTTTGCCTCATTTATAAATATTGTTTATAAATCAAATTACTTGTTTTTATATAGTCAAAAACAAGTTATCATATTTTAGCTAATCAAAATTCCATTTCTATTTTAAAAATAGAAATTCCTTTTGTGGGGTTTCTTTTCCAATATATTCGATTATATTTACGGTATTTAAATACCAATTATTTTAGGTCAGTGTTATTCAAACATCCCAATCACACAATAATCAATCACGAATTATTTTTCACATCATATAATACAATGTGTGAAAAACAACAATAATTATTAAGGAATCCAGTCGGATTCCTCCAGCCTATTTCCCTGCATCCACAAATGTCAATCAACACTAATTTCATAACAGTACGAGATATTAAAATAAATAAATCAGTATTCAATCAACTATTTATATATATAACTATATATATTATTTCAACCAATTAATTAGCCAATCATCCAAACAACCATTACACACAACATTCAATTACTTTTATCAATATTAAATAACGTTTATAAAATTATAAAATTGGACAGAGTTAGTGAGTTTACTCACTTTGGTCGTTTATCGTTAAATAACGATAACCGTTGGTTGATTTGAATCAGACGCTTAATCATGCTGAGAATTCAAACAAGCTCCGAACAATTCCAGACTAGCTTCATCGCGTAGCCTAAGGATCAAACCGTTCGTGATTCTGACAATGTATGGATTAGGTATTAAAATAACAACTTGGTATACTGATTTAAATTAAAATAAAACTTAAAATGTTTGATTATACTAGGCCATACAAATTCAAATTCGCCCCACTCACATAAAATCCCAGACCCGTCTAAATGACACACTCGTGTTATATAATTCCTTCTTCCTCCATATAATCGAACCTGCGTGTTTTCCGTTTCCTCTTTTAAATGGAACGCTAGTTTTCTCTTTATCTTTATTTTTTTATACTTGAAACCGCTATCTGCTACCAGTCCTTACACCATCAACACGAACTCCACCAGTCAGCAACCGGACCTCACCCACTATAATTCTCCTCCTCCCTTCATCATGATTTAACGCAGTTGAACACTGATTTATTTCCCCAAACCCATTTTCGCATCTTTCTGTTCCCCATTCAAAAACACTACTCCATACCGCGTCTTCAACCTTCATCGTAAACCCTTCCCCCATTCTCGGTTCACTCCTCGTTCAGTCCTCCTTCACGAAACCAACCCAAGAAAAAGCCAAACTTCTCCTTCCATTTCTCGCTCCTCATTTCACGTACGCATCCATGCACAAACCTCCATACACCCGCATGTGCGACTCCACCCTCCAACAATCACACAGCGAGCCCGCCAGGTCCATCTTCCACTTCTTGCGCAGGCTTCACATACGAAGGGAAGCAACAAGCTAGCACCTGCTTTCGCCTAACTCAACCCTAGATCTCGCATAGGAATAACCAGCAAATAAAAATGGTTGTCGAGCTAATCGAAATGGTTTTACACGACCATTTGAGTTTCTCCATTGTATGAGATTTCAGGGAAAAGAACACGGCATTGTTTTCGTGTGTACACACACACACACACACACACACACATATATATATATGTCAAGTAATGCAGAATGGATCGTTAAGGCAAAGCAAACACTATGGGGGGTGAATAGTGTTTGTAAGAATGTAAATAAAATCTAAAACTAATGTGAACTATGGGATGAATCAAACACCAAAAACACAATCACAGACACAAATGCAAAATAAATAGAAATAAAGATGCATAAAATGAAAGAACAAATAAGATTTTATACTGGTTCGGATTGCTCCTACATCCTATCCCGCACAACGCTGGATTGAGCAAAGTTTTATTACTATTTCCAATAGTCAATTACAACTTCCTTGATTTCTCGGCTACAAGGAAACACCGATTCCCACTTCCTTGATTTCACGGCTACAGGGACACACCGATTCCTATTTCGCTGATTTCATAGCTACAAGGACACACTGATTCCTCTTTTACTCAACCCAAGCAAAAACAACCCTATTACTCTTCAATAGCACTTGATTCAGGGAGTAGAGAGTGTAGAGAGAAGAAGTTTGATCAAAACGGAATTGAATTCGGCAGAGTATAAGTGTAAAAACCATAAAAATGATTAATAATAATGGTGTAGAGAAAGAGGATGAAGTTAGAGAAGAAGAGATGATAAGAAATTCGGTTTTAACCCCTTTTTATAAAGTGTGAAAGGTTACGACGATTCTGAATCGTTTCAAATAGTGAAAAGGTACTTCCTTTCAAAATTGAAAAAAGTAACAGTTGTATGTCGACATGGTGTTTTTGGTACGTCGACATACCCTTGTATATTTTTGATTTTCATAGCATTTTTCAAGTGTTTTGATTTGAAAATAATTCTGGAAATTCTTGAGTAAAAATCTAGTGTTGTAAATTAATATTATATGATAGAAAAACATATGAAAACATAAATTTAAACTATACAAATACATTTATAAAATTATAAGGTTTTAAACTACATAAATATAAAGTATAAGAATATAAATATATAAAACTTAAGTTTGGAAAACAAAGGAGAGTAAAAAAAATATAAGAATAAAATAGAGAGGATTGAGGATAGAATTGAAAATCGTAATTTGAAAATTAGAATCAGAATTTGAATCTGGAGTGCTATTTAGAGTCTTACAAAATCTAGACTCTATAACTAATAATCTTGAACTCTTGAAATCTTGGAATCTTGATTACTCATGAGTATTTAAATTTCTCTGATCTTTGAATCTCTATCATCTTTATAACTGTGCAGTCTTTAGTAATATTTCCTGTATATAATTCCTATATATATATATATATTCTATTCAAAAAGTGTTAGCATATATTTTATAATCAATGATAATTGAAATAAGGTTGTTGTCATCAAAACTCCATTCTCCAACAATCTCCCCCTTTTTGATGTTGACAACTTTAGTTTATAAAATATCATACCTGTATATACCTGTTTGATGATGTTCCTTCTATACTCCCCCTGTCTGTAAGAATCCTATAAACTATGCCTATATTTTATAATTTCTCCCCCTTTGGAATTTTCAAAAGGAAATCCTAAAGATACCCCCCCTAAATTATATAACTTCCTGAATAGAACATAAGTAACAATCTAATAAAAATACCCTCCCTTAATCTATACAAACTTATAATAAAACCTAATATGATGATCAAATACAAACCAATCTAAGTATCATTATTACATATGTTTGTCTGATATATATACAAATCAAATCAAACTGTATGTCTTAATATATACAAGTTTCAAACTATAGAATCCAAATCACACCATATCATATGTTTTAGAATACTTAAACAAATCAATCAAATCGTACTGAATAATTAAACGTTTCTTGGAACTTCAACCATCTCATTTTTTCCAGTAATTGGATTCTTATAGATGTCTTTCCACTCTTCTTCAATGTTATGTGATGTTTAGTTGTTTTCATTTCTGAAATGAGAAGAGATATCCCAACGAATTACATCAAAATGTTTCTCTTGAAATTCTACCATCCTCATTTGAATTAATTCTAGTTTGCGTTGATTTCGTAGTACTATGGAGAGAGTTTTCTTAAAAGAATTTAAATAATCATCAAGATTTTCACTTATATTATGGATAGGATTTGCCATGGATTTGATGAGAAATGAATAAGGAAGAAGGAGTAATGGAACAATCAATTTTTCTAAAGGAAATATACTTAAATAGGGTCTAGAATTCGTTGGATTTTGAATGGACATGAGTAGTTATTTTAATTTTAAAATTTGAAACAGTTTGAAAATCTATCAGTTATATGTCGACGTACTCTTTTTGTCATGTCGACATACTATAGTGAATTTTTTGAAATTTTTGAATTATTTTGAACTCTTGTAATATTACAATTTGTTTTATAGTTTTTCCAGAAATATAAAGATGATTTTATCAGAAATAAAACTCCATTCATTACTTAATAGAAAGCAAATACATCCAACTAAACAAGACACACTTTAAATACGAGTTTTGAAAGCAAATACAAGGAAATATATAAAGATATATTAAACTAGATGGCCTATTTTCGGATGATGATGAGGAAGATGAAATTCCAAGCTTTCTTCCTATCCTGACCATGAATTTGGATATTTTGGAAAGCCTCTTGTTAAGCTTCTTTTGATTGTTGGCGATTTTTACTTGATTTTGAACAATCGTATCTTTATAAATACGCTTCGAGGTAGGATACTCAATACTTTCCAAAGAAGCCTCTTCTTCTTCTTCGACTTTCATTGGCTCTTGTTCTTGTTGCATTCGAGCTTGTTTGGCCTCGAATGTCTCATATGGTTTAAAGGTGAGAGGAATTTGCATGAGATAAATGTTTGATGCACCAAACACTTTTCTAGGGACAAATTCTTCTCCATGAAGATCAACATTAAAGTATTTGAAAATGCGAGTGAGTTAAACACCATAGTAAAGAGTGTTTTCTCTTATAGATAAATCTATGTGCTTAATTTCATTAAGTATCATTTCGGCCCAATTGATAATATATCCACCCATAATGGAAAAGAGAGTCTTTTGGACTTTAAGAGTTGGATTGTTGAAATTTCCAGAACAAAGAGTTCTGGTATGTTGGAGGAGAAGGTTGGCAATTCTTGTTTTTGGATGAAAGAAACGAATTTTGAATTCCATTGGAGCACCATCATCAAATATGTCATGGAATGTTTCCAAATCGGTTTCGTCGATAGCAAAAGTTGAGAAATCCGAGCCCACGCTTCTGCAATTTAGAATTTCGCCTAAAAGTTCGGCATCGAGAACAATTTGTGTTCCTTTGACACTACTCCAAATTTGGTTTTCGTTGCCTTCGTAAAATCCACGATTGAGATTTGCATTATACATTTTCATGAGTTTGGGATAACATACTTTGTCGTTATCACGAGAGTCAATTAGACTCAAGACTTCATTGTGTTCGAAAAGAGAGACAAGATCATAAGATGGAAAATCGCTAAAGACGGTGAAAGCACCCATGTTAACTCTAGTATTTGCTAAATAGTTACCATAGGTTTTGATGGCCTTTTTGTCATTGTAAAGATAACCTTTAATGTTTTTGGTTATCTTCAATTTCTGAGATGAACTTGAGGAAGCCATTGAAATGATAATTTCAAAGAGGACAGATATGAAGAATATTGTTTTGAGTTGTGAAAGAAGGGTAGAAATGATAGATGTATGTACAGAATTTAAATAGATATGAATTGAATGAATATGAATTGAATAGCACAACTTTTCAGATTGAAAGGACACCTTTTCAGACTTTGGGAGTTGGTGAAAAATTGGAGGGAAGTTTGAAAGTTTAAACTTTTGAAATTCAAAATTTAAATTTCAAAATTTGTTAGATATGTCGACATATACTTTTATGTATGTCGACATACTTGACTTATTTCAAAAGGAAATTTGATTTATATGTTTTGAAATATATTATCGATTTATATTTCAGGTTTAACGATTTCCTGAAATAATTCTAATCCTAATAAACACTGAAATAATTTTATTTTATTATTTTATTAGTTATTTAATATTATATTATTATATTGAATTTAAAAATTCAAATTTCAAAAGTTTGTTTTAAAGTTTTAAATTTAAGCCAAAACAAACAAACAAACAAAGCAATCATTCATCCAAATAAAATTAAAATCTAATTAATGCATACCCAGTTGTTTGTTCTTTTTCTTCATGATTTTCTGAACTCTGAATTGTTGTAAAGCATATATTCGTATTTTTGGTTTCTGGTTCTTCATCACTTGATGACGAATCTGAATCATATTTACATCTTCCAGAATTTGACAATGAGATCGATGATTTAGTAGTTTAACCAATTTGTCTCCAAAAATTTGATTTTTGAATGAGCGGACACTTCAACTACTATAACCCCAAAAGACATATCTCTTCATAAACTCTTCTTTTCTTGATTGATGAATAATCATCTTGGTGTCTTTTAGCCAATAGTCATCAGATATAATTCTTTCCTGCAAAACAACATACCTTTTTAAAGAATCAAGTGACTTTTCAAAATAACTAATTGTAATTTGAGATAATAACATCATGATGATTTTGTGATATATCTATTTAAACTTCTCAAAAAAATCATATCATGAGAAATTGAATTTTCAATAAAATTGAATGCAGACTCATCTAATACTGATGCAATGCATGAATATAAACTAGTGTTCAAATTTTGCCAGTTAAATTTTTCAAAAATCAGATTATGAACTTTTTGAAAAACCTTGCTCTGATACCAATTGTTAGGGAACGTGGAATGGATCGTTAAGGCAAAGCAAACACTAGAGAGGAGTGAATAGTGTTTGTAAGAATCTAAACAAAATCTAAAACTAATGTGAACTACGGGATGAATCAAACATAGTTACAAACACATATTCAAACACAAATACAAAATAAATAGAAATAAATATGCAGAAAAGGAAAGAACACACCAGATTTTATACTGGTTCGGATTGCTCCTACGTCCTGTCCCGCACAACGCTGGATTGCATAGAGTTTTATTACTATTTCCAATAGTCAAGTACAACTTCCTTGATTTATCGGCTACAAGGACACACTGATTCCTACTTCCTTGATTTCACGGCTATAAGGACACACCAATTCCTATTTCCTTGATTTCACGGCTATAAGGACACACTGATTCCTCTTTTACTAAACCCAAGTAAAAACATCCCTATAACTCTTCAATAGCACTTGATTCAGAGAGTAGAGAGTGTAGAGAGAAGAAGTTTGATCAGAACGGAATTGAATTCGGCAGAGTATAAGTGTAAAAGCCATAAAAATGATTAAGAATAATGGTGTAGAGAAAGAGGATGAAGTTAGAGAAGAAGAGATGATAAAAATTTGGTTTTAACCCCTTTTTATAGAGTGTGAAAGGTTGCAACGGTTCTGAATCGTTTCAAATAGTGAAAAGACACTTCCTTTCAAAATTGAAAAAAGTGATAGTTGTATGTCGACAAGGTGTTTTTGGTATGTCGACATACCCTTGTATATTTTTGATTTTCAAAGCATTTTTCAAGTGTTTTGATATGAAAATAATTCTGGAAATTCTTGAATAAAAATCTAGTGTTGTAAATTAATATTATATGATAGAAAAACATATGAGAACACAAATTTAAACTATATAAATATATTTATAAAATTATAAGGTTTTAAACTATATAAATATAATGTATAAGAATATAAATATATAAAACTTAAGTTTGGAAAACAAAGGAGACTAAAAAAATAGAAGATTAAAATAGAGAGGGTTGAGGATAGAATTGAAATTCAGAATTTGAAAATTAGAATTTGAACCTGAAGTGCTATTTAGTGTCTTACAAATCTGGCCTCTATAACTATATTAATCTTAAACTCTTGAAAACTTGATTACTCATGAGTCTTTAAATTTCTCTGATCTTTGAATCTCTATCATCTTTATAACTGTACAGTCTTCAGTAATATTTCCTGTATATAATTCCTATATATATATATATATATATATATATGTGTGTGTGTGTGTGTGTGTGTGTGTATACATACATACATATATACATATTCTATAAAAAAAGTGTTAGCATATATTTTATAGTCAATGATAATAGAAATAAGGTTGTTGTCATCAGAATTCCATTCTCTAACAATATATATATATATAATAGGAAGAATACTTAACACTGAAGTATATATGATAGCTGTTCATATAGGGTAGCCCGTTGATAAGATGTTGTACAATTAATTATTGGGAAGGATTTATAAATATGATACATTTTTTTATATACTATTGCTTTCGCATAGTGTGTTTGCACTTCCATACCCGACAATTGGATTAATGTTTGTAATGCAATTGCTATCATTCATGCTTAGCGTTCCCATAATAATATCAATGCCTTCTTTGCCATTATCATCCAATATAGAAACCGCATCGCAATCAAATACTTTAGTTGGGCTAACATCACGAGCTACAACTGCATTACTAGACTGATTAGCTATGCTAATAGGATTGAATTTTGATAGACAAGAAGAGTCTGTTCAATGAGATGGTAAATCAATTCGTACATACTACCTATATACCTAAAGAATTAAAAGAAGAAGAAAAAACACTTAGTTGCTAAGCAACCAATGTCCTAAATGGTTATGCATTATTATATAATTTGGTAGTGGTGTTATTACTATTTATACAGTGTATGATTTGGATATGTGTACGTTGCACACTTTGTTTAAGTCTAAAAGGTTATGTGCCCCGATATATAAAACTTTGTTAACTTACGGACAACTACCGACAAAAAATAAAAATACCATTGAGACGAGCAATGTGCCACGGCCGCAAAAATATAATAACATGGACTAGTTAACTTATTTTCTGAAACACCAAAACGATGATATAGGGTGTAAAATACGTTAAACAAAAAGCAACTTATTTTCTAAAATAAAAATTACATAAAAATTCTATAATTAAATTAAAAATACGTCTTGAAAATCTTATCCAAATTCAAAATAAATAATTTATTATAATTAAATAATTGTTATGGCTTACAAACGAATCCCTAACAACTATTTGAAAATTTGATTTGGACATAACTTACAATCTATTGATCGAAAACTCGATTTTTCACTCCTGTTAGAATAATACAATTAATTAGATTCGAACATCTATTATTTCAAAGAAATCTGACTTATAACGAATCCTACAGACTCAGTTAAAGTTCAAAATTCAATATTATGAACTGCCGCGACATTGCGAGCTCGATTATAATTTATTTTATAATTAATACGTTCAACTATCGTTTAAATAATATATTCTGTATAATAATTCAATTCTAGACTGGATTAAATTCATTAAATTATCCAATTCACACAATATTGCCAATTTAACTATTTCAGAAATAAATATATGATTATCCCATTATTTATATTCATTAAATATTCAGAATATTTAAATTCAAACCGTTTAAATTATCAAACACCATATTAAAATAATTAAATAAATTAATTATTAAAACATTAAAAATCAGGGACGTTAAAAAATGGATTTTGAAACAAAATCTTGTTTAACATTTAAAACAAGAAGTGAAATTTATAAGCAATGTTTATAAATAGAAGAAGGGAATTTTCAGTGGATAATTTATAATTTACATACAAGTATGATGTAACACCCCGAAAATTCTATAACTGTGAAATTCATGAACTAAAGTATAATCAAATTCAAATCAAAGAACTAAGGGAAACGGGATACGCCATTGCATTCGTCTCGGAAAAATACGCGAAATAGAGTCCGAGTTTTCGAAAAACGGAGTCCGTATGAAGAAGATATGGCCTTCGGAAGTTTTAAATTAAATTTAAAAATTCAAACAGAATTAAATAATTAAATATTCCGAAGTGGGGCCCATTGGGCCAGGATGGAAGAACACCCGCCTGGGCCACCCAGGTCGACTGGGCTGTCGACCTGGGCTACCCATGTCGACAGGGCTGTCGACAGCCCTGTCGACAGGGGTATCGACCTGGTCGAGCCCAGTCAACCTGGCTGGCCAGGTCGGTGTGTGGTCGAATTTCTGTGGTCTGCTTTGTCATTAGGGCTAGGTGGCGGGTTTTTACTGGTCTCTCTTCCTAATGAATGGCTATGATCTAACCTAGCAACATCAATGGTCCTAATCAATTCCTAACCTCTATATAAACAACCCTAGACTAAACCCTAATCTATTCATTCAAATTAAGAACATAGCCGCCATGTTGCTGAGGAACGACAAAGAATAGCCGCCAACTAGAGAGGGAATTAGGAAGAAAGTTCTAAAGCCTAAAGCAATTCAAGCAACCTAAAGCCAATCAATTCAACAAAGGAATCATATCTCTTAATTAAAGAATTCGCCGCAACCATTGTAAGTAGAGTATTACTTTGGTATAATAAACAACTGTGTTGATGTGTATGCTTGAATTGTGGCAATGGAAGTAATTCATATTTGTGCGTTCTTATCAATTTATATACGTTTGGATATTCTTGAATTATATTATTCATTATAAAGAACTACATGCGGTAGTTCTATGCAAATATACGTTTGGAATATTGCGCAAATTATGTAGTCTATGATTGAAGCTACATGTATATAGTTGAGTGAAATTTATGCAAGTTTGGGCTTTGTTATTATGCCATCATGATGTATATTTTATGCATAAATCATTTTGCAAGTGATGGAAACAAGTTTGGTTGTTATAGTTCATATGAAACTATGTTGGAATTTTGACACCATAATCCATGTATTAAGTCATGCTTTTGCAAAACTTATGAATATGGCTAGGCTATGAATGATATTTGGCATAATTGAAATCTATGATTAAGTCTATCTTGTTTAAAAGAATTATATGATGACATATGTGAGACATGGCTAGGTTAGACTCAAAAATCCCTTTTTGCAAGTTTAAAGCAAACACCATGATTAGGAATATTTATGCATAAGTATATTTATACTATCGTTATGTGATTAGACTTAAATCATGATTATGTTGAACTATGTTTTTGTGTTAGTAACAAAGTATCCCCTTTGTAAACATGTAGAAACCTTATGAACATGACTTGTTTATGTTCATGCCATGGACAAATTTAACTTTACTTATGCCATGCTTATGTTTGATATTATGTCATGTTTATGCTAAAAGCACTTATGCCATGCTTATGTTTGACAATATGCTATGCTTATGCTAGAAATATTTATGATATGCTTATGTTTGACATTATGCCTAAATAAGAATATAGGTTCATGTTGTAGTTAAACCTATGCAAGTTCACATGCTTTGATTCATGTCACCTATGTTACCACTATGCAAGTACACCAATTTCTATTTTATTTCCAACGTCATATGCAAGTTCATGCGCTCACTTTCCCCTCTTTGTGTATGTAATCACGCCATAAGCCTCCCCTTTTCGCATGGCTAAATTGGGCTTTAAAAGGCTAAGCCCAATATATATGAACGGACGTATAAAACGGGGGAAAATAACGTTGGGTTAAAATTAATTAATTAATGAATGAAAATATAAAATAGAAGGGCCCAAATTCAAGTATGGGTTGGGCCCATGGTTGGTGTAACCTTTACACCATTAACTTAATAATGGGCCGCAAATATTTACATATAAGAAATAAAGAAGAATGACAAAATATGTAAAAGTAGAAAATACGATGTGTTTAACCCGAGGTTGGATTGAGTTGTGATGTAAACCTGCCCGGAACCGCCCAGCTGTCCAGTAGTCACAACAACACCTATCCAATGTGGGAGGTTAAACATGGAGCCCAGCAAGGACCCGAGGTTAGATTGAGTTGTGGCGTAAGACTGCCCGGAACCAACCGGCAACAGGCAGCCACAACAATACCTGTCTAATGTGAGAGGTCAGGGCCTTAATAAGACAATTAAGGCTGAGTCAGGATTGTTAGGATTAAGTGAACTAAAGACTTAATCAAAATGGAACATGCTAAACTAAATGGACTGGTGGGGTTAGGTTAGGAAACACTTAACCAACTTAGCATGTTGGCTAGAGATAGAAAACCTAGTAACGGGGGAACCCTTTTCAGCAGTAACCCTAGAAAGTGTATCAGGATACCCTGAAACTAGGCAGGGTGGGGCACGATTACTGGGCTGATTGTAAGAGGTCAAATCGACGGCGGTGGTGTAGCAGTGTAGGTTCTAACGGAGTGCGGGCGTGCACACACTCCGGCGCAGAAAAATAAGGCACTGGACACCAGTAGCATACTTGTGCACTCTAAGGTTGTGTCGGGTTGCCACTATGGGACTTGATACACCCCATGGTGGGACCAGCATAGGTAACTACAGACATCGGGGGCCGTAAGACACATGTAACTATGCGAGTAGGAGCCGATCATCATAGAATGGATCACATCACCCTGATTATGGGGTGCAAAGTTGGAAACTAGTTTATATGGGTTCAGAGATTAACATGGGGTACGATAGTATATTCGACCCTAGACAACTTAACCAAGTTTATTGTGCTTGCCCACTTCTTGTTTTACTTATCATACCCAGTTCTTTATTCATAGACAAAATAATACTAGACTTACTCAGGCTTTATGTCTGACTCTACTTTTCTTTCGTCTTCTTTCTTCCGTCCCCCCCCTCCCCCCCCCCCAGGTCCTCAGGGAGGGAACACAGCAGCTTGATCAGCCTTGACATCCAGCTTGAAGAAGAGAAATGTATTGCTTGGACTTTCCTGTTTTGAACTATGGCTTTGGACAATCCACTATGGGGCTTTTGCAGTTCATCTATGTTTTATTTATGCTTCTTTAAAAATAATGTACTCAAGACAGATTATGGAAGTGTTATGTTATGTTTTTGGAAAGGATGTTGTTGTAACACGTATTTGACTTTATGAAATAAAATTTGTTGTTCTTCCGCTGTTTACAAATATGTGTTCTTATATCTGTCTTGTATATCTGTGACTTGTACTTATAAACCTCCACCAAAATTAGGGCATTCCCTTTGAGAGTGACCCTAACGGAGGTGGGGTGTTTCATATGAATTTAAAGCGGGATTTATAATTTGAAATCGTTTCAAGGAAAGAAAACAATGAAATTTATTCCGAGGTTCAGAATATAAAATGAATTGAAATAAATCCATACTGATTTATGATTAGAATTCGACCACATCGAATTTATAATAAATAAATATTTCTAGATATGATATTGAGATTATATTGAACAGAAATAAATTATAAGTATGAAAATAGATTCCATATATATATATATATATATTAAAAAAAAGTTATAAAAATAAAATATTCCAAAATGAAATAAGAGGTGGGATTTAAATCGAGTCTTTGTATTACAAGCTTTTATCTATCTCAAGATAAGAACGTTGTCAGTCAAGGTCTGAGAGGTAAATAAAATACCCCAACTTGAACGACTTCATTATTATCAGGGGATGATATTAGTTTGTAATGGTAAAGGATGTTGAATTATTATTATTATCATTATTATTATTATTATTATTATTTGCAAGGCAAGTCGGTTTTATAGTGGTTGTACCACTTTATAATAACAGAGAAAAGCAACAGGTACCCTGCACATGCATAGAGTAACTAAACTGGATTGAAGTGTCCAGCCACTACCAAGTCAACAAAATAGAAAAGATCACAACATAATTAACATACATGAAGACAAAAGCATAGGGATCTAATCCATGTCGGAGTTGCAAAAATCATCATAGAAGGCACCCGTGTAAGGTGTCATAATCCGCTCAAAGGTCCAGAGATGGATAGCCAAATCTTCCACATAGGAAGAAGCAGTCGGGCAGAAAATATGATCCCTATCCTAAGAAGATTCCTGCAGGAGCATCAAGTTATCATCACCAATTTCACCTTCATCCCATAAATTTAAATCAGAACCAATGGGTCGATAGAAAAGACGTCAACGATCACCCACTTCCCGAATAAACTTGTAGAAATAATGTTGAGTATCATAACGCATACCGGAGGAGGCATGCATCCAAGCTTTCTCTCCTTCAACCCACGAAACATCAGGATCAAGAGAAACATCAGGCAGTATAGGAATAACTAGATCAGGTGTAGTCATAGGATCAGGAAAAACAGGATCAGGAAAAACTGGATCAGGTGTAGTTATAGGATCAGGAACAACTGGATCAGGCATAGGTGCATCTACCACAATATTAAACTTCCGACCAGTTAGGACCCAAACCAATAGGACCCAAACCCTGACAGGAGGTCTTGGGAGAGGAGTCTTAATCTGGGGATGCACATTTTCATCAAGCTGACAAGAATCAGAACAATGTCCAAAGGATTTACAAGTAGGTACAAATACCCGGTTTCCATCTATATTTCACATCCACTCCATGTTCATGATTATCGATGCAGACTTTAATTTGGGAAGGCAATGGATTGTTTGGTGTAATCTCGATAAGGGCCCTCGTATAAACTAAATTTTTCCTAGCAACAGTATTGGCATCAAAACACTTGAGCTTTCCAATATGACAGGCAAGCCAATTCAGTCTAAGTAAGGGTTGTAGAACAGAGGGAATATGTGTGAACTGGGTCTAGACAGGGATAGAGAGAACTTGTTCATGAACTCTATCAATCGAAACGCTTCAGGGAGTTACAATAAAGGGTCTTCCATCAATAATAGAAGGGGAAACTTCTAGTACATGTAAACGCTCATCAGAGGAGGAAAACTTGAAATAATACAGGACATCAACAATAGTTAATCTCAAGGAAGCATGGATTTGCTAGGAATTACGACAAGCAGAGAGCATATTGACGTCAAGTGGCCTAGTGTCAAGGAAAAATCTAAAAAGCTGATCATTCCAGAATTTTTCTGCTTTGATTTTTATTGTCACTGGTGGTATTGCGCCAAGATATGCACTGTCAAATTCAACGGGAGAGTAGTCCCCAACGACTTGCGGGAGGGATGCAAAAAGAGAAGTCCAATTCATTGGACCCGTAGGACTGGGAGTGGAGTTGGCATGAATGGGAGCAATATTGGCTTGCGCAGGCATTGGATTTGTAGGGGACTGAGTAGCAGGATTTGTTGACTGTTTGGTTGGGGAAAACTATCGAGCACTTGATGGACTCTCGCTGGAAACACGCGTCTCAGTGATAGTAGAATGTAAATCATTCAAGCCTACACCCAAATGCAACGCACCATTCAAATTACTGCCTTCACCCGTTGGCAACTCAGAACCAACTAAATTACCACTCAAACCCAAATTAGAAGTGACATTAGCCGAACTCATACCCAAATCACGCGAGCCAAGAAAAGGCTATACATCGTTTGCATTTGAGAGAGCGTAACAGTTATTGGTGACTTACCCAAAACTGGTAAGAGTGCAGACTTAGAAGGACTTGCAGATGATAACTCGATTATCAAAACATTTAGAGGATGCAATTATGGCAGAGAGTATAGGATTTTGGAGGCGCGACAAAGGTTTTAGGGTCAAACTCAAAGTCAGAGAGTGACTATAGCGATTTAGCGTGGCTACCAGATCAGGTCGTGATTGAAGAAATGAATCGTGACTTTGCTTTTTTGGTCTTGGCCATCAATAGAGAGGAAAGAGAAAGCGGAGCGGGGAGAAAATGATAACGGAGCGGAGGCGCAAGGGATAAGAGAAAAGGTTAACCGCGCAGAAAGAGGCTTCCGCCATTTCCAGTTGTAGTTGTCAATTCAATTCAAATTAATAGTACTTGGGGATGTTGAGTTGATTGATTATCCCCATAAAAGAAATTTATAATTGGAATTCAATTATATCAAATTTTTATAAAATAATTTATGTCCAAGAAAATTGGAATTTAATATAGAAGTTGAGTCATGAATAATTTGTAACTGAGTTATGGATTTGGGACAAAGAAATCACCGATTTTGGGAAAATCGAGATGTTAAGTTAGATTTGGCAAACTGGTTTAATTTATATTTAAATTTTAGAGAACAAAGTTGAAATTTAATTATAAACGAAGTTTTAAATGTTTATAATTAAATTTAATTAAAACGAACTCGCCACAGTGCGGTAGTTTGTAAGTTTACGATTCGAACTTTAATTGTTTATATAGAACTCGTTATAAGTCAGAATTTGATGAAACAAGAAAAGCCCAACCTATTGACCGATAGTTTTCTAATGGAAGAGAAAAATCTTGATTTCGTCTTGTAGATGTTGAGTTATGTCGAAATCAAATTTTCAGAAAAACAACGCTATAATCGTTTTTAAACCATAACGGTTTATTTAATAAACTAAAAGGATTTTAGGCGAATAAAATCCGAATTTTTATTAGAAAAATCCAGATTTGATTCATCAGATATATACGAACTCAGGTGGAGTAAATGAAGTGATTTTTGATATAAAAATCAGATTTTGGACTATGGAATGATATTAACTAATTAGTAAATGAAGTTAGTTAATGGAATTTGAATGGAACTGAATGTGAGTCAAATAAATTGGATTTGTAAAGTAGAATTTGAAATCGAATATGAGACTTGAGTTATAAATGAAATTCGATTTGCTTATAAGTGGATTAAAATATGTTCGAACACTATTGTTTCAAACTATAAGTGAATGAAGAGATTGAGCTAATTAAAAAACTAATTAGTGGAATTGAATGCGATTGAATTAAAGTAGTTGTATGGATTGAAAGAAATTGAAAATGCGGGTGTATGTATATTAGGCAGGTATGAATGAAGTGAATGGAGAATATTTTGAAATGCCCGATAAAAAGGTATATTGTAACAACCCGAATTTTAGTGATTGCCTGCTGTAGATATTAATAATTAATAAGGGAAAATTTTACATTATATTTATCAAATTAATTGGTAAATTCAACATAAATTAGCAAGTTGGAGACTTAAAAATGTAAGTTTGGGGTTTAATGCAGTAAAAAGAAATGAATTAATCATTTTAGTAATTTAAGGCTTGGGTTTTTTTTAAAGGTCCGAGAAAGTATGCATTGAAATTTTTGGTGCTTAAAAGAAATATAGTTTGCAAATTTATGTCTAAGTTTGTATGATAGAAAGTTTGAGAATTTTAAAAGCATAAAATATTTAATTTGAGTAATTAATAGATATTTATTGCAAATATTATTAAAAGGTAGAAAACATAATTTTTATGTTCTTTTGATAAATTGCGTATAATTATAAAATTATTGAAGGGTTCAAATTCGTACTTTTGTAAAATTTGCATAACTTGTGTCAAAATTATTGAATTTTGTATAAAATTGTTGTAAATGTAAAATTTAAATGTTAAAAAAAGGTCAAAATAGTTAAAAAGTGTGATTACATATTTTGACTAGTGTTGTTGGGTTTTAACATAGTACTTGGGGTTGATAAAAGTGATATAAGTATAGTTAAAAGGTATCTTTATGGCCCAAAATAGTGTTGTAAAGCCTAATTGCCGAGTTAAAGAGCATAATTAGGTTACTTAGACCCTAATGAATTGATTAACCTAAGAATTCTCTAGACAACCAGAAACATACGTTGTTTTACATCAGAGAAAACATTGTTCCTCTTCTTCTTCCTCGGTGAGAAATAGGGAAAACCAAGATAACTTTTACTGTAACTTCAATTTTTGCCTCTAATCTTCTCCAAATTGCTAATTTGAGGTTGCTAACCCTTTCTATAGCAGGTTGTCATCTTAAAACTTTGATTCCATCGATCAATTTCTATTTTTTTTTAAGAATTCATTGTGCAATCTTATGCATGTAGCTGTAGTTGAGAAATCGGGGAAGAAAGCTCCAATCTCTTAGTGCTTTGGCCTCCAAAAACTTCAAAACTTGCTCCTATTTGCTGTAAAATCTAAGGTGAGGGTTCCCTCACATAAATTCTAACTTGTTTCAGTTGTTTATTGTTGTGATTCGCTATGAAATCTTAAGTTTATTGACATTGTCATATGCATTTTGTTGTTTTTTGTTAAGCTAAAACCATTTTGATCATAACTCTCTCATTATTAATTGGAATCCTTATTATTATATGGTTTTCGAATGCTCAGACTTTGAGCTTCAAGTTTTAATATTTTAGTTCATAATAATTTTGTGATTAACATTGTAAAATTCTTGGTTTTGTACTGCTGTTTCGAGTTAAAAATCGACAGCCCCATTTTTTTTGTTAGGCCAAAACCATTTTGATCATAACTCTCTCGTTATTAATCGGAATCCTTATTATTATATGGTTTTGGAATGCCCATACTTTGAGTTACAAGTTTCGGTTTTTGAGTCCATAATAATTTTGTGATTAACATTGTCAAAATCATGGTTTTGTACTGCTATTTCGAGTTAAAAATCGACAGCCACATTTTTTTTTGTTAAGCTGAAACCATTTTGATCATAACTCTCTCTTTATTGATTGGAATCCCTATTATTATATGGTTTTGGAATGCTCAGATTGTGACCTACAAGTTTCAGTGGTTGAGTCTATAATGATTTTGTGATTAACATGTTCAAAATTGTGATTTTGCACTGCCGTCCCGGGAGAAAATCGACAGCCATATTTTGAGACTCCGTGATACATGCACCATTTTTTTTTAATAAATCATTTTCGAAATGTTTCAAGTATGAAATTATTGTTTTAAAACAAAATATTACCTTGATAAAGTTTTATAAATACATTAGAAATCTTATTTTAACAAGTATTCCCAAACTTTACGGGTTTTAAGATATTTCTATGAAACTTTATTTTGTTCAAACTACTATCTTAAGTATGTTTTAATATTAGAACCTCACATACTGGTTTCCTTTGAGAAGACGTGTTGGTGAATGAATGATATCGTAAACCATACGGCATAGGACGTGATGGTATACGATATATATTCATCCCAAATTCGTTCGATTGAAGTAATGAATATCAGTGCTTCTTTGTATTTATGTGATTTCAGTGATTTCTTGTGGCTTTTTGTGTTTTCAAACCTCAGTGTTTTCTCATTGTTCCTATGATTTCAGTGATTTCTTGTGGCTTTTTGTGTTTTCGTAAGTGAAGCTGACTTAAACTGTATGAACCGTTAAGTGAGAATGTGTGGTATGAGACACACTATTTTCACTTTTCGGATTACTATCTGACGGTCTGTGACACATCCCTGTGTGACTGCCAATACTAGACCTTTGAATCAATCCTGTGTGAACTCTGTGTGGACCTTCGGTTTAATCTTATGTGACTCTAGGGACCTTCGTGTCATTCGGGTACCCTCCTGTATGATATAGTACTGGCTAAGGCTTTCATCCATCCTGTGTGATAGCACGTGCAGGCGAAGCTTTGACTCGCCACACCTTGTGACGGATCTGTAATATGTGTTTTTGTGTTTCATATTCCTCATGATTTCTTTTATGGATTAGAGTCCAGTGACTTCGGGGATTCATGATTTAGTGTTTTGATGAATTTTAGATTTTAAAGTTGTTGTTCTTTTATTTAGTGTACACCTTGTGTTTCATTAACAACTATAGCAATTCGCTCTCCTATTACTTATATCTATCTTATTCCTTTATGTTATAAAGGAATACTCCTTTAGCGGATCATTTACTTATCGTGCTTTTATTGATTAACTGTTACAAGTTAGACTGACCCGTGTATATGTTCCTTGGGTCAGACCGAGTTACAGGTTAGCTTATCTGCTTGTGCTTTACTGTCTACTTGGATATCCTACTCACCTTTTGCAGATGCATAGTTTTTGTCCGTCTTAGTAGTTCACCCTTGGACATGACATAATATATTCTTCTGTGGGGTTTTTGATGTATGGGCACGTATGTATATTTTGTAGTAACTACAGACTTATCAATGTATGATGTATCATATGGGATGTATATGTATCAATGACTGTTGTTCTGTATCTGCGATCTATATTATATTATATATTGTTCTGAATAGATCCTAAAGCCACCATAGTGGTGTATAGAGTAAGCATTAGGCATGTTACAAGAAAAAAGAAGTCCTGACATGTATAATACTTATTCTATGCAACATTATGTTTGGTCGCTCTTATATGCCCTATTCTCTGCATTAGTAGACAGTATTACCAGCTAATGCTCTTTGCTAATGTGAGTCTCGGGGTAGGGCGTCACAAATTGGTATCAGAGCGAGGTTCAGAACAAAATAGGATACAGAAACAGAACAACATGTTCTTTATGATACATCACTGTATAATACTCATACAAACATCATAACCTAACAAGAGTGATCATTGTCATGTCTTTAAATTCTCTTGCGTTAAGCGAAACTATTTGTGGAATACGTTTAGGAGTAGGATTTTTAATTCATTAGTATTCCTTTCGTGTGTATAATTCGTGCATAATATCTTATTCAAGTGCTTAATCCTATTTTATCTTTTCCTATAGCTTATGGTTGGTTGTGGAAAGAGGCATCAGACGGCGTCTGGACCAAGTAGTGGCCCAAGCCTCGAAGTAGAGAATGTTAGACCAGCTAGTGATTTGCGCCCTGAGGCGGTCACTATATCTTCTGATCAATTATTGGAGTTTCTCCGGAGCACTCGATCTTCTCCTCCGCGTAAATCCGCCTTCACGCGGATGTGTAGTGATTTCTCTCACCTCGGTGGTAAGCCCTTTAAGGGCACTGAGACGTTTCTTGAGATTCAGGCTTGGTTGCGAACTTATGAGCATATTTTTACACAGATGGGCATTTCAGAGCACGAACGTGTTCTTGTAGCATCGAGTATGCTAGAAGGTCGTGCCCTTGATTGGTATGATCTTCTTATAGCTGAGTTGGATGAATCCACCTTAGAGTGGGAATAGTTTAGAGAGAGATTTGAATTAAAGTTTATTCCGGAATCAGAGAAAGAAATTCTAGCTACTGGTTTCCTCGAGCTTAAACAAGGGAAATTGACCATTTCATAATATGTTGCTTCTTTCGAGGCCTTGTCAAAGTATGGCCTAGAGCATATATCTAAATCGTATAAGAAGAATATTAAGTTCGTTAATGGACTTAAGAAGTACCTTAAGAGGCCTCTTCTATTGCAGCTTGATCGGACCTTTGAGAAGCTGGTTGATGCAGCTCTCCATCTCGAAGCAGTCGAGAAGGAGAAGGATAGTGATGATGGTGGTGAGGTTTGTAAGAACCTAGGCAAGAAAAGTTTCCATTTCATAAGTCAAAATCTTTTCCTAATAAGAAGAAGAAGCAGGGTGGCTCCAGCTCCCAGTCTCTTGTGACATTGCCTTCGACCCAAGCGAAGGGATGTTACAATTGCGGTTCTCTTGATCATTTCGCCCGTGCTTGTTCTAAGCCGTGCATGTGCATATATTGTAAGAAGGAAGGTCATGAGATTTTGTCGTGTCCTAAGAGGCCTAAGAAGCCAAATTCGGGTAGTCTTAATGTGGCTAGTGCTTCTGGAGTTACTTCTCGGTCGGGAGGTACGCCTTCTATTCTCGAGGATGCTTTATTATTTAAAGGTAGCTTAATTCGTGTTCTATTTTATACGGGTGCGTCTCGCTCATCTGTATCGAACAACTAGTGGATGCTTTATCTATGGATGTGGTATGTTTGTTGACTTCTCTTCAGATTGCGAATCCTATTAGAGGATCCACAACGCTTAGCTTGATGTGTAGTGATGTTGAGTTGTTTTTGTGCGGCTTTTCTTTCCGTGAAAATCTTCACGTCATATATGCCTTGGACTTTGATATGATTCTTGGTATGGACTGGCTCGTGCGATACGAAGCCAGAATTTTGTGTGTAGAGCGGATATTATATTTACAACATCCTGGTTCTCTCGATCGATTATCTCTTCACTACACAAAAAACTGCTTTTAACAACGTTTGAAAACCGCTGTAATATGATACGACAGCGTTGTTAGAAACGCTGTATAACGACATGCGGTCGTAGCTACAGATTTTGTAATAGCAATGTAAAAACGCTGTTGAAAGTCAGATTTGACAGTGTTTATTATGCGTTGTTAATATTTTTCTACAGCGCTTATAATTTGTCATTAATATTATCTTCATTTGCATACTAATATTCTTCAACAGCTTTTGATAAACACTGTTAGTAACTTTTCAGAGCATTTAATTTATGTTGTTGTATCAATACAAGTTTACAGTAGAAAGTGCTAACAGCATGGATTAAACGCTGTCTTTTTTATTATTATTTCTACGGCATTTGTATTGCATTATTCTATAACAATATTTACACATACCACTAATATATTTCAACAAGCACTTATAACATATTCAAATCAAACTTAATAGCTGAAAAATAAACGCAACTAATAATCATTTCCCTAAAGTAAGTTTAATACGGTATTCGTAAACAAAGACAACATTACAAATCATGTTTTTATAATATCCATTAATAAAGATAGAATCCATAAATCAATTTCATACAATATCCATAAACAAAGACTAAGTCACAATATCTGTAAAAAAAAGTTCGCATCAAATATTAATAACAAAATGCTGAACCAAAAGATTTCCCGCGCTTACTACGCCAAAATGAAGCTCTGAAATCTTACGGAATGTCTCATCCTTAATACATTTTTGCATCTAGAAGCCTTTAATAGCCTATAATGAAGAAAAATAAATTATAGTGATCAAATGCAAATTTGGAATAACACATCCAACGCTGATACTAAAGAAATTTGATTATTCAACTCAAATCCCTGTCATTTGAAATATATAAATTATAAAAAAATTGTTTGAAGCATATATACACGTATTTTTATTTTAATATCACTCCCTTCTTCAAATACAAGTACGTAAACAAACTATAGTTATATCTAAATAAACTGTAGTTATATCTCTGCAAATAGTAAACAATTACTTGCCATTAGTTATATCTCTGCGAATAGTAAACAATTACTTGCCATTCACTTATTTGTATAGTATCACATATATTTGTCATTTCAATTGTTTTCATAGTTTTATGAATACCTTTCAAATTTTTGTATATATTCTATCACTTTGTAGTTTTAGTTTGTAACCACGAAGAAAAACAGTTGCACGCACACAGAGACAGAGGGACTGGAAGGTATAGAAGAGATAACCCTCAAAAGTAGACTGAGTTTACACACACCTACAACTTTCATTTTTTTTAGCTCCTTTAGAAAATGTCAATATATTTCTCCTATTTAAGGTTTCCTATAATGAATAACTTTAGAACTTCTATTTTAACAGATGCCTGTAGCTAATCATATCTAACATATTCTTTTTGAAAACTTACTTCAAAGATTATATTAAAGAAAGACACCAGATGTAGACAAAAATTTATACTTCTGCAACACTATGCACAGAAGGGTATGCGCATTAAGCCATCAAACACAAGTCTTACTTTTATACAAAAAATAATTTTACGAACAGAGTATTGATCTACAGCTAGTTAATTGTATAAATTTCAGTAAAGAACATAAGATTAAAATCATACCCATGTAGTATAAAATTGATTAGGTATCTGTTTTGAGTTAGAAAGCACCAAAAATATATTGGTTCCATTTACCATTGTATCGTGCACCTACAAATTTTGAATTCTCCCGCCACACCTCCTGCCCTCAGGATCATTCTACCATCAAAATGCTTGGAAATTTTACACGAATCTAATATTCTTCATTACAAACTTCCAAAAAAAATAGTTATTAAATATATGGGCTTAGTAAAATATTAAACATTGAATGCTTCTGGGAATGTAATTAGTATGAGAGTTATTATCTTTTTCAAATGTACACCAATTAAACTATTTATTTGCTACAACTTTACTGGCCACGTAATATCTTTGCTCCTTGGAGTTGTGTTTGTTTCATAGAACTTCAAACAAGTTTGTGGAATGTTAAGGAACTTGAAAGCATGAAGTAGAATGAATGAACAAGCTAAGGTGACACGTGCCAGTCATAAGCAAACTGCTTACCGTTAAGAATATGGTGATGTGGATGTCCATCCAAAAACAATGGAGGAACCTGCAGTATAAGTAACAAATAAGACGGCACCTCAGACATATACTATGCATGCTTATATTATGCATTTAAAAGCAAACAATTCTCACCATGCGAACAGCCTCTTGCCTTGTAATCTTGCCAACCTCATTCTCTAACTTCAAAAGCTTATGGAACCTGTTATTGAACATGCAGGAAGGCTTATGAGAAATGCACTAGATTTGTGACTTTGAACGCCTAAAAGAAAAAGAAAAAACGACTTGAAACAGAGTAATGATTTATACTCACTGAACCAAATATCCTGAAAATATAATAGCATGCAACAATCATCGAATGATACATACATCGTAAACAGTATAATGATTTATTGTGACTGAGCCAAACGTCATGAAAATAAAATAGGACACAACAACTGTCGAATGATATAGTATCACCAATTCATACTCTTTTTTTTTCGCTGAATCCATTACAACCTACATGACGGTGAAAAGCATAAGGAAATGAAGAAAAATATTGTTTATGTTGGTATTCTCTTGGATTAGTTCACTCCTTGTTGACACAAGCTCATTTCAGGAATGTGTAAAATTAAATATGTGCTTTATTTTTGATAATCTGACTATTTCTGACTGTTTGGATAATCTCTGATATTCGTCGGGCAGTGTTTCGATGTGTGATTCATCGAGGATTCTAAGATTTATTTAAATCAAAAAAGTTCCTAACAAAAGCCTCGTGTAACTTGTATAAAGCTAACATTATTTCACTACATCTAAGTTTGACATACGATTTCAAGAAAGCTGTTACCTTCTTACTAATGTTTCACATTAAGTGATACGTATGAAAGGTACACAAATATGCATGCTATGTTGCATCACCTATATACTATATTAATTCATAAATTCATATCCATGCGACTCTATATCGTATATAATAGCATAGATGTTAAATTGTTCTAAAACTAACAAAGATATTAACATCAAATATTGAAACAGTATGATCTATTAAATTACCTGATCAGAACAATTTTTCAATGAGGATGCCAAATGCAGGCTGTTTGTACATATCTAGAAATCTTAGCCCTGCATATTGAACCGTCTACCACACTAAACACATATTGATGTAGATGCAACATTGGCACTTGGCAGGCATTCAATATGTTTAAAAGACATACCCCATTCATGCTGCAATACAGTAGAAATTAGTTTTCAAAATCCATGGTTATCATATCTGCCCTATTACATAGTGCAGTTACGCAATTACAATGAGCTAAAACAGAGCATGTGAAGCAAAGAGGAAAATACACGCTTTAAATGCAGGGTTAAACATGCAGAATGTAAAATTGATATTGGTGGCACACAGCATGTGCAGCAAAAAGAATTACACATATTATAAAGGAGGGCTCACCTCTGTTAATTAACATAGCTGGTGCATAGAGTCTCTCCCATGAAACAAGGGCCTTTTATTCATTAGTTCCATAAAAATGCATTCTACAGACCAGATAAAAGGCTGATGCTATGGACAGTCGCTATTTGGGTGACTGTGCAAACAACCGCTTCATGATTGGTCACTAATTTGCAGATGGGACCAACTTTTAATTTTAAATTAGTTAAAAAAATATGCATGAGCCAAACAAATGGCGAGTGATATTACAGTCGCCATTTGAGCGACTGACGCAAGCATTGCTCCCCGATAAAAATGCCCAAGTAAGCGAATGAAGTCAACTAACACCTGTGTGCAACTATTTATTTATGAAATTCACAAGCAATTGAATGCATACGCTGAACCATTTATAACTTTCAAGGTATACATTAGCATGATACATGATTTACTTTGGCTCATTTAATTGACCAGAAGAAACCTCAGAATATTTGAAGGTTCTTAATAGAAAATGAATTTCCCATTCAACAATCCTAATATGAATCAATATACGGATTTAAATTTGCATATCCATTAATTATTCAAAGCATGTCACATTTCTGCATACCTCACACTTGGGGTGAAAAGTTACGAATCGTACGATTATCCCTCTTCATATTCTAAAGATGTAATTGTACGGATTTCCCCTTACACTACGTCAAATTAGCAAGAAAAGTTTGGAACTTGCATGTTATAAACACTTCATTTATTTTTAATTTATACCAAATTTTCTCTACACCACAATAATCACAGAGTGAGCTGATCTTCAAATTGTGGTTTCTAGACCAAAATAGTTTATTACTCCAAATCTAACAAATAAAGGTTTTCGTCCAATTTAGCAACCTCTAATCCATACCACAATGCTCACCTCATATAAGAGATCGATTCATCGCTAGTGTGGCAACAAAAACACCACGGATGATATAGAGCATTATTATGTAAGATCTTATATTTGAATATAAGTTACTCCAAAAACATTATTATACTTCATTCCCAAAGTGAGAGTTGCATGTTAATTTTTGAGACTAGCAAATAAAATAAAGCTCTTGAATAGATTATTCCATCTTCACTTTAATCATTAAACATAAACTTCCTAGGTGTAATAATTAGGAGACTTCATATTGACTACTAGTTCTTAAACAAAATAGAAATAATAATCTATTCAGTATATTCTAATATAATACTACGTATTCATGTAGTTTCGTTTGTTAGAATTAGAATAATAATACACAACCAATTTTTGAGTCCAATAATCTCAAGTTGTATTATGATTGCTTGCATGTGACTAAATGTTTGATTTTAGTTCTTTTAAAGTAATGAACAGTTACAATATATTATGTAAGCTGAAACTAAATAAGATAAACAAATCTGTATCAAATTATGAGCATAGCTTTATGGCATTAAACAACTGTGTGTATGTTTCAGAGGCCATCAAATGGAAGTGATCACCATGAGATGGATTTTAAGTTATTGGATAATGTTTCCAGGCAGCCTTATATAATTTGTGCCAGTGTATACGCTCAAGCTGTAGGAAATAGTAAGCGATAATTTTATAGGTATTATATTCTTTTTTTCCCCTTTTTTCTATAGCTACTGCTAGTCCATTTGGCTCTAAGTGAACCAGTGACATGTGGAAAGTAAACATGCTACCCCACTAACAGTATTTAGCAATTTTTTAAAGCAAATGAATTATATATACATACATATACATACATACATACATATATATATATATATATATATATATATATATATATATATATATATATATATATACACACATACACACACACACACATTTATAATAAAGCTATATGGGACAAGCTCAGTAAAAACTGCAATTAAGTTAAAATAGCTTTAGGCATATCACTCAACAGAGGGCATGGTCGTAGGATCTCATTATAATTTTGAACTGAGCTAAGATTCATTGAAATACTAGTATGAATTTTGACAAACAAGATAATTAACAACAAAAATCGAACTGTAAAAAGGAAAAGAATTAATGTGCAAAAGCAAGGATAACAGACAAAATATGCAGAACATTTGTATAAGACGGAACATGGTTAATGGTATATAGCTGCACTATGGTTTCTTAAAGGATGTTACACATGATCTTTCTTAATGTCCTTACACCCAAACTATTTAGGAGTGTTTCAGATTTACGTGTCAAACTCGATATTATATTGGTTGTGTCTATGCTTCTACTATGTACTGTTCGTTGATCATTGGACATATTTTAATAGAATAATAAAAATGTTGGAATAAATTAAAACTGCATTAAATATTGCATTAAATTGCATGAGTTGATTGCATTTCCTGTTTTCATATATCGGTTTTATTTGGTATTGTTTTAATGTATCTTATCTAGATTTTTCCTTTGGATTAGAAAATGCATGTATAAAAGAAGCATATCTTGTAATGTCAAGTAAGTCAAGAAATTAAGAGAAATATATGAAATAAAAATTTTGTCTTCCTCAACAAAAATCATCTTCATCTCCTCCTCTCAAATTTATTCTCTGCAAAAAAATATATAAGTGTAATTTATTATAATACCAAAAGTGATAATTACCAATGAATCAGATAGTTCACTCCAAATAGTGTTATCATACTTGCCATTGTATTGCCTTTGCTGAAATATTGTGGCTGGAACCATTAAATATCATGCTCAGCCAATCCACTCAAGCTACTGACCATAAAGTCAAACATAATTATTCAAGGATAACTCAAATTTTAGCACATTTTGTAATATCTCTAACCAGAATATAAAGGCACACATAAATGTCATGATGTTTGTGTCTCAAACTAGAATCTTATTGGGCATGGAAATTGGTAACTACATATGCCTAAATTACTTTGTCTAATATGAGTTCAGTAATAACTTTTATATTGTAGCTTCCAAGCGACATTTTTTTTACTACTCACTTTTCAAAGCATCTACTGGCTTTTGGCTTTTAAATAAAACATGAACTATTTTTTCGTTTGGTGGCATCTTCATATAAATAGTAAAGAAAAAAGAATAGAGTAGTTTAATATTGCTACATGAACTAAATTTAGATACAGGATTCACCCCATAATTTTTTCGCTAATAATACCCAAACAACAGATACTAATAAGTTTTTGTTTCATCTACTCAAAATATCCAAAGCAAAAAACAAGAAAATATGAATTAAAAGAGAAGTAAATATTGAGCATACCAAGACATATAATCAATGGCTTGTTGAATTACAGTGGAAGTTGTCTAATTGGTTACAGTGGAAGTTGTCTAATTTGTATCAATGTTAAACTGGTACTTGAACAAATTTGCTTACGTTGTAACCAAAATTAGATCAGTTGCTTACCAGTTCAAGAATAAGCCAATCAATATTTTCAGTGCAAGGTGGCATGGCAAGGAATTCATTATACCTTAAATAACTCCAACCTTTTCACCAAATATATGTACGAGAATGCAACATGTTAACGGTGCCATCAATTAACCTTGGGAATAAATCCATCTTCTGAGTAATTAAAAACATGAATACATGTCGGATCAAGATGCTTAATAAATTCCAATAATTACCAACAAATAAAATAAAATTATGTACCTCATGTAAGAACAGATCTCGTGCTCCTATTTTATAGAGTACTGCTACAAGGTTAATCTCTTTATCATCATTTATGTGCACCATTTTCAACGCTAAATCATACATGTGTTTAGTTTGAAGATATAAATTTGAATATATCATCAACCATAATCATTCAATTCATATTATGATTTACCTCTCACCATTGGGTAGGTGCTCTGAAGGCCATCACCGTTGTATCTCCACAAGGTTGTCAACTTAATGATTTTTGGCCGATCAAATGCCCGATAAGTGATATGTATAAACTTGTCATAAAGAAAAAACGATAGTTAACTCACGTGGTGTAGAAGCATTCATCGTACCAAATAGTTATGTGAATTAGACGCAAATGATTAACTGCAAATTCTATATTATCACAGTAGTATAGTATCCGATACAGCTTGCTCATTCATTACCACTCATGATGAACTCAAAGCTTATAATAGAATGCTTAAATTAATTTGTGTATCATTACCCACCTAAAAGCAACCACGTAATAGTAACTTCATTGTAAAATATTACATTAAATTCAGTTGTAATGATGATTCCTATAGTAATTATTAAATATTATAGCTTCGAATGAATGTTTAGTTGAAAACAATCTATGTTGAACCTTGAGTAGTGCATCAAATCCCAAAATTACAAGTGGCCAGTAAAACCATCAATTCAGTGTACTCGTGACATTCCTAAACCATTTTCTAATATTTTTCTTGCTATCAGTCGCGTATAAGTTCCGAACCACAGCGAGAAAGGTAAACTGATATGAAGCCAAAACCTCAAGAAGGCATCCAACAAATGCCAACTATCCCAATATGTCCAAAACTAACAATATTTGCTAAACATGTTAAACAAGTTGCAGTCAATTGAGTATTGCAGCAACTATGTGAATCATCCCTACTTTTGAAGGTATCATATTTATGTGCATGTCAAAACCAAGAAAAAAGAGAGCACAAGTCAATAAACTGTTAAACCTGGAATGATGAAATGTGCCAAGTACCAACATCCCATGCATGACATAGCCCACTTGATATCCCACTAGAAGTTAACAACACATATTTTTGCAAAATCTGGGCAACATAACTTGAAAAACAAAAATTAAAGAACAAGTACTACATCAATCTCTCACTAAAAGAACAAAAGAATAAATACTTATCATCAAAGTGTTGTGCTAACAAGTTGCATGCTTCGTAATCAGTCTTGCCATAAATTTTCCATTTATATCCATACCCTTCACTATAATTTGAAAAACAAACATTAAAGATATGGTATTGAACTGAACCATACTAATGTATGAACATGTAAAATAAAATAAAATCCTATTAAAAAAGATTAGTAATAGGTGAACAGTAGATATAAATTAAAAAGATAAGAAAAGATGAAGGAACACTAAATTTGTAGTTTCATAACTAACCTTTATTTTCAACAGAATTGTAATATTCGATCATTATTTTCCATAAATAAGCAAATAGTTGTGAGAAGGTACATCTGTGCTGCATTTTGTATCAGTGTTGCATTTCATATCAATCAATCGTTAACGTAGAGGGTAAAAGTTTACACTCCCCTTCCTCAAATTTTTTATCACCACCTTTATTTTAGCACTTGCTCGATTGCATCTTTAACAACATGTTTCATATGTACTAGCCACTGGATATCACAATAAGAGCTTATCATTTGATTATATTTGATCTTAAGTACACTACACCATTCTGAATAAAAAAAATAAAACACCCAAAGCTATAGTTTTTCTAAGGTACGTATTGTGTACTTGAGATAGAAACCAATTTAGAAGACTCAAGTTGTAATCTTGATATGTAGGAAATAACCGATGGTACATACGTACAGTTGAATCATGAATATAAGTGGACATAAAGTAGCTTACATTATGTATATTTGGGCATGAAAATAAAAAAATACAGTAATCTTTCAAATGAAAAGATGAAACTTTTTAGTCCTCCTACAAATTAATTCGCCCTTTGTACACTATCAAAATAAGAGGACAATGGATACTAAAGATCAATAGACAAATAACATTTTCTATTGGCATAATGAAAACTGAAAATAAATGCAAGTCATGAGATTAAATAAGGAAGGCATACAATATAGGATTTCATAGTCTAAAATAGGAGGGCTATCATCATAATGTCAATAAATAGAGCACTCACTATATTAATAAGCCAAACCTCTTCTACTAGTTACTGCCATAATCATGAATGTTTAGTTACGATTTATGCAAATTTTAGAATAATTCTCACACCTACATCTTGGAAATATGACAGATGAACTTAAACCTAATAATACAACTCTCAAATTACTTTCTTAAATAGTTTTTATTCTTTGACAGTAGAATTATCCCTTATCAAATCTACAGAGTAACAATATATGGAAATCCAATACACTACTAATATACCTATAGCTAACTACTTACTAGACAAATAATTATGCATTTAATTTAGAACTATCACTCAATCTTCATGGTTCTCGTATATTTGTACATATAAGTTAACTGCTTAAACCAAAATTATGAAAATAATAATATACTAAAATCTATGAATAATTTAACCTTGTTATGCACTCAATTTTATCACATTATATTTCTAAGACATCATGGTGACCAATAATTGGTATTTGCATCAAAACAGAACTTATAATATAAACTCAAATATATATATAAAGCACTAGCCAAGCAAATGGTTCAATATAACCAATGTTAAATATTCCGGTAATATTACAAAACTAGCTGGTTCTCTAAGAAGATATTATATAGTCAAGTCAGTTGCTACATTATGCTATTTTATATGTTACATACAATGATGCAGTTTATTACCACATGCAACATGTATTTGAGGCTGTAAAGCATTGTTTGCACATTCAATCATACTCCAAATATTTTTTTAAACAAAGTTAACTCTTAACATCAAGTTTAAATATGAGAAACAAATTCGAGCTAACCAAACTTCAATTGTACATCAAATATTAAATTGTCAAATTCTACCTGATATCAACACCCATACTAGATTGATAGTCACTTTATTCAAACTCAAAAGCACCGATGATCAAATTAACCATAAAATAGGGTTAACCACCAAAAAAGTAGCGACTAATTTAGGGTTAAACATTGGTAATCGCATATATAGTTTAAGCGCAGTCGAAAATCAAGGACTGAATTCATTAACTTACCTATCTTGATAATGGTTGATACACTGGTGATTTTGATGGCGATTCAAGCAGCAGTTCGCAAGTGATGGTTTGGACGTATGCTGGTAATGGCGATTTAGGGTGAGGTTTTGTATTTTGGCATATTGGGTGTAATACGAATGAATTAATGTGGACAAAAGAAAGAATAAATTATGAACGAAGGAGTTGAGATTAGATTTGAAGGAACTAGGGTGAAAAATGAAATGTTTGTGATTTAGGAGAAGAATAGAAAGAACATTGGGGATGAAACACGAGAGTACAAGAAAGGCAGAAGGCGGCTAAAGAGAATTTTTACGCACCTTAAAATTTCAGCCCAACGTCAGCGTTTTTGCATAATTATCATTCTCTTGACATACCAGTAATCGCATTAAAGGATGAAACGCTGAAAGGTTTAGCTGTCAAAAGTGAATTTTGTTGTAGTGCTTGTTCTTAAGGATGTTGATCCTAGTTCTATAGGTTCCTTATATTCTATTGAGTCTAATGACCATGATGTATCTCGTATTCCTGTTGTATGTGACTTCCCAGATTTGTTTGAGCCAGTTTTTGGTTTACCACCCAAACGAGCCATCGAGTTTCGTATTGATTTAATCCTCGGAGCGCAGCCAGTTAGTCGGTCTCCCACTCGGATGTCGAGTAAAGAAAATGAGGAGCTTAAGAAGCAGCTGCTTGAGCTCAAGTCCAAACATTTCATTCGATCCAGCTCTTCACTGTAGGGTGCCGCAGTAGTATTTGTCAAGAAATCTGATGGGACTATTAGGCTATGTGTAGATTATCGCAAGCTTAACGAGTTGACCATCAAGAACCGATATCTATTACCTAGGATCGACGATATGTTCGATCAATTGAGTGGAGCTAAGATATTTTCCTAGCTTGATCTTGCTACAGGGTTTCATCAGCTCCGAGTTGCGGAGGATAGCATACCCCTTACAACATTCCGCACTCGTTATGGGTCCTACGAGTGGCTCGTTATGCCATTCGGTTTGATGAACGCTTCAGCATACTTTGTCGATTTCATGAATCGAGTATTCCGTGAATACCTCAATAAATTTGTTTTGGTGTTTATTGATGATATTCTTGTGTATTCCAAATCTGAAGCAGCTCATGCAATCATTTCTGCGTTGTCTTAAGTACACTTCATCATCATCAGTTGAAAGCAAAATTACCAAAGTATCACTTTTGGGAGAAGCAAGTCCGCTTTCTTGGCCATGTTGTTTCAGCAGAGGGTATTTTTGTCTATCCTTCTAAGATCGAGGCCATCCAAAATTGGAAAAGGCCTGAGAATGTCCATGAGATTCGCAGCTTCTTGGGTCTAGCCGGGTATTACCGTCACTTTATCAAAGACTTTTCTCGTACCGTACTTCCTTTGACTAGCCTCAAGAAAAGGGAGTTCGCTTTGTGTGGTCCGATAAGCGTGAAGCTTTGTTTTAGGGATTGAAGTAACTTCTCACCCATGCTCCTATTCTTGTGGTTCCGGAAGGGAACCAAGATATTGTCGTATATACCGATGCAAGTCATTGTGGTTTGGGTGTTGTATTGATGCAATGTGACAAAGTCGTTGCTTATGCTTCTCGTTAGTTGCGACCAAATGAGGTCCGATATGCTACTCATGATCTTGAGTTGGCTGCTACCGTATTTGCTTTGAAGATTTGGTGTCATTATTTGCTTGGCGAGCATTTTACCCTCTTTACTGATCATATATCCCTTAAATATTTATTTTCTCAGAAGGAGCTCAACATGCAGCAGCAACGTTGGCTTGAATTTCTGGCCGCTTATGACTTCGATATCTAGTATACTCCTGGAAAGGGTAATCATGTAGTAGATGCACTTAGTCGCAAATACTCGGTAGTAGTTTCTATGATGTTAGATGAGTGGGATATTCTTGAAACCCTTTCTCTTTGTGATATTCATGATCGAGCATCCTCGTCTGATTCGCATGTTCTATTATATAGCTTGGAAGCACGCCCTTCATTATTTGGTCGTATTTTTGATGCTCAGTGGCGTGATCCTGGAGTGATGCACCTTATCCATCTTTGTGAGTCAGGATCCCATGATGAGGAATCACAGGATTTCAGTATTGATTCTCACGGTTGCCTTAGTTTTAGGAACTGTATTGTAGTGCCATCTGATCCAGCACTTAGGCATGACATTCTTGATGATTGTCATCGCTATAAGTATACCATTCATCCCGGAAGTAGCAAGATGTACGCCGGTATGCATTGCCTTTATTATTGGAAAGGCATGAAGCGTGACATTGCAAGTTATGTAATTAATTGCATAACCTGTCAGCTTATTAAGGCCGAGCATCAGCGGCCATCTGGTCTTTTACAACCTCTTGAGATTCCATTATGGAAATGGGATCAAACTTCAATGGACTTCGTAGATGGCCTACCTCGCTCGAAGTCGGGTCATTCGAGTATTTGGGTTACTGTTGATCGCCTCACAAAGTCAGCCCACTTTATTCCTATTAAGGCTAATAGGAGTACACCTCTCCTTGCTAACATATGTGTGAAGGAAGTCGTTCGACTTCATGGTGTTCCATCTTCGATTGTTTCTGATCATGATACATTATTCATAAGCCATTTCTGGGATAGCTTGCAGCAAGCTTTAGGAACAAATCTTAATTTCTCTACAGCTTACCATCCTCAATGTGATGCGAAGATTGAACGTGTTAATCATATTCTTGAGGATCTTCTTCATGCGTGTATTCTTGAATTTGGTGGCTCTTGGGAGGATCATCTTCCCCTTGTGGAATTCTCATATAATAACAATTTTCAGTCGAGTATTGGCATAGTGCCTTTTGAGGCTCTCTACGGAAGGCCTTTTCGTTCATCCTCATGTTGGCTAGAATCTAAAGAGAAACTTATTCTTGGGCCAGATTCAGTTCAAGATTCTTCAGAGAAGATTATTCTTGCTAGGCAGAGAATGAAAGAGGCACAAAGCCGACAGAAATCCTACGTAGATAACCGTAGGAAGTCGCTTGAGTTCTCTGTTGGAGACCTTGTTTTTATTCGTATTTCTCCGCTGAAGGTTGGTTATGCGATTCAGTACGACGGGGAAGTTGGCTCCTCGTTTTATAGGACCATTCTCTATTACTGAGCGCATAGGATCTGTTGCATATCGAATATCTCTTCCAACTCATTTATCAGGCATCCATGATGTTTTCTATGTATCTCAGCTTCGCAAATGTCTTCGAGATTCTGATTCAGTGTTGAATCCCTCTAAGCAACTTGAGCTTGAGATCACCCCCGATTTATCTATTGTGCAACATCCTATTCATGTTCTTGACTCGGAGGTGAGACGTCTTCGAAGTAAGAATGTACCACTCGTCAAAGTCCAGTGGTCTGAAAATCCAAAGGATTGTACTTGGGAAACTCAAGAATTCATCGAGCGTACATATCTTAGTTTCCTTTCTTCTACTGATGGGGGTGAGTAATTTAATTTTAGACGTGCTAATTATCTGTTTTCGTGTCATTTTTGGATGAATTAAGGAGCTTGTAGACTCAACCCTTAGGAAATTGCGAGGACGCAATTTTTGTAAGGGGGAAAGACTGTAACAACCCGAATTTTAGCGATTACCTGCTATAAATATTAATAATTAATAAGTGAAAATTTTACGTTGTATTTATCAAATTAATTGGTAAATTCAAAATAAATTAGCAAGTTGGAGATTTAAAAATGTAAGTTTGGGGTTTAATGCAGTAAAAAGAAAGGAATTAATCATTTTAGTAATTTAAGGCTTGGGTTTTCTTTTAGTTCGAGAAAGTATGCATTGAAAATTTTGGTGCTTAAAAGAAATATTTGCAAATTTATGTCCAAGTTTGTATGATAAGAAATTTTGAGAATTTTAAAAAGCATAAAATATTTAATTTGAGTAATTAATAGATATTTATTGCAAATTTATTAAAAGGTAGAAAACATAATTTTTATGTTCTTTTGATAAATTACATACAATTATAAAATTATTGAAGGGCTCAAATTCGTACTTTTGTAAAATTTGCATAACTTGTCTCAAAATTGTTAAATTTTCTATAAAATTGTTGTAAATGTAAAATTTAAGTGTTAAAAAAAAGGTCAAAATAGTTAAAATTTGTGATTACAAATTTTGATTAGTGTTGTTGGGTTTTAACATAGTACTTGGAATGATAAAAGTGATAAAGTATAGTTAAAAAGTATCTTTGTGGCTCAAAATAGTGTTGTAAAGCCTAATTGCCTAGTTAAAAAAGCATAATTAAGTTACTTAGACCCTAATGACTTGGTTAACCTAAGAATTCTCTAGACAACCAGAAACATACGTTGTTTTACATCAGAGAAAACATTGTTCCTCTTCTTCTTCCTCAGTGAGAAATAGGGAAACTCTAGATAACTTTTACTGTAACTTCAATTTTTGCCTCTAATCTTCTCCAAATTGCTAATTTGAGGTTGCTAATCCTTTCTACAGCAGGTTATCATCATAAAACTTTGATTTCATCAATCAATTTCTATTTTTGTTTAAGAATTCACTGTGCAATCTTATGCATGTAGCTGTAGTTGAGAAATCGGGGAAGAAAGCTCCAATCTCTTAGTGCTTTGGCCTACAAAAGCTTCAAAACATCCTTCTGTTTGCTGCAAATATAAGGTGAGGGTTCCCTCACATAAATTCTAACTTGTTTCAGTTGTTTATTGTTGTGATTCGCTATGAAATCTTAAGTTTATTGAAATTGTCATATGCGTTTTGCTATTTTTTGTTAAGCTGAAACCATTTTGATCATAACTCACTCGTTATTGATCGGAATCCTTATTATTATATGGTTTTGGAATGTTCAGACTTTGAGCTATAAGTTTCAGTTTTTTAGTTCATAATAATTTAGTGATTAACATTGTCAAAATCGTGGTTTTGTACTATTGTTTCGAGTTAAAAATCGACAGCTACTTTGTTTTTGTTAAGCTGAAACCATTTTGATCATAACTCTCTCATTATTTATCGGAATCCTTATTATTATATGGTTTTGGAATGCTCTGACTTTGTGCTATAGGTTTCAGTTTTTGAGTCCATAATAATTTTAGTATTAACATTGTCAAAATCGTGGTTTTGTATGCTGTTTCGAGTTAAAAATCGACAGCCACGTTTTTTTGTTAAGATGAAACCATTTTGACCATAACTCTCTCGTTATTAATTGGAATCCTTATTATTATATGGTTTTCGAATGCTCAAATTGTGAGCTACAAGTTTCAGTGGTTAAGTCTATAATGATTTTGTGATTAACATGTTCAAAATTGTGGTCTTGCACTGTTGTCCCGGGAAAAAATCGACAACCATCTTTTGTGACTCCTGATACATGCACCATTTTTTTATAAATCATTTTCGAAATATTTCAGGTATGAAATTATTGTTTTAAAACAAAATATTTCCTTGATAAAGTTTTATAAATACATTAGAAATCTTATTTTAATAAGTATTCCCAAACTTTACGGGTTTTAAGATATTTTTATGAAACTTTATTTTGTTCAAACTACTATCTTAAGTATGTTTTAATATAAGAACTTCACGTACTGGTCACCTTCGAGAAGACGTGTTGGTGAATGAATGATATCGTAAACCATACGGTATGGGATGTGATGGTATACAATATATATTCATCCCAGATTCGTCTGATTGAAGTATTGAATTTCAGAGCTTCTCGGTGTTTATGTGATTTTAGTGATTTCTTGCAGCTTTTTGTGTTTTGAACCCTCAGTGTTTTCTCAGTGTTCCTATGGTTTCAGTGATTTCTTGTGACTTTTTGTGTTTTCATATATGAAGCTGACTTAAAGTGTGTGAACCGTTAAATGAGAATGTGTGGTATGGGACACACTATTTTCACTTTTTGGGTTACTATCTGAGGGTCTGTGACACATCCCTGTGTGACCACCAATACTAAACCTTTGGGTCAATCCTGTGTGAACTCTGTGTGGACGTACGAGCTAATCTTGTGTGACTCTAGGGACCTTCGCGTCGTTCGGGTACCCTCATGTGTGATATAGTACTGGATAAGGCTTTCAGCCATCCTGTGTGATAGCACGTGCAGGCGTAGCTTTGACTCGCCACACCTTATGACGGATTTCTTTTATGGTTTAGAGTTCAGTGATTTCGGGGATTCATGATTTAGTGTTTTGATGATTTTAAGATTTTAAGGTTGTTGTTCTTTTATTTAGTGAACACCTTGTGTTTCATTAACAATATAGGAGTTCACTCTCCTATTACTTATATCTATCTTATTCCTTTATGTTACGAAGGTATACTCCTTTAGCTGATTATTTACTTATTATTCTTTTACTGATTAACTGTTACAAGTTAGACTGACCCGTGTCTATGACCCTTGAGTCAGACCGAGTTACAGGTTATGTAAGGACCCAGAACTTCCCCGGTCTCCGAAGAGAAGAGGAAGAACGGATTGCCTTGAGGACAAGATGAATCGGAACACAAACAGAAAAATATTTCATTGCTTATTACAACAATTTCATCAAAATACAAGAATATACAGAGTATGAATAAATATTACACATTTACTAAATATCAGAGATTTACAAGTTATCATGCAGCGGAAAATAATACAAAAACACAACTGAAAGGAATATATAGGTACAGAGCTTTCCGAATATCATTCCAGCTGTAAACCAGGATCCTGTGAATATAAATCAGCAAAACCAAAACTACTAGCTGCCCGTGCGGAAAATAGGGGCACCCAGAGTTTAGGTTAAAACAATAAACTTTAGGCCAGTCATGTGACTGGTGTGAGAACTAAAACAGTTATTTAAAACTTTACTTTAAATCAGATTTGTCAAGGGACCACGCCGTATAACACAGAACGGGTTTCCTCCCAAGACTACATATAACAAAACAACGCAATGCTTTTTGGAAAAATGAAGCTATTATAAGACCCCGGTCCTATCACACAATGCAAGCCGGGGGATAGGGTTTTACCTTATAATAGCCAAATATGCTTGGTATGTTAGAACAAATCATTTGATACTATTATAAGTGCATAGTGTATAAAACAACTTCAAATATAAATGTATCAATCCTAGATGGCATGGGTACCATATATCATGTCGCCAATACTAGGATCTACAATCAAACCCGCAATTATCACGTATTGGAAGTTGGATTTCCATCTGTGAACCAAGGCAAGGGATCGTCCTTACCGCTTCGAGACTCTCTAGCCCGAGCCTCAGGACCCAGACTCAGGTGGGCCCTTGGATCGTCAGGGCCGGTCCACACAGAGTGGATTAAAATGACTGAACAATGCGTTTCTCCACCTTATGGGGCGTAAACTGGTCACATCCTGACCAAACTATCGGCCCCGGAACGACCAATATAACCGAGGTGCCTTGCTATCCATCATCCACATAAGTAAAATGTCAGGGCGTGCAAAACGCTGACACCACTCCTAGCTAGAAAGAAACGCATGTCCTCCCTGAAGTCCTCTCCCGTTTCTGGTCCACACCAGGGTGTGAGGCTCGCGAATTAACGCTACACAAAGCTACGCTATATTAAAGTCGTGCTTTGATCATCAACCACAAGACTCTACTTTTCAACAGAAGCCCTGATCATTTGCATCTTAGCATGCCACACAGGCAATTCACGCTATGCAACCGATGTATCAACCGATGTATCAATCCCACAGAATGAAATCCGATGTCAGACACACATCCATTTACAAGTTCGTTCTGGGTCTGAACGAAACCGGAGGCACCTTATTCCTCCCCCATATGTCTAATAAAGGGGAGAGGCCCTCGCATATCCGTCGATCTCCAAGTACGTTTGGACAATCACCACTTATTACCTCGCCTTGGGTGTACAGCCCAATCAAGACATCAGTAATCATCCAAACGATGTGAAGACCTATGGTCTTCAACCACCGTCTTCATCCTCGACATATTGTCGAATCAGTTATTCAGAATGGGATAAACCCGGTCCTTCTGAACAACTAGCGTGTATAATAAACAAGTGCTATAAGAACACAATATACGCCTCATTCCAATCCAGAATATTCCTTTATTCAAATATTCTTATACTTTGGGAAAGGTTCCCATTAATTTTATCAAAGATAAATTCTTTAAATTTATTCTTTAATCTTCCTTTGGATATCATTTCAATCTAATTAAAGATGCGTTAAAACTCCACTTGGTTTTAATCTTCCCAAAAATCAATATTAACAATTGTTTAACTTGGGAAGTCATATCTTGTCTTTAACTGGGTTAAAGAACCAATGTCATTTAAAACACGGTTCACGATAAACCCAAAATCACATTCCATTCCATCAGCCTTTAACCGTAAATTAGCAAGTGAACAATTCCCTAAGTATTAACCCCGAAGGCCGAAACCAACATCAGATCAATACCCAGGAAACCATTCAACTTAGCTAATCTCCAGTTAGTTTCTGATTTTCTTAACTCCATTGGGTCTAAGAACAGTATTATTAAAGATAGCATTCACGACAACCCAAAATCTTATTCCTGTCTTTAACTGGGTTAAAGAACTAATGTCCTTTAAAACACGGTTCACGATAAACCCAAAATCACATTCCGTTCCATCAGCCTTTAATCGTAAATTAGCAAGTGAACAATTCCCTAAGTATTAACCCCGAAGGCCGAAACCAACATCAGATCAATACCCAGAAAACCATTCAACTTAGCTGATCTCCAGTTAGTTTCTGATTTTCTTAACTCCATTGGGTCTAAGAACAGTATTATTAAAGATACCATTCACGACAACCCAAAATCTTATTCCATTGTTAATAGGGTTAAAGAACACGTGTTATTTAGAATACCAATCACGATAAACCCAAAGACCAGTTTCAATTCCATTCCAATTAAATATCAATTAATTGGTATACTTCATTAAATTTACATAAAAAGATTTAATCTTTTCTCAACTTGGTTCAAGAACAATGTTAATGAAGACACCATTCACAACAAACCCAAAATCCAATTTGATATTAAATACAAGGCTCTGAATAGAAAATATACCGGCTTATATTCAATATCAAATTCTGAAATCAACAAATATCGTATTGGAATAACGACATGTCTATATCTTCCAAATTCCTCCATAATATCCGTGTAATCACGGAATCCAATATCGAAATATTCCGAAGATAATTTCGATTTAAATCCATTCCAATTCATATATTGGAAATCCTGGTTATTTTTAAAACCATTTCAAATCCAGTTTATTTATTTAAAATATTGGATTTTTAATTATAGTTCAAAACTAGTTCATTTCGATAAAAATATATTTTTATCTTTTCAAATATGGGATTTTTCATCCCAATTCTTTCCAAATCATTTATTATGATTTTACACAAATTATTGATATTTTTAATAATTTTATCAAGGCCTGTACAGTCGATTTCCATACACGGCCGTCGAACTGCACTTTCAACGACCTTTTCCAAATTTGATTTGGACATAATTCCAAATCCAACCATTAGGTTTCAAATCTCTAATATTCGTTAGAAATCTCTTTTCGATACGAACCCAATGGTTTTGGTTTTAGGAGAATCCGATGGTCGGATCTCCCGTAATATCCATTCGAAGTCAATGGTCGAAATTCGCGAACTGCCGCAGCGCGACGCGTTCTATTCAAGCCATTATATATATAATATATATATTATATATTTCATCGATTTCCATTTAAAATGTATTTTATAAATAGTTTTAAATTCGTTTTCAAAACGATTTCAACTTCATATTCAATTTCAAATCAAAATTGAATATTCCATATCATCGATATATAAATGATAATATTTTCAAAACATTATATTTTGAAATCAGTTCCCTTTTCGATATTCATTATAGAAATGAATAAAATCAATATAAATATCGTTCACGTCAAAATGGCGTTAATCTAATCAACACGGCTTTATATATTTAAATATTTATGTGTCCATCCCAAATCGGACATCAAAATCAGATTTTGATCTTTTGCTAAATATTATTTTAAAAATATTCGTTATTTTAAAATGTTCGTTGTTTTAAAATATTCCTTCTTTCTGAACTGGAATCAAACACAGTCAATTACCATATAATGTTATTCATACGGATTTCACACACACATGTCCACAACAATAACCAATTACAGTCAACCATCATCCAGAGTGCATTCTACACTGCATAAGCATCAAATATAAATATTTAACGCTTATAACAGTCTGTAAACCAATCGATTGACATACAACTAATTATTGGGACTAGTGTATGTCATATATCATCTCAATACCCGTGTGAGGTTTCAATCAACAAATAATGAATTTTATTTGTGCAGTTGGGCATGTGTAAAATTTATCGTCCCAATCAATATCAGTCAAATGTGTGTACATAAACAAATCGTCCGATTTGTTTATAAATATTTATTTTACTCATATACACGTTAAAAATTATATTTTTAACTACAAATATTTTATTCCATTCCACATCACATAATCAATTTTCACAACACAATCAAACTGTAACGTCTCGCATTTTTGTCGGTTGGTATTTGAATATTTAAATCAGTTTAAATATTGAATTTGTAATATAAGTGGATTTATATATTAATTAAAAAGAAGCTGAACGTATATAAATATATATTAATCATAATCGAGCTCAGAACGACCCTGCAGTTCGTAATTTAACGTTCTGAACTTCAACTGAGTATACCGGACTCGTTTTGAATCGGATTTCTTCGAAACGAGAAACGTTGGAATCTGTTGAACTGTATATTTCCAACGGAAGTGGAAAATGGATATTTCGTCGTACAGACTGCATGATATGTCCAAATCAAATATTCAGAAAGTCGCTGTAAAATCGTATATCGACCGTAACGGTTATTTGAATATAATTTGATATTAGTTGCAAATCGGGACAAGGTTCTTTTGAAGCGCAATGATAATTTAATTTTTAGAATTTTACTGTAATTTTTAATTAATTAAATATGCAACTTTTTATTTGGAGTATCGTGCACCCTGTATCAGTATTTCGGGATTTCACAGAATGAGTCAACCTACCGATATTATTATATTTTTGGGACCGTGACACCTCGTTGAGCATGAATGTACTCTTACTTCTGTCCGTGCATGAACAGAATTTATAACAAAAATAAAACCTACGTGCCTAATACTTCATATCGAAGTAAATAGAAGAACGTGTAGATAAGGACATCATACACCCAACCATAACCCTATGAAAAGGTCAGCTAGCATGCTACCCTAAGTAGGCTATTATACAAATATATAAAGAGAAAAAAAATTACACGTTACTTTCTAATCAATATCAAACCCATACTGTAATTTAAATACACACCATACCCTATCACCCTAGAAAGCTATGCCTGGGCATATCGAAATTTAATGAAACATACCGATTACCATAACCTAACCTACATACTAGCGGTAAGCCTATTCCTTCGAAATGAAGTCTTCTCCTATTTTATATATGTTAACCGTTACCTTCCTAACTAAAAAAAAAAAAAATCAAAGTCTTCGACTTCTTCATTGTCTAAACCCATTCTTCAATCAATAAAACAAAACGTGAACGTGTAGTCAGTACTGGAGGAGTGTAGTGGAGTTACGTGCGGTACTGCATGGTTCTTGGAAGTGGAGAGAGAACTGCGGTGAGAGGATTAAGGGGGTTTACTGTGTTTTCTGGCAAGCGGTGACTGGACGTGGGCGCAGTGAACAGGGCGTTAGGTAAGCGGTTACCTGGAACCAAACAGGATGGTGATGGTGATATGTTATTGAGGTGAGGACTGTTTGGAGGGCCAACATTGAAGAAGAGACGGTTATGAGGGAGGTGATGTAAGATGTAGAGCTCGGACAGACTTCAAGGCAGTCTGAGGCGGAGTGGGTTCAGACGTGAAACAATGGTAGTGGCGTAAAGTAACAATGCGAGTTAATTCGCTGTACGTCTGACATTGTAGACATCATGCTAATGTAAGTAGTTTTCTTGCATGGGTTCATATGCTGGAGTATGTGCGGATGTTGTGTGTGAATGAAGAAGGAGAGGTAAAGAGGAAGGGGATGATGGGCCTGTCCTTAAACTCGAAAGTGAGGTGTAGCTGACAAGAGGTTGGGATATTTCCGTTTAAAAGGAAGCATGATTCAAAACCTTGAACAAGGTGGTAAAGTCGCATAGTAGTGTGAGCGACAGGAGGCTTTATGGTCGGATTTTGGAGGAGAACGGGGTCAGTAGCTATGAGAGAAGCAAGCTAGGGAGAAAACGTGTTTTACAAAATAAAGGGGAATCCGGAGTGATGGCGTATGGACTGACGAGGTGGGCGGTTTTCCCCTGAGCTGTCGTAAATCGGAGTGGAGGTGTTCTGGTGTGGTCGGGAACGGGGAAGTGGTACTGTACGGTGAGCCGTGTAGTGTGATGCAGGCGGTAAGACACATAGAGCAAGTGAAGTTTGTGAAAGCAGGTTGGGTAACATGAAGAGGGGACGTGATTGGGTTAGTGCATGCGCATGTTTACAAAAGCATGGGGATCGTTTGGGTTCACTACATAGGCATGAAACAAATTAAAGGTTATCACTAAATATAAGGGAGCAGGTCAGTTTCAAGAAGGGGATTTATACACAGAAAATGGTGAAGGGGGTTGGTTTAAAACAGTAGAGACGCAAGAATGATGGGAGGATGGAGCTAGCGGGTGTTTAACATGGATGGGCGGATGGGTTTAACCATGGGTTTGGACCAATTGGCAAGGCCCAGAAGAAAGAAAAAGGGTATTAACGAAGAGAAGCTCAAAAATGAAAAGGGAAGACAAAACAGAACAATAAATATTCTGGAGCATGATTTCGAATGGCAGAAAAACGGGTGTAGGACTGTAGCAAGATGCAAGTTGGGTTATTAATGAATGAGTATGGGCCGGAAATATAATGTGATCCCAGTTTCTATATTTTAAAACAAAAAGAAAATGTATACATAAATAACTGTCGCGTGAAGGCTAGAAGTCTCAACGCATGGAGCTCCAGAAGCATTCGGAAAGGGGTTGTGAAGGAAAGCGGTATTTGTTACAGTGTTTGTTGAGGGAGAACGGGTTGAAGCGGGCGGGTCGTATTAGCAATGAGCCGAAAGAAGATATGAGGCAAGCTCTATATCTGGAACGGAGTGTTTAAACATGAACTGGATGGACAATCGCGAGAGGATGGCGAAGGTGACAGCAAGGAGGAAATCGAGCTGGATTGAATGTACGGCAGAATTAAACGCCTGGTTAAATCGACTGACGCAAATCGTTAGTTAACGGTTAACGCGCGAAGGTGAGTAAATTCACTCACTCTGATCTTTTTAAAATATTTTAGTTATATTTTAATGTTGTTTGAATGCTGTATGATGGTCGATTAGGTGGATTACAATTAATTTGGTTGAATATTATATACCGTTACATATGTACACATCATCGGTTGGACACTGATTACATCGATTAGAATATCCCCTAGTATAGAGTTAGTGTAAATTGTGTTGACTGATATCTGTGGATGCGGAAACCGGTTGGAGGAATCCGACCGGATTCCTCGATATTTGTATGAACTGTTTGTTTTGTATGCACTGTTGAACCCGAATTATATTTAAAACCCGGGGTGAATATTGATGTTGAACGAAAATTCAACATTTGTTTAGATTAATTAAATAAACGATATCGATTTAGAAAATGTAAACAGTCGACCGTAAAACCATCGTTTTGTTAAGAAACTGATTTACCGTCAGGCAAATCAAATGAAGTTAATTATAGAAATTATATTTTTATAATTAAAGTGAAGTTTTAAATTATAATAGAAGTTCTATTATAAACCAGTATTTTAGAGTTCGTTTTTATAAAGCAAATAAAAGCGATTGTTGACATTTAAACAAGTTTATAAAGTAAAAACTACCCGACGATTAAATATTTGGATAATTATATTTAAGATAAATAATTTAGAGATATCATTAGATTAATTAGATTAATCTAATGTTAAGAAGTAATTAAAATCAGTTAATGAATTTACTGATGAAAGTAAGTTGATTTAATCAACTGTTATTTGGGAACATGATTATTAGATTAACTGGTCTTTAATTAATCTAATGAAAACAGGTTAGAAATAAGTTTATCGAAATAAATGAGAGTTAATTACCATTTAAGAAGTTGCAGATAAGAACTGGGGAATGGAGAAAGCAAAGAATTAATGTTTAAATTAAATATTCATAAACCACAGAGATTCCAAAGTAAGAATATGGTGTTGTAAAACCATATTCCAAAATACAACAAGGAAATACGATTTAATAAATATATTAAGTAATAAGGAATTTGAATACAGACTTGTATCGGTTCTAAGGTAAGAACGTTGTCGATCAAGGTCTGAGAGGTAAATAAAATACCCCAACTTGAACGGCTTCGCTATTACCGAGGAACGATATCAGTTTGTAACGGAAAGAGATGTCAAGATTTTTGTAACGGAAAGAGATGTCAAGATTTTTGTAACAGAAAGAGATGTCAAGATTTTTGTGACGGAAATAGATGTCAAGATTAGTATGAAAGGAATATGGCGACGTATGCAAGTCTTAGAACTATAGCAATAAAATAACGTTGTTGATAAGATAAGTGTGATTGTTATGTCAAGATTAGTTATAACAAAGAATATTACAGCGTATGATAAGTTGAACTATAGCAATAAAATAACGCTGTTGATAAGGTAAGTGTGACTGTAATTAGTTATAAGGAGAATATTACAGCGTATGACAAGTTTAGAACTATAGCGACAAATTAACTGCTGTTAATTTGACTTAAGCGAGACTTTTATATATAGCAGCACTTCCTAGGAAATGTAACAGTTGGTTTGAAATCCACTTATTCTAGAGTAATAAGTAACGACGTTTGTTCAAAGAAATATAAGAAAGAGTTTAGAAAAAGAATTGGGGAATCGTATTAGAAACTGATGACAACATTTCGATGTTCGAAATGTTATTAGAATTAAACCGTTAGGGTTTGGAACTAGAATTCGACGATGTCGAATGTATTAAAAGTGACTATTTTTAGGGATTATAATCTGATAGAATAATTAACATTTAGTTTTAAACAAATAAATGTTAACAGGATAGGAGTCAGTATTTAGTTATAAGCTTGATATCGATTAGATAAGAAGTTGACTTAGAGACAGAGTTTATAAAGTGGAATAGGAGTGAAAAAGTATGAAAGAGATTTCAGTAAATAAGATAAGGGAGATTATTGCGTGAATAAAGAGTTATATGATCAAGGTGTTTAGATTTCTATAAGGAGGGATAGTATTCCCATTTCAAAGGGAATAATGTTTTAAAAGTGAACGTTGGGCCGATTAAAAGGTTAAGATGAATTTGGAAATATTTTCCAGTGTAAATAAGGTAGATTACCCAATTATAGGAATAAAGAAATGTGAAATTAATGGGAAATAGTTCGAACGTTAATAACGGATATTTTTGGAACATGAAAGAATAAAAGTTTATAATAATTGGAAATGTTTTCCAAAAGTGTTAAAGGCAAAAACAGAGTTTGAGAAATATCTAGTGAGATATGGGAATTTGAAAATATAACGAATGTTAAGTAAAAAGCGCCCGTGATTGTATGATTTTTAGTTATACATTAGAATGGATGTTGTTTTAACTCCGATAGTTAAATAACCGACTATCGAAGTGTTTGACCATCGTTGTCAATACGGAGAGACCGGTTGGGTTATTACCCGAAAACCACTCCGTATAGGCATAATCGTTGCGAATTAGATATGCTAAAGATAATTGAAGACGGAGTTAAATGAAAGGATCGTCCAGTTCTAGAATGGTGTTTCTGTTTGTCCAGTCCCAGGACAACTTGTATGGACGAGTGTCTGACAGCGTATTTCCAACGGTCACGCCGTTGATTTTACGAATATACCGAGTTGGTGGGGAGAAGGTAACTTCTCTTTATTCTACACCCAGTGTGCATTTGTGTAATCAATGTGTGATTACGGATTTGACGATGTGACATTCAAAGTGAATGGTGATCAGATGTTCTGAAGATTGACGTAGCCTCTAGCCTCACAACAAGAAGTGACAAAAGTTGGGCTAGGCAGCATGGCTAGTTGGGTCATCCCCAAGCAGGGTGTATTGTCACCGATCTAGAGAAAATTCATATTTATACTTCTTTTCGATTCTGTATCTTCGGATGACGGTTGGATGGCCTACAACCGTGGTGGCAATATATTCGCGACACTCAAGCTAAATGAGTGAGCGGTCATGTGTGGCCGGGTTGCAAGACGTTCTTATTGAACCCTGAGTGTATCCCCCCCTAGAGTACACTATTCAGAAGGTGCTCCCATACCTTGTTTGTTGAAATTCAATCTCCAATAAGTGCCCTGCGGTTTATGATTTTATACTATATATATGTGGAGCGTGAGATGCAAGCGTTCTGCTACTTGATGATTTAATTGAGTAGACATTATTATAATATCACTGAAGTTTGATATAAAAATATGTTGGGTTATAGTAAGGTAAAAACCGTCCATGTTTATGTGTGGGTTGGTCTTACTATTACCTTCTTGTTTGGAAAAGGATTTTCAAAGTTAAACAGTATGGTTGGAATTTACTCACACCAGTCCCATGACTGACCCAGAGTTTATTTTGTTTGTTTTCCCTAAACTCTTGGGTGCCCAAATTTGTACGGGCAGTCAAGTGTTTCAGGCTTTGCAGATTCACTTGGAGGAGCTCAAAAGCAGGAAGCTTCACCATTAGTTATGTAGAGTTATTTCCGCTGTGATATGATGTATTGTACTCTGATAATGGTATGTATATACAATACAGTTTTGTATTCAAAGTTATGTTATATAATACATCTTATTTTGTTCCGCTGCGAGTTTCGTGTTACTCTGATTCTGTTCAGTTGTGATCTTCTTCTTCTTCTATTCTATTAGTTCTATCTTTCCTTTCTCACCCTCTAAATTCTTCTATTAATGTCCTAGTGTTTTCGATGCTTGAATAGTCAACAGTGTGTTTTTATGTTGATTTTCTGGGTCGAAAATTCCATCTGTTACAGATGGTATCAGAGCTGAAGGTTAAGTGATTACCTTGGCTCTGTGGTGTAACTCAACAGAGATGGAGTTAGAAATACTCTAGGTTGAGTTAGAGTGTATATATATGAGTGCGTATGTGTAAATTGATATTAAAAACTGTTTTATATTGTGTTGACTGGTCAGTCGAGTAGTTTATGAATTCTGGTCGAAACAGTAGTGCAAACTGGATCGATAGGTGTTTCTAAACTCTTGAACAGAGTAATTCGACACAGTATGTTTTGAAAGAGGGTAAATGAAATAATTTTACCCAAAGTATATTTTGATATAAAAAGAAGTATATATCTTGATATTAAAATAATATATTGGATATGTGATCATTATTATGATCGAATAGGATTATAATTGAGTTGGTTATATAAATTACCAATCGAAATATTATATAAGTATGATATGCAAAATCAGATGAGCTGAATCTGAATTAAAAACCAGAATTGAAATAAAACTCTAGAAACTTGGAAAAGAATTGAAATTGAATTTGAATTAAATATAAGGGAATTTTAAAATCCTGGGAGATTTGAAAATTTGTTTTCCAAGTGCTATGAAAGATATTTTGAAGTAATTTCAAAAATAGAGTGATTATTAATGAGTTTTTAAAGCAATATAGTATTGAACTCACTTCGATGGTTGGAAAATAAATTCCGATGATGATCGCGACATTGTCGGTGTTCATTTTCGAGCTGGTAAGTGACGGATTACTACCAAAGATTTTGTTTTGTATTGTTTGAGAAACAAGTTGTCAGAAATTCAAATGTTTTGAATTATATATGATTTCAAACTGATTTGAAATAAATCCCAGGAATTTGAATTCTGAAATAAAAATTTAACTTATAGAGTTAAAATGGTAAAAATGGAATTTAAACAAAGATAACAAAACTGGACTGAATTTGGAAAGATCCAGAATGAAAATTATAAAAGAAAAATATTGGAGATTCGAGTTATTAAAAATGAATTGATTCTTGGAGACTAAGAATCGAATTTTGAATTAGAGATGGAGATAACTGATTTGAGAAATAAATCAGTAAGTGGAATGTCGTAATAAAACTTAACAAGGTTAAGAACTGAGAGTGGAATCGGAGTTGAAATAGAAATTTGGCTTAGTAAAAGCGAAAGACTGGTTTGAGAACGGATTGATGGGAGATCAAACAAGGATGCTTGGATATGCTGATTTGATAGCAGATGGCAGAGATAGAGTTGAATGCCCAACAGAGAAGGTACACGTTTATATACGAGTATGAGATTTTTTATGAGTCAGTTTGGGCAAGCTGTTGGCTGTTTGATTTTCTTTTGGATTGGAGAAGGCCCGGAGTGGCAAGTTGCTGTAGTACCGAGTGAGCCGTGCAGAGGAGATGCTGACGAGATTCTCTGAAAATTTAAGCTGTTAGGAAATTTTCAAAAATTTTGAAAATATTCGAAATAATAAGAAATTAATATTTTAATTGGAAATAATCAGTTCAGTGGAAACTGGAATTATGAAGTAAACCAAAAAGATTTTTAACCATGTTATAACAGAGATTGTAGCATTTTCCCTATCTTAGCAATTTCGAGGACGAAATTATTTTAAGGGGGAAGGTCTGTAACGTCTCGCATTTTTGTCGGTTGGTATTTGAATATTTAAATCAGTTTAAATATTGAATTTGTAATATAAGTGGATTTATATATTAATTAAAAAGAAGCTAAACGTATATAAATATATATTAATCATAATCGAGCTCAGAACGACCCTGCAGTTCGTAATTTAACGTTCTGAACTTCAACTGAGTATACCGGACTCGTTTTGAATCGGATTTCTTCGAAACGAGAAACGTTGGAATCTGTTGAACTGTATATTTCCAACGGAAGTGGAAAATGGATATTTCGTCATACAGACTGCATGATATGTCCAAATCAAATATTCAGAAAGTCGCTGTAAAATCGTATATCGACCGTAACGGTTATTTGAATATAACTTGATATTAGTTGCAAATCGGGACAAGGTTCTTTTGAAGCGCAACGATAATTTAATTTTTAGAATTTTACTGTAATTTTTAATTAATTAAATATGCAACTTTTTATTTGGAGTATCGTGCACCCTGTATCAGTATTTCGGGATTTCACAGAATGAGTCAACCTACCGATATTATTATATTTTTGGGACCGTGACACCTCGTTGAGCATGAATGTACTCTTACTTCTGTCCGTGCATGAACAGAATTTATAACAAAAATAAAACCTACGTGCCTAATACTTCATATCGAAGTAAATAGAAGAACGTGTAGATAAGGACATCATACACCCAACCATAACCCTATGAAAAGGTCAGCTAGCATGCTACCCTAAGTAGGCTATTATACAAATATATAAAGAGAAAAAAAATTACACGTTACTTTCTAATCAATATCAAACCCATACTGTAATTTAAATACACACCATACCCTATCACCCTAGAAAGCTATGCCTGGGCATATCGAAATTTAATGAAACATACCGATTACCATAACCTAACCTACATACTAGCGGTAAGCCTATTCCTTCGAAATGAAGTCTTCTCCTATTTTATATATGTTAACCGTTACCTTCCTAACTAAAAAAAAAAATCAAAGTCTTCGACTTCTTCAATGTCTAAACCCATTCTTCAATCAATAAAACAAAACGTGAACGTGTAGTCAGTACTGGAGGAGTGTAGTGGAGTTACGTGCGGTACTGCATGGTTCTTGGAAGTGGAGAGAGAACTGCGGTGAGAGGATTAAGGGGGTTTACTGTGTTTTCTGGCAAGCGGTGACTGGACGTGGGCGCAGTGAACAGGGCGTTAGGTGAGCGGTTACCTGGAACCAAACAGGATGGTGATGGTGATATGTTATTGAGGTGAGGACTGTTTGGAGGGCCAACATTGAAGAAGAGACGGTTATGAGGGAGGTGATGTAAGATGTAGAGCTCGGACAGACTTCAAGGCAGTCTGAGGCGGAGTGGGTTCAGACGTGAAACAATGGTAGTGGCGTAAAGTAACAATGCGAGTTAATTCGCTGTACGTCTGACATTGTAGACATCATGCTAATGTAAGTAGTTTTCTTGCATGGGTTCATATGCTGGAGTATGTGCGGATGTTGTGTGTGAATGAAGAAGGAGAGGTAAAGAGGAAGGGGATGATGGGCCTGTCCTTAAACTCGAAAGTGAGGTGTAGCTGACAAGAGGTTGGGATATTTCCGTTTAAAAGGAAGCATGATTCAAAACCTTGAACAAGGTGGTAAAGTCGCATAGTAGTGTGAGCGACATGAGGCTTTATGGTCGGATTTTGGAGGAGAACGGGGTCAGTAGCTATGAGAGAAGCAAGCTAGGGAGAAAACGTGTTTTACAAAATAAAGGGGAATCCGGAGTGATGGCGTATGGACTGACGAGGTGGGCGGTTTTCCCCTGAGCTGTCGTAAATCGGAGTGGAGGTGTTCTGGTGTGGTCGGGCACGGGGAAGTGGTACTGTACGGTGAGCCGTGTAGTGTGATGCAGGCGGTAAGACACATAGAGCAAGTGAAGTTTGTGAAAGCAGGTTGGGTAACATGAAGAGGGGACGTGATTGGGTTAGTGCATGCGCATGTTTACAAAAGCATGGGGATCGTTTGGGTTCACTACATAGGCATGAAACAAATTAAAGGTTATCACTAAATATAAGGGAGCAGGTCAGTTTCAAGAAGGGGATTTATACACAGAAAATGGTGAAGGGGGTTGGTTTAAAACAGTAGAGACGCAAGAATGATGGGAGGATGGAGCTAGCGGGTGTTTAACATGGATGGGCGGATGGGTTTAACCATGGGTTTGGACCAATTGGCAAGGCCCAGAAGAAAGAAAAAGGGTATTAATGAAGAGAAGCTCAAAAATGAAAAGGGAAGACAAAACAGAACAATAAATATTCTGGAGCATGATTTCGAATGGCAGAAAAACGGGTGTAGGACTGTAGCAAGATGCAAGTTGGGTTATTAATGAATGAGTATGGGCCGGAAATATAATGTGAGCCCAGTTTCTATATTTTAAAACAAAAAGAAAATGTATACATAAATAACTGTCGCGTGAAGGCTAGAAGTCTCAACGCATGGAGCTCCAGAAGCATTCGGAAAGGGGTTGTGAAGGAAAGCGGTATTTGTTACAGTGTTTGTTGAGGGAGAACGGGTTGAAGCGGGCGGGTCGTATTAGCAATGAGCCGAAAGAAGATATGAGGCAAGCTCTATATCTGGAACGGAGTGTTTAAACATGAACTGGATGGACAATCGTGAGAGGATGGCGAAGGTGACAGCAAGGAGGAAATCGAGCTGGATTGAATGTACGGCAGAATTAAACGCCTGGTTAAATCGACTGACGCAAATCGTTAGTTAACGGTTAACGCGCGAAGGTGAGTAAATTCACTCACTCTGATCTTTTTAAAATATTTTAGTTATATTTTAATGTTGTTTGAATGCTGTATGATGGTCGATTAGGTGGATTACAATTAATTTGGTTGAATATTATATACCGTTACATATGTACACATCATCGGTTGGACACTGATTACATCGATTAGAATATCCCCTAGTATAGAGTTAGTGTAAATTGTGTTGACTGACATCTGTGGATGCGGAAACCGGTTGGAGGAATCCGACCGGATTCCTCGATATTTGTATGAACTGTTTGTTTTGTATGCACTGTTGAACCCGAATTATATTTAAAACCCGGGGTGAATATTGATGTTGAACGAAAATTCAACATTTGTTTAGATTAAATAAATAAACGATATCGATTTAGAAAATGTAAACAGTCGACCGTAAAACCATCGTTTTGTTAAGAAACTGATTTACCGTCAGGCAAATCAAATGAAGTTAATTATAGAAATTATATTTTTATAATTAAAGTGAAGTTTTAAATTATAATAGAAGTTCTATTATAAACCAGTTTTTTAGAGTTCGTTTTTATAAAGCAAATAAAAGCGATTGTTGACATTTAAACAAGTTTATAAAGTAAAAACTATCTGACGATTAAATATTTGGATAAATATATTTAAGATAAATAATTTAGAGATATCATTAGATTAATTAGATTAATCTAATGTTAAGAAGTAATTAAAATCAGTTAATGAATTTACTGATGAAAATAAGTTGATTTAATCAACTGTTATTTGGGAACATGATTATTAGATTAACTGGTCTTTAATTAATCTAATGAAAACAGGTTAGAAATAAGTTTATCGAAATAAATGAGAGTTAATTACCATTTAAGAAGTTGCAGATAAGAACTGGGGAATGGAGAAAGCAAAGAATTAATGTTTAAATTAAATATTCATAAACCACAGAGATTCCAAAGTAAGAATATGGTGTTGTAAAACCATATTCCAAAATACAACAAGGAAATACGATTTAATAAATATATTAAGTAATAAGGAATTTGAATACAGACTTGTATCGGTTCTAAGGTAAGAACGTTGTCGATCAAGGTCTGAGAGGTAAATAAAATACCCCAACTTGAACGGCTTCGCTATTACCGAGGAACAATATCAGTTTGTAACGGAAAGAGATGTCAAGATTTTTGTAATGGAAAGAGATGTCAAGAATTTTGTAACAGAAAGAGATGTCAAGATTTTTGTGACGGAAATAGATGTCAAGATTAGTATGAAAGGAATATGGCGGCGTATGCAAGTCTTAGAACTATAGCAATAAAATAACGCTGTTGATAAGATAAGTGTGACTGTTATGTCAAGATTAGTTATAACAAAGAATATTACAGCGTATGATAAGTTGAACTATAGCAATAAAATAACGCTGTTGATAAGGTAAGTGTGACTGTAATTAGTTATAAGGAGAATATTACAGCGTATGACAAGTTTAGAACTATAGCGACAAATTAACTGCTGTTAATTTGACTTAAGCGAGACTTTTATATATAGCAGCACTTCCTAGGAAATGTAACAGTTGGTTTGAAATCCACTTATTCTAGAGTAATAAGTAACGACGTTTGTTCAAAGAAATATAAGAAAGAGTTTAGAAAAAGAATTGGGGAATCGTATTAGAAACTGATGACAACATTTCGATGTTCGAAATGTTATTAGAATTAAACCGTTAGGGTTTGGAACTAGAATTCGACGATGTCGAATGTATTAAAAGTGACTATTTTTAGGGATTATAATCTGATAGAATAATTAACATTTAGTTTTAAACAAATAAATGTTAACAGGATAGGAGTCAGTATTTAGTTATAAGCTTGATATCGATTAGATAAGAAGTTGACTTAGAGACAGAGTTTATAAAGTGGAATAGGAGTGAAAAAGTATGAAAGAGATTTCAATAAATAAGATAAGGGAGATTATTGCGTGAATAAAGAGTTATATGATCAAGGTGTTTAGATTTCTATAAGGAGGGATAGTATTCCCATTTCAAAGGGAATAATGTTTTAAAAGTGAACGTTGGGCCGATTAAAAGGTTAAGATGAATTTGGAAATATTTTCCAGTGTAAATAAGGTAGATTACCCAAGTATAGGAATAAAGAAATGTGAAATTAATGGGAAATAGTTCGAACGTTAATAACGGATATTTTTGGAACATGAAAGAATAAAAGTTTATAATAATTGGAAATGTTTTCCAAAAGTGTTAAAGGCAAAAACAGAGTTTGAGAAATATCTAGTGAGATATGGGAATTTGAAAATATAACGAATGTTAAGTAAAAAGCGCCCGTGATTGTATGATTTTTAGTTATACATTAGAATGGATGTTGTTTTAACTCCGATAGTTAAATAACCGACTATCGAAGTGTTTGACCATCGTTGTCAATACGGAGAGACCGGTTGGGTTATTACCCGAAAACCACTCCGTATAGGCATAATCGTTGCGAATTAGATATGCTGAAGATAATTGAAGACGGAGTTAAATGCAAGGATCGTCCAGTTCTAGAATGGTGTTTCTGTTTGTCCAGTCCCAGGACAACTTGTATGGACGAGTGTCTGACAGCGTATTTCCAACGGTCACGCCGTTGATTTTACGAATATACCGAGTTGGTGGGGAGAAGGTAACTTCTCTTTATTCTACACCCAGTGTGCATTTGTGTAATCAATGTGTGATTACGGATTTGACGATGTGACATTCAAAGTGAATGGTGATAAGATGTTCTGAAGATTGACGTAGCCTCTAGCCTCACAATAAGAAGTGACAAAAGTTGGGCTAGGCAGCATGGCTAGTTGGGTCATCCCCAAGCAGGGTGTATTGTCACCGATCTAGAGAAAATTCATATTTATACTTCTTTTCGATTCTGTATCTTCGGATGACGGTTGGATGGCCTACAACCGTGGTGGCAATATATTCGCGACACTCAAGCTAAATGAGTGAGCGGTCATGTGTGGCCGGGTTGCAAGACGTTCTTGTTGAACCCTGAGTGTATCCCCCCCTAGAGTACACTATTCAGAAGGTGCTCCCATACCTTGTTTGTTGAAATTCAATCTCCAATAAGTGCCCTGCGGTTTATGATTTTATACTATATATATGTGGAGCGTGAGATGCAAGCGTTCTGCTACTTGATGATTTAATTGAGTAGACATTATTATAATATCACTGAAGTTTGATATAAAAATATGTTGGGTTATAGTAAGGTAAAAACCGTCCATGTTTATGTGTGGGTTGGTCTTACTATTACCTTCTTGTTTGGAAAAGGATTTTCAAAGTTAAACAGTATGGTTGGAATTTACTCACACCAGTCCCATGACTGACCCAGAGTTTATTTTGTTTGTTTTCCCTAAACTCTTGGGTGCCCAAATTTGTACGGGCAGTCAAGTGTTTCAGGCTTTGCAGATTCACTTGGAGGAGCTCAAAAGCAGGAAGCTTCACCATTAGTTATGTAGAGTTATTTCCGCTGTGATATGATGTATTGTACTCTGATAATGGTATGTATATACAATACAGTTTTGTATTCAAAGTTATGTTATATAATACATCTTATTTTGTTCCGCTGCGAGTTTCGTGTTACTCTGATTCTGTTCAGTTGTGATCTTCTTCTTCTTCTATTCTATTAGTTCTATCTTTCCTTTCTCACCCTCTAAATTCTTCTATTAATGTCCTGGTGTTTTCGATGCTTGAATAGTCAACAGTGTGTTTTTATGTTGATTTTCTGGGTCGAAAATTCCATCCGTTACACAAACAAACAAACAAGTAGTCTATGGTCTGTGGACGACGGGGGTCGGGTGCTGCTAAGCACCGTCTACATCCTAGTATATATTTGAACTAGAAAATAAATTTAAAGTGAGGAGTTCTCACCTTTGGGATCCACTCCGCCATTCTCTATTGTCGCTCAGATTCGCCTTTTTGATTCCAACGCAGTGTTCTCTACGCAGTTCATTTTAAAAATCACATTTTTATGCCACTACTATATAGATAAAAATAGAATCTTTCTATTGCTAATGAATATATAAAAATCACATTTTTACATTGCCATTCAAACGATAAAAATCGTATTTTTACTTCGCTAACTTCATAACAAAAATCGTTTTTTAATCTACCTTTCATGCATATAAAAATCCTAATTTTACTTCACTTCCTAGATCATAAAAATCATATTTTCTCTCGCCACTCTTTACATAAAAATCACATTTTTATATATAACGATCGTACTTTTATATTTCTACTATATATGTAAAAATCACATCTTTTCTATATCATTCAAACAATAAAAATCCAATTTTTATTTTCCCTTCACATAAATAAAAATCCAATTTTTATCTCGCTTTGCACATATTAAAAATCGAATTTCATGTTTTATAAAAATCAAACCTTTATATTCCAAAAATCATAGCTTTTATATTTTAAAAAATCAATTTTTCACAACGCTATTCTATATATAAAAATCAAATTTTTACAATGCTAAAAATCATATCTTTTTACTTTTAAAAATCTAATCTTTTTTATTGCTATTCATATAATTAAAAACTGAAAATAAAAACAACGATGTTTAAATTTGAAAATCAAATCACTTACATTGTTTTTCAGCGAATGGGGGGGGGGGGGAAGGGGTTTTCAGTCGCCGGCGGCGGTGGGCCTGGCCATCTGTGGCGGCGCGGCTTCGAGCTAGGGTTTCCTGACGTTGTCGCGAGGGGGTTGGTCAGTGGGGAGGAGAGGTGGAACGAGGGGGGGGGACGGAGGAGCTGGGGGTCGCGCGACGAGGTGGTTGCCACGGTGGTACGTCGGCTGGCGTCGTGGAAGGAGGAGGGGTAAGGCAGCGAGATCATCGATCGATTTTGAGGGGGGCCTGAACGTTTTAAAGAGAATAGATACATATGAGGGTTTGCCCCCTTTTGACCAAGGATATTTATTTATATTTAATTTCATTTTAAATTCTAAAAAGTAACTTTTAAATTCGATCTCCAAACGAGACCCAACGACTGTCGTCCCTAGTGTATTACCCCTATTCCGAACACAATGTGACATGCCCGGTAAGCCAATTCTATCGTTTCGATCAGTTTCTGTCAAAATCAATATATACATATATATATATTGAATTTGAATGCATATTTCAATTAACCAAGGCCACATACGGACTCTAAAAATTCCAAAAAAATAAATCTAGGTATGTTATAATGATACAGTTCTAACAAAACTAATTTCGTTAAATTTGGAGACCGTTTGATAAATGGTCATTTTCTGGTCGATCCAAATTGACTAAAACTGTCAAAACACGTTTTCCTTTGCCACACTCACATCTTAATTCCAAAAATTATGAATTTTTGAATCTAGCAATAATTTGACATTCCAGATCCAACAAAAGTGGTTTCATCGAAAACGGAGGTCGTTTGCAAAATGACTATTTTTAAGGGCTATATTTTCCATAGCGACTATTCTGAATTTTCAATTGGACATAACTTTTTTCCCCGCTATGAAATTTCAATTTTCCGGATTCGTTGGAAAGATATTCTCAAATAGATTCAAATATTTTTGGTTTCACTAAAATCTAGTTTATTTTGAATCCTGGACATTCATTTGAAGTTTGAAATCGAATTTTCAAACTACCGCGCCATTTTCAATTCCTTTTATAATTTAAAATAAATATTTATATTCTAACGTCGATTCAAATAAATATATACACTCTAATTCTATTCAAAATAAATTTCTCATCATTATTATTTAAAATAATCACTTTAAATATTCAAAATTCATCAAAATTGCAAAAATAAAAAATTTAAATTGGTTCAGATTTTCCGGGTTATTACAATCTCCCCCACTTAAAATCTTTTCGTCTTCGAAAAGGAACGAAGCTGAAAGTTGTTTTACAAACCAACTCAACTTTCATTATTTTCATTACGGCTTAAGTTCTTCAACTTTTCAATTTCAAAGAACTTTTCAAATTTTTCAAAAATTTGGCTAACACCCTAAATTTTTGAATTTTTTTGCCATAACCTCCCTTGTATAGGAGCCTCGGAAAATCCCCAAACCGCCACATAGGCCTCTCCAATACAAAAAGAAAAAGAAACAGCCAAGCGGCTCATAAAATCATCAAAAACCCTAAGAAATACAATAAACATGTACCTATTTGTCGGGCAAACAATTTTATTCCTCTTCTTAGCTTCCCTGCTATGACCTGTTCAATATATATGCATGTATTTCCAAACAATTTTTAATATATTTCAATAGTTGGCTCAATTTGGCCTAAATTTACCTTACATTCACATGTTGGTTTAAATAAATAATCACACAACACATTCATCAATCAATTAGTTGATTATCATTTTAAATTCATAATTTTGATACATATACAGTAAATCATGTTTTTGGTGCCAAGTCACAACAAATAACCCTATCTAGTTTTGTTTCTCCCACCAGTCAATTGGAAATATATAGATTTCCCACTTTCTAAACTCGAACATAAATACTGATGATGCAGCTACTATCATCAGGATTATCCCTGGGCGACTAGAGTGTGATTCTATATCTATCCAGTATATTTGAGGCTTCGTATACACGTGGATCAGACGTATATCCAAAATCTCCATATACTTTATAGTCCAAATTCAATTTAAAATAAATATTCAAATACGAATAATAAAGTTTAAATTTTCAAAACAAAACTTGTTTTCAATTTTATTTTAAAAATATCACTCTTCACACTCGTTCTAGGACGCTACTGATCCTATCTCTAATGAGTCATTCCTATTGGATATTACTAATCCAATCTCTGTTGAATTCTTTCGTTTGGTTCTAACGTGTCTTATTCTCAAAGCTCTATAAACCAAAGCTCTGATACCACTGTAAGGACCCTAAACTTCCCCGATCTCTGAAGAGAAGCGGAAGAACGGATTGCCTTGAGGACAAGACGAATCAGAACACAAACAGAAGAACATTTCATTGTTATTACAACAATTTCATCAGAATACAAGAATATACAGAGTATGAACAAATATTACACATTTACTAAATATCAAAGATTTACAAGTTATGTAACACCCCGTAAATCAGTTAATACTAATATTCACAAATGAAAGAATAATTAATTTCAAATATAAGAATATTGGGAAGCGAGCTGCGCCATTGTGTTCGTCTCGGAAAAATACGCGAAATAGAGTCCGAAATTTTGAAAATCGGAGTTCGTATGACCAAGATATGGCCTCGAGAAGTTTCACGAAAAATTCAAATTTTAAAACAGATTTCAAAAACACAGAAATGGAGGCAGGCGGGAAAACTCCCGCCCAGACCAGGTCGACCTGGGGGTCGACTTGGGAGTCGACCTGGGGGGGGGGGCAGGGTGACACTAGAGTCGACCTGGGTGTCGACCTCCCTGGTCGAGCCCAGGTGACCTGGGTGCATCTGGTTGGGTTTTCGGGCTGTGTTTTGAGGGCTGGACGAAATCTAATGGCTCTAATCTATTCTAGGGTAAATCTAATATCCTAAATGCATCCTAACATCTATAAATAAGTGGGTAGACTCTAACCCTAAATCACTTGAAAAATTGGAGAGCTACCGACATGCCGTTGCCATGGAGTTCAGCGTAGCCGTCACAAACTAAAGAAGAAGAAGGCCTAATCTACAAACTAAATCTACTCAAATCAAATCAAAAGCTCTCTCTCTTTCTATTTCTCTTCTTTAAAATTGTGAGTATGATGAATCTCACAATATTATTATAAAATAATTTGATTAAGTTATGAATGGATCACAAGAAAGTGATATGAATTGTTATGTATTTGTAAATTATGTTGTGGACCTCTTGTTATGCTATTATATCATATATATGTTTTTATGTTGTAGTGATTATGTTGTAAATAATCCTATGCTATGTCATATGTGATTAATCATGCTATGCTATGTTATAAATCATGTTATGCCATGTTGTAAATCTTATATATGTTGTAGACCCCATATTATCACATATGTTGAAATACTTATGTTATATGATAATGATGTCATGTTAAGTTGTGTTGAATCATACAAGTTGTAAAATCATGATGTTATTATTTATGCGAATTGGATCAGGTTTAAATTTTATGTTTTTTTTATAATAGATCTTGATTATGGGAATTTGCCTATTGAGTTAGGTGTACCCATATACATGAATCTACAAATTAATTGGATCTTGAATATGGGAATTTGCCTATTAAGTTAGGTGTACCCATATACATGAATCTATGATTAAATGAATTTTGATTTTTGGGAATTTGCCTATTGAGTTAGGTGTACCCACATAAAACCATATTGTTAATGATGTTGATTCACACATGTCCTATACAAGTTTATGAAATTTGATCAAAATCATATTATGTGAATTATGAATGAGTTGACACCCTTAGATCCATGACATGTATAACCTTATGCAAGTTGTAATTTTGGATGTATGCAAGTTTCACCCCTTGTTATGATTTATTTAGTCATATATACATGTTGTTATTGTGATAATCTCTTTTATGCTAGGAGTTAGACTATTCGAGTCTAATATATATATTTTGCGAATAAACGTTCAAACGTGGGGTAGGGGTGATATTAGGAATTAATAAATTGGGTGCAATTTTGTATGATTTTGCACGCCTTGAATGGATGTCCATAATTGAGTCAATTATGGACATTGTTGAATTTGGAATTAATTAATAATTCAAGTAGGGAATTATTAAAATTGGGGAAAGTGGATTATTAATAATAATCAATGCTTAGGACACGAGGTTGGACCCGTTTGTGACGTAAACCTGCCCGGACCCGCCCGGCAAATCCAGTAGTCACAAATGTCTGCCCAATGTGAGAGGTCCTAGGCCCAAACTAAAGCATAACAGTTGTAAAGACACGAGGTTAGACTCTTTTATGGTGTAAGACTGCCCGGACCCGCCCGGCAAATCCAGCAGCCATAAATGCCAGTCTAATGTGAGAGGTCTTTATGAGGTTATGGCCTTAATGAATTAAGAAATACTTAGCCAGATAATCATGTAAGTTGGGACATGGGGGTTAAGTAGGTGTCTTGGGTGGCATGAGGAATCTAGTGGTTGCCTTTAGAGGCATTTGAAATACGATTAGACTTAACCAAATACACATGTAAATGAACATGACTAAGTGGGTTAAGTGGATGGACTAATGGGACAAGCTTAGGTGGAATGCTTGTGGGAAATAATGGGGGCCCATTTCAACCCGTATCCCAAAACGTATCTTTGTGGGCTCGACCCAAGTCGAGGACGGGACACGCATACTGGGTTTGACTATAAGAGGCCAAAACAGGGAGTGGTGGCAACGCAAGTCCAACGGGTTTCATATGCGTGTGTGGACCCGGGCTGGTAGGTAAGACGTTGTTGCATCGTGTAGGTATAAGCCGTGCATCTCCGTTATATCGGGTTGCCACTTTAGGGGAATGATACACCCCACTGTGGGGCCAGCACGGGTATCTACGAGTAGGGAGCCGATCGAAAAATGGAAAGTGGGGTACACCTAATGGAGATAGGGGCAGGCGGCACCTATGTAGTCAGCTAGGAGTACGTAAAGTCATTAAGAAAGTTTCTAAGTGAAGCTAAGTGGAATCAATCTTTAGGGTGACTGGTGTGGTACAGTATAGTGTTTATCCTTTAGTATTTAGGAGCGCCTATAACGTTGCCTTTAGCGATTGTCTATGTCCTTAATCTGCTCTTTCATAGACATTTCCTTGTTTTCCAGCTTATGCCTTAGTCTAGTTATTTTGATAATAGTATTGTAGAATTATCATACGCGCCAGACTTTATGTCTGACCCCCCCTTTTCCATCTTTTTCCCCCTTCAGGTCCTCAGGTTGGGCCAAGTTCTAGTGGAGTCTAATTGGATCGCTTATCTCTTGGAGAGCTTGGACTGCAGAAGTAAAGTCCAGCTTGTTATCTTTCTTTTTAATGGCTATTTATTGTAATGGGATTATGTATTTTGTTTTTGTGGAGACGGATGTTGTACTTGGTTATGATTTAAGGTTTTATGATGTAACAGACATATTTAATTTCCGCTGCAATAAAATGAAGTTTTAGATTTCCAAGTGCTATTTATTATCTGTCTTGTTGTAATTTCTCTGTTCTATATTCACTTATGACCTCCATGAAAGTTAATGCATTCCCTTTGTGAGTGACATTAATGGACGTGGGGTGTTACACGTGGTATCAGAGCATAAGGTTACCAGAACAGATAAAAATTTTAGAAAAATATTTTTCTAAAGTATTTTTGGAAGAAGTGCTTTCAAAAACATGTTATTTAAAGAGAGTTTTTATGCAAAACATAATCCCAAATAGCCATATCCTTATCTTTATCTTTCGAATTCTCCATTTTGAATCTTTCCTTTTCCGTTTCAGCATGGCTGAAGATCTTAATCTCCCAGAAGGTGTGACGGTTCCAGGGTGGTTTAGGAGATATTTGGAGGCTAGGGCCACCACTGCAGGCCCAACAGATGCTCCTCCACCCCCAGTTGCACCCATTCCTCCTCCTCGTGTTGACACTTTTGCAAAGACGTGCAAGGAATTTAAGGCTATGGGAGGAAAAACTTTTCAAGGGACTAAGACGTTTGTGGAGGCCAAAGACTGGCTTAAGGAGACTGAGGAATTGTTGGATATCTTTGAAGTGGAAGATGGGAGGAAAGTCCGTTTAGCTGCTTGGTTAATGAAGGGAGAGGCCTCGTTTTGGTGGGAGGTCACTAACGGGGAACGTCCAATTGATTCATGGGCGGATTTCAGACGAAGGTTTGAGGCAAAGTTTCTTTCAAGGGCAGAGGAGAATTTAAATATGGAAAAATTCCTGACATTAAAGCAAGGGAGCTTATCAGTGAAGGAATATGTCAATAAATTTAATCAGTTAGCAAGGTTTGGCTTGGAGTTGGTGAACACGCCAGAGAAGAAAGCTTTGAGGTTCGTTAGAGGCTTGAATGAACCGTTGCAAGGGTTGGCTATGACCCACATCCCTATGGGAGCCACCTTTGAAAGGCTAGTAGAAATGGCACTTATGCATGAGGATAAGGTAGTGGAAAAGAAAGGGGATCAGAAGAAACCCCAACAGCAAAATAAGAAGGGTGGTAAAAACAATAATGGCAAAGGGAAGAAGAGATGCTTCAATTGTGGGATGCCTGGCCATCTCAGCAAAGATTGTAGAAAGAAAAAGAAGACTGGTTGTTTTCATTGTGGAGATGCGGGACATTTGGTGAAGGACTGCCCAAAGAAGGGGCAGAGGGCAGGGTCTACCTCGGGAGGACAGGTGCAGGCTCTTATGGCACCAGGGCAGGCAAGGGGGCAAGTTCAGGCTATTGCGGCCCCACCGCTGCAAGAAAGAGATAGAACAATTTCTGTTGAAAGCTTAGTTTTTCTGTTTGATCATCCTGTCCGTACCTTATTCGATTCTGGCGCATCTCATTCGTTTATCTCTGCATCATTAGTTGAATTACTGCACTTGAACACCAGTTTAGTAGAGGATCCCTTGGTTGTTTCAAATCCAATTGGGGGTTCGGCTCATTTGACCATGATATGTTTGGATTTGAAAATCTCTATACTTAGCGTTGAATTTAGATGTGATGCTTATGTATTGTGCTTCACGGGCTATGGGCTAATTTTAGGAATGGATTGGTTATCTAGAAATGGGGCCATTCTTGATTGTGAAAGGAGAGTAGTTAGGCTTGTGACTCGCCTTGGTAATGCTCTCGACATCTTTTGTAATCCCACAAATTCCGTTATGCTACGTTATCTTGAATCGCTTGACGCGTCTGTAGAGAATCTGCGATCGGTAGAGGTGGTCCGGGAATATCCGGATGTGTTTGAGGAGGTGAAGGGCTTACCTCCAAAGCGGGAGATAGACTTTCGAATTTATCTTGTGGATAATGCTAAACCCGTATCTTTGCCAGTGCGCCACATGGCTCCTCGTGAAAGGAGGGAACTCAATAAGCAAGTGAAGGAGTTGCTTGAGAAGGAGTTCATAAGACGTAGTATATCGGAGTGGGGTGCTCCAGTAGTATTTGCCACAAAGGCGGATGGGTCCCTTAGCCTTTGTGTGGACTATAGAGAACTAAACAAGCTTACTAAAAAGAACCGACACCCACTGTCGAGGATTGACGATCTCTTTGATCAGTTAGTTGGCGCCTCAGTGTTTTCGCAGTTGGACTTAGCCATTGGCTTTCATCAACTGAGAGTGGCTGAGGATAGTATAGATAAGACTGCTTTTAGGACTCCTGACGGATTTTATGAATGGCTAGTGATGCCCTTTGGTTTGACAAACGCCCCCGCATATTTTGTTGATTTGATGAGTAGGGTGTTTAGGGAATACCTTAACAAATTCGTGGTAGTCTTTGTGGATGACATCTTAGTCTTTTCTAAGAACAAAGAAGAGCATGCCCTACATCTTAGGGAAATGTTGGAAACCCTTCGACCGCATAACCTTAAGGCAAAATTTTCTAAGTGTCACTTCTGGAGGAAAGAAGTACGGTTCTTAGGGCACGTGGTTTCCAAGGAAGGGATAGCAGTGGATCCCGCAAAGGTGGTGGCCATCCAAGATTGGAAGATCCCTAAAAATGTAACCGAAGTAAGAAGTTTCTTAGGGTTGGCTGGCTATTATAGGAAGTTTATCAAAGACTTCGCAAAAATATCAGCTCCATTAACACGGTTAACGAAGAAGAACCTGGTTTTTACGTGGGAAGAAGATTGCGATGATGCGTTCCAACGTTTAAAGAGAGCCTTAACTTCAGCCCCAGTCTTAGTGCTGCCAAACGGGAATAAGCCGTTTACCGTCTATACTGATGCTTGTGGGACGGGACTTGGCGCGGTCCTCATGCAAGAGGGAAGAGTAATAGCCTATGGTGGAAGGCAGTTGAGGGTTCATGAAAAGAATTACCCTACGCATGACCTTGAGTTAGCTGCAATTGTTTTCGCGCTTAAGTCTTGGCGTCACTATCTTCTTGGTGAGAAATTCGAACTGTTCACTGACCACAAATCATTAAAATACTTATTCTCTCAGAAGGATTTGAATTTAAGGCAGCAACGGTGGATGGAATTCTTAGCCTCCTACGATTTTGAAATAGCATATACCCCGGGCAAGGGTAACGTGGTAGCAGACGCCTTAAGTAGGAAAAGGTTGTCCCTGAGTCCGTTGTTTGTTGAACGACGAAGCTTAGAATTCATCTCCATGTTTGACTTTAGACCCTCCGTTGACCTAGTACCTGGTTTGTTAGCATCCTTGGAGGTTAGACCTACACTTCTAGGACGAGTTGGTGAGGCACAGCAAGACGACCCACAGTTGGTTGAGATAGTAGAAAAGCTCAAAGGAGGGGAGTCGTCTAGCCATCTTCGTAGGTATACCCTAGACGATAAGGGTTGGTTACGAAGGGATAATAGACTTTGTGTACCACAAGACGGAGACTTAAGGAAGGCCATTCTTGATGATGCTCATCGCTCAAAGATGACCATTCATCCCGGCGGAGACAAGATGTACAAAGATATGAAGCGAGTTTTCTTTTGGGCCGGTATGAAAAAGGATGTGGCCGAGTACGTCGCTAGATGCTTGGTGTGCCAACGAGTAAAAGCGGAACAAAAGAAACCTGGTGGGTTGCTTCACCCATTGGAAGTTCCACTATGGAAATGGGAAAGCGTCTCAATGGATTTTGTGGATGGATTACCAAGATCTAGGAAGGGTAATACGGGGATTTGGGTTATAGTAGATAGACTTACTAAGAGCGCCCATTTTATTCCCGTGAAAAGTAAGAGGACTGCTCCGTGGTTGTCTTCTGTATACATTAAAGAGATAGTTCGTTTGCACGGTATTCCTTCTAGTATAGTAAGCGACCGTGATCCCATCTTCACTAGCGAATTTTGGAAGAGTTTACAAGAGGCTGTAGGGACTCAGCTATGTTTGAGCACCGCATATCATCCTCAGACGGACGACCAGACCGAGAGGGTGAATCGTATTCTAGAGGATCTTTTAAGGCTTTGTATCCTAGACTTTTGGGGTACATGGGAAGAGCACCTTCCGTTGGTAGAATTCGCATATAATAATAGCTTTCAGTCTAGTATTGGCATGGCACCTTTCGAAGCTCTTTATGGAAGGCCTTGCCGTTCGCCTACATGTTGGTGGGAATCTACCGATAAAATCCTACTTGGGCCCGATATGGTTAGGGAAACCTCGGAGAAGATTGATTTGATTCGAAGGAGGATGAAAGCAGCACAAGATAGGCAGAAATCGTATGCTGATAAGAGGAGGACAGATCTTGAGTTTGACATTGGGGACATGGTTTTTATCAAAGTGTCTTCGTTACGGAATGTTGTTCGCTTTGGGTCCGTTGGGAAGTTAGCGCCAAGGTTTGTAGGGCCGTTTCCTATAAAAGACAGGATTGGGAAGATGGCGTATAGGGTGGAGTTGCCTGAGAAACTTAGTGGAGTACACGACGTATTCCATATATCACATTTGAGGAAGTGTTTGCACAAGACCGCGGAGGTGGTAGAGCCGAGCTTGCTTAAAGAGGTGGAAATAGAGCGTTATGCAACAATTAGACGAGCTCCTACATGCATTCTTGGGTCGGAGATCAAAAAGTCGAGGAACCGAGAGGTCAGACTAGTTAAAGTGCAATGGGGAGATGATGAGAGCAACGCTACTTGGGAGACAGAAGAGAAGATGCATTCGTTGTACCCTTTTCTTTTTGAGGATATGTCTTTTAATTTCTCCTTTATCGCTTAGCTTATCTTATCTTATCGTTAGTATGTCCTCTCATTAGTATCTTTGACCTTTAGTTAGGATAATCCTATAGTTGAAACATGTGTTTGAGACATGTTATGTATGATGGATGCAAAATGGACGCAAGTGTTTGCTAGTGGTTGCTCGTGGATGCATATATACACACACTTTAGGCACTAGATCGGCTCAGTCACTACATATTGCATATTGCATAAATGAATGTATTTAGTATAATGGATGTATAATGGTTGTACCATCATATGGATGCTGCATTTGGTTGAATGGATGTGCACGCATATAGAAGTAGTATGTAAGCAATTAGGATCTTTTGCATACATAATGGATGCATGGCACTATCATGAATTGCATCAAGGAGGTCAACTGAATCAGTGGACCGCCTGATTTTGCATTAGATACGGACATATACACACACTATGCATTTAAAAATAAAAGCATTAGAAGTCTATAAGGACAGTGGATGCCAGTGTTTGATGATTGAGTAGATGGTTGATTGGATGTTAGGTTAAACATTCTTCTTGACTTGAAGATTTCGGGGTCGAAATCCTTTAAGGAGGGGAGAATGTAACACCCCGTAAATCAGTTAATACTAATATTCACAAATGAAAGAATAATTAATTTCAAATATAAGAATATTGGGAAGCAGGCTACGCCATTGTGTTCGTCTCGGAAAAATACGCGAAATAGAGTCCAAAATTTTGAAAATCGGAGTTCGTATGACCAAGATATGGCCTCGAGAAGTTTCACGAAAAATTCAAATTTTAAAACAGATTTCAAAAACACAGAAATGGAGGCAGGCGGGAAAACTCCCGCCCAGACCAGGTCGACCTGGGGGTCGACTTGGGAGTCGACCTGGGGGGGGGGGGCAGGTCGACACTAGAGTCGACCTGGGCGTCGACCTCCCTGGTCGAGCCCAGGTGACCTGGGTGCATCTGGTTGGGTTTTCGGGCTGTGTTTTGAGGGCTAGACGAAATCTAATGGATCTAATCTATTCTAGGGTAAATCCAATGGCCTAAATGCATCCTAACATCTATAAATAAGTGGGTAGACTCTAACCCTAAATCACTTGAAAAATTGGAGAGCTACCGACATGCCGTTGCCATGGAGTTCAGCGTAGCCATCACAAACTAAAGAAGAAGAAGGCCTAATCTACAAACTAAATCTACTCAAATCAAATCAAAAGCTCTCTCTCTTTCTATTTCTCTTCTTTAAAATTGTGAGTATGATGAATCTCACAATATTATTATAAAATAATTTGATTAAGTTATGAATGGATCACAAGAAAGTGATATGAATTGTTATGTATTTGTAAATTATGTTGTGGACCTCTTGTTATGCTATTATATCATATATATGTTGTTATGTTGTAGTGATTATGTTGTAAATAATCCTATGCTATGTCATATGTGATTAATCATGCTATGCTATGTTATAAATCATGTTATGCCATGTTGTAAATCTTATATATGTTGTAGACCCCATATTATCACATATGTTGAAATACTTATGTTATATGATAATGATGCCATGTTAAGTTGTGTTGAATCATACAAGTTGTAAAATCATGATGTTATTATTTATGCGAATTGGATCATGTTTAAAATTTATGTTTTTTTATAATAGATCTTGATTATGGGAATTTGCCTATTGAGTTAGGTGTACCCATATAAATGAATCTACAAATTAATTGGATCTTGAATATGGGAATTTGCCTACTAAGTTAGGTGTACCCATATACATGAATCTATGATTAAATGAATTTTGATTTTTGGGAATTTGCCTAAAACCATATTGTTAATGATGTTGATTCACACATGTCCTATACAAGTTTATGAAATTTGATCAAAATCATATTATGTGAATTATGAATGAGTTGACACCCTTAGATCCATGACATGTATAACCTTATGCAAGTTGTAATTTTGGATGTATGCAAGTTTCACCCCTTGTTATGATTTATTTAGTCATATATACATGTTGTTATTGTGATATTCTCTTTTATGCTAGGAGTTATACTATTCGAGTCTAATATATATATTTTGCGAATAAACGTTCAAACGTGGGGTAGGGGTGATATTAGGAATTAATAAATTGGGTGCAATTTTGTATGATTTTGCACGCCTTGAATGGATGTCCATAATTGAGTCAATTATGGACATTGTTGAATTTGGAATTAATTAATCATTCAAGTAGGGAATTATTAAAATTGGGGAAAGTGGATTATTAATAATAATCAATGCTTAGGACACGAGGTTGGACCCGTTTGTGACGTAAACCTGCCCGGACCCGCCCGACAAATCCAGTAGTCACAAATGTCGGCCCAATGTGAGAGGTCCTAGGCCCAAACTAAAGCATAACAGTTGTAAAGACACGAGGTTAGACTCTTTTATGGTGTAAGACTGCCCGGGCCCGCCCGGCAAATCCAGCTGCCATAAATGCCAGTCTAATGTGAGAGGTCTTTATGAGGTTATGGCCTTAATGAATTAAGAAATACTTAGCTAGATAATCATGTAAGTTGGGACATGGGGGTTAAGTAGGTGCCTTGGGTGGCATGAGGAATCTAGTGGTTGCCTTTAGAGGCATTTGAAATACGATTAGACTTAACCAAATACACATGTAAATGAACATGACTAAGTGGGTTAAGTGGATGGACTAATGGGACAAGCTTAGGTGGAATGCTTGTGGGAAATAATGGGGGCCCATTTCAACCAGTATCCCAAAACGTATCATTATGGGCTCGACCCAAGTCGAGGACGGGACACGCATACTGGGTTTGACTATAAGAGGCCAAAACAGGGAGCGGTGGCAACGCAAGTCCAACGGGTTTCATATGCGTGTTTGGACCCGGGCTGGTAGGTAAGACGTTGTTGCATCGTGTAGGTATAAGCCGTGCATCTCCGTTATATCGGGTTGCCACTTTAGGGGAATGATACACCCCACTGTGGGGCCAGCACGGGTATCTACGAGTAGGGAGCCGATCGAAAAATGGAAAGTGGGGTACACCTAGTGGAGATAGGGGCAGGCGGCACCTATGTAGTCAGCTAGGAGTACGTAAAGTCATTAAGAAAGTTTCTAAGTGAAGCTAAGTGGGATCAATCTTTAGGGTGACTGGTGTGGTGCAGTATAGTGTTTATCCTTTAGTATTTAGGAGTGCCTATAACGTTGCCTTTAGCGATTGTCTATGTCCTTAATCTGCTCTTTCATAGACATTTCCTTGTTTTCCAGCTTATGCCTTAGTCTAGTTATTTTGATAATAGTATTGTAGAATTATCATACTCGCCAGACTTTATGTCTGACCCCCCTCTTTTCCATCTTTTTCCCCCTTCAGGTCCTCAGGTTGGGCCAAGTTCTAGTGGAGTCTAATTGGATCTCTTATCTCTTGGAGAGCTTGGACTGCAGAAGTAAAGTCCAGCTTGTTATCTTTCTTTTTAATGGCTATTTATTGTAATGGGATTATGTATTTTGTTTTTGTGGAGACGGATGTTGTACTTGGTTATGATTTAAGGTTTTATGATGTAACAGACATATTTAATTTCCGCTGCAATAAAATGAAGTTTTAGATTTCCAAGTGCTATTTATTATCTGTCTTTTTGTAATTTCTCTGTTCTATATTCACTTATGACCTCCATGGAAGTTAATGCATTCCCTTTGTGAGTGACATTAATGGACGTGGGGTGTTACAAGTTACCATGCAGCGGAAAATAATACAAAAACACAACTGAAAGAAATATACGGATACAGAGCTTTCCGAATATCATTCTAGCTGTAAACCTGGATCTTGTGAATATAAATCTGCAAAACCAAAACTATAGCTGCCCGTGCAGAATATAGGGGCACCCATAGTTTAGGTTTAAACAATAAACTCCAGGTCAGTCATGTGACTGGTGTGAGAACAAAAACAGTTATTTAAAACTTTACTTTAAATCAGATATATCAAGGGACCACGCCGTATAACACGGAACGGGTTTCCTCCCAAGAATAGCAGTGCATATAACAAAATAGTGCAATGTTTTTTGGAAAAATAAAGCTATTATAAGACCCAAGTCCTATAATAGCCAAACATGCTTGGTACGTTAAAACAAATCATTTGATACTGTTATAAGTGCATAGTGTATAAAACAACTTCAAATATAAATGTATCAATCCTAGACGGCATGGGTACCATATATCATGTCGCCAATACTAGGCTCTATAATCAAAACTGCAATTGTCACGTATTGGAAGTTGGATTTCCATCTGTGAACCAAGGCAAGCGATCGTCCTTACCGCTTCAATACTCTTTAGCCCGAGCCTCAGGACCCAGACTCAGGTGGGCCCTTGGATCGTCAGGGACGGTCCACTCGAAGTGGATTAAAATGCCTGAACAATGCGTTTCCCCACCCTATGGGGCGTAAACTGGTCATACTCGACCAAACTATCGGCCCCGGAACGACCGATATAACCGAGGCACCTCGCTACCCATTATCCACATAAGTAAAATGTCAGGGCGTGCAAAACGCTAACACCACTCCTAGCTAGAAAGAAACACATGTCCTCCCTGAAGTCCTCTCCCGTTTCTAGTCCACACCGGGGTGTGAGGCTCGCGAATTAACGCTACACAAAGCTACGCTATATTAAAGCCATGCTTTGATCATCAATCACAAGACTCTGCTTTTCAATAGAGGCCCTGATCATTTGCATCTCAGCATGCCACACAGACAATTCACGTTATGCAACCGATGTATCAATCCCACAGAATGAAATCCGATGTCAGACACACATCCATTTACAAGTTCGTTCTGGGTCTGAATGAAATCGGAGGCACCTTATTCCTCCCTCATATGTCCAATACGGGGGAGAGGCCCTCGCATACCCGTCAATCTCCAAGTACGTCTAGACGATCACCACTTATTACCTCGCCTTGGGTGTACAGCCTAATCAAGACATCAATAATCATCCAAACATTGTGAATACCTCTGGTCTTCAACCACCGTCTTCATCATCGACATATCGTCAAATCAGTTATTCAGAATGGGCTAAACCTGGTCTTTCTGAACAACTCGCGTATATAATAAACAAGTGCTATAAAAACACAACATACGCCTCATTCCAATCCAGAATATTCCTTTATTCAAATATTCTTATACTTTGGGAAAGGTTCCCATTAATTTTATCAAAGATAAATTCTTTAAATTTATTCTTTAATCTTCCTTTGGATATCATTTCAATCTAATTAAAGATGCATTAAAACTCCACTTGGTTTTAATCTTCCGAAAAATCAATATTAACGGTTGTTTAACTTAGGAAATCATATCATGTCTATAACTGGGTTAAAGAACCAATGTCATTTAAAACACGTTTCACGATAAACCCAAAATCACATTCCATTCCATCAGCCTTTAACCGTAAATTAGCAAGTGAACAATTCCCTGAGTATTAACCCCGAAGGCCGAAACAAACATCAGATCAATACCCAGGAAACCATTCAACTTAGCTAATCTCCAGTTAGTTTCTGATTTTCTTAACTCCATTGGGTCTAAGAACAGTATTATTAAAGACACCATTCAAGACAATCCAAAATCTTATTCCTGTCTTTAACTGGATTAAAGAACCAATGTCCTTTAAAGCACGGTTCACGATAAACCCAAAATCACATTCCATTCCATCAGCCTTTAATCGTAAATTAGCAAGTGAACAATTCCCTAAGTATTAACCCCAAGGCCGAAACCAACATCAGATCAATACCCAGGAAACCATTCAACTTAGCTAATCTCCAGTTAGTTTCTGATTTTCTTAACTCCATTGGGTCTAAGAACAGTATTATTAAAGATACCATTCACGACAACCCAAAATCTTATCCCATTGTTAATCGGGTTAAAGAACAAGTGTTATTTAAAATACCGTTCACGATAAACCTTGTAACGACCCGGATTTTCGGCGGCTTTGGTTATCGACATAAGCTCGATGTCGATAACCAAAACATCGAAAAATCCTGGTAATTAATGAAAGAAATTAGAGGGTGAGAATAGATAAGATGGAAACTTAGAATAGAAGAAGAAGAAGAAGAACACAACATCAGAGTAACACGAACCTCACAGCGGAACGAATAACATATAATAGATAACATAACTTTGAAATATAACAGTTATGTATACAATAGCACTTATCAGAGTACAACACTTACAACAACAGCGGAAATAATAATAGCTATAGAATCCCGAAGCCTCCTGCTCCAAGCTCTCCAAGTATATCTGTAAAACCCCGACTACTTGACTGCCCGTACAAATTTAGGCACCCAAGAGTTTAGGGAAAACAACAAAGTAAACTCCGGGTCAGTCATGGGACTGGTGTGAGTAAAACAGTTTAAACAGGTATATGAACAAGTAAACGATATCTCATAAGACCACGCCGCAGAACGGAACGGGTTTTTCCCTTATGAAAATCCAAAATATCTTTATATCAAAAACCTCTTGATATTATAATAATGTCTATGTACAAATAGATATCAACTAGCAGAAACGCTTTCATCTCACGTTCTACATATATAGTATACAATCAAAATCGCAAGCACGTATTGGATAATGGATTTCCAACTATGACAAGGTATGGAACCATCTTCCGATCAGTGTACTCTAGGAACGATACACTGGAGTTCAACAAGAACATCTTGTAACTCAGCCACACATGACCGACCACTCATTTCGCTTGAGTGTATCGAATGTACATCACCAACGATTGGGATCAGCAACCGTTCCCGTATATATATGGGACAACATTGATAAATTTAAGAAATAAATGAATATTCTCTAGATAGGTGACTATACACCCTACTTCGGTGCGACCGACTTAGCCATGCTGCCTGCCCGATTTCTGTCATTTACCGGTTGATGAGGCTAGAAGCTACGCTTTATCATTACATCAGATTCACTTCGAATATCACATTGTCAGATCCATCGAAAATCACTAATTGACGTCTACAATAGTACATTACGTGTTAGCTAAAGAAGTTTCCTTCTTCGCTTCCACTCTGGTACGGTTGAAGAAATCAATGTACGTGACCTTTCTGGAAATACTCTGTCAGACATTCATTCATACAAGTCATCCTCATTCACTTAGAATGTCACATTGTCATACCCGCCAAATCACAAATTGATTTATCCAAAAGTAACACGGGTATACAGCTTAGAGAAACGAATTCCTCCGCCACCAAACGTGAATACGTTTGAACAGATCAACTTACGCGATCCATTGGATATACTCTGTCAGACCTTCGTCCATACAAGTTGTCCTGGGACTGGACAAACCGAAGGCACTATTCAGTATATCCATCTTAGTCACTGTTATCTAAGACTCATACAACAGCCCTTGCATTTTTCTCCGTCTTCAATTATCTTTGGCATATATGATTCGCGATGCTTATGCCAATACAGAGTGGTTCTTTTGATAATAATCCAACCGGTCTCTCCATATTAACAACGTTAAAATGGTCAAAACTTCGATAGTCTGTGATTTAACTATCAAAGAAAAACCGGTGTGCAAACAACGATATTATTTCCAGATGGAAATTATATCGATCAATCATCAACATATATCTATATATATATATATATTCACATTGCCTTATTTTCTATGTTTAGAAAATATATGTTATTAACACTGGAAAACGTTTCCATCTGCTTATTTACAAATCACTACTCTTCCCCAACTATCAGTCCCTGACTATAAACTAGTATGAGAACAATCCCCTAAGTATAAATCCCGAAGGCCGAAACCAACATCAGATAGGCACTTAGAAAACCATTCAATTTACTAATCTCTAGTCAGTTCTAATTTTACTTAACTCTATTTGATTAACTCTAACTGGTTAATTCTAACCGATCAACTCTAACCGGTCAACCTTAATTAATTAACTCTAACTGGTTTTACTTGGTTTGACTAACTCAATTTATTAACTCGACTGACTAATTCAACTCGATTAACCTAACTTGATTTAATTATCTCGATTAACTGAACTAATCTCTTTGATTAACTCAACTAATTCACTTTGGTTAACTTAACCAATTCACTTAACTAATTCACTTAGTTTAACTTAACTAATTCACTTAACTCCTGTCGAATAAACTATATTCGATAACTCCTCTAACTCTATTCGAATAAACTATATTCGATTAACTCATTTACTCTATTCGAATAAACTATATTCGATTAACTCCTTTTCTCTATTCGAATAAACTATATTCGATCAACTCATTTGATTTAACTCTAATCGATTAACTCCATCGAATAAACTATATTCGATAACTCCTTCGATTTAACTAATATTCTATAACTCACTTCGATTAACTAATAATCAATAACTCCTTCGAATAAACTATATTCGATAATCTCCTCTCGAATAAACGATATTTGATAATCTTCCCTTTCGATTTAACAAATCGATAACTCCTTTTCGAATAACTAAATTCGATAACTCCTTTCGATTTAACTAATCGATAACTCCTTTCGATTTAACTCATCGATAACTCCCTTCGATTTAACTCATCGATAACTCCCTTCGATGAAACTAACATCGATACTCCTTTCGATGAAATTAACATCGATTTACTCCTTTCGATGAAATTGACATCGATTTACTCCTTTCGATGAAACTAACATCGATCAACTCCTTTCGATGAAATTAACATAGATTTAATCCTTTCGATGAAACTAACATCGATCAACTCCTTTCGATGAAACTAACATCGATCAATTTAACTCGACGAACTTACTCGACTCACTTATCTCGATAATCTAACTCAAGAACTTAACTCGATTAACTTATCTCGATAATATAACTCAAGAACTTAACTCCTATCGAATAACTAATATTCGATTTAACTTCATTCGCTTGACTCTAGATCGCAGCGATCACAATGGTTACGCCTGACTCCCTCAGGAAACATCCGACCGCCGTAGGCTATTTACAGCCCTGCGAATTACGCTAGCAGTCGTACGAGATGGCAACTTATCCTGAATAACTCTGTTTGACTAACTCTATCTCAAATAACTATATTTGATAACTTCTACTTCGAATAAGTGGTATTCGATAACTTAACTCGATTATCAACTCGAAAATCTTAACTCGAATCGATTAACTCCAACTGATTAACTTGACTTACTTAACTCACTGGTTAACTTGACTTACTTAACTCACTGGTTAACTCTATTTAACTAACTCGACTCGACTAATCCCTTTCGAATAGCATATTCGTTTTACTAACTTTCGAATACCATATTCGATTTACTCCCTTTGAATACCATATTCGATTTAACTCCTTTCGAATACCATATTCGATTTACTTTATTCACTTTATAAAGATTTCCTTTTTAACAACGTTTTATTCATTTGAAAAGATTTACTTTTAAATAACGGTTCTACACTTTAAAAATGATTTCCTTTTTTTAATGTTTCCTTTTCAATTCTATTTGTAAATGGTTTACAAATATTTCCTTTTCAAATTTATTCTTGAAATATTCTAACTCCATAAATTCTCTGAAAAATTTGCCATAACCTCCTTTGTAACGGGAGCATCGGGAAAATCTCCAAACCCGCCACACAGGCCTTTCCATTCAAAAAGGAAATGGTTTGTAATTATTTCCTTTTTGAATATCTCCTATTAATAAATATTCCAATTTATAAACATTTCTTATTTATAAATATTCCACTTTATAAATATCTCTTATTTATAAATATCCCATTTTTATAAATATTCTAATTTCAATATCACTTTGAAAATCCCCTTATCAACATCCCGGTATGTTATGGTATTCAATCATATCAAATCACGATGTTCAATATCGTCCAAGCACATATAATCGCCCATAGATTTTATATCACATCATATAACAATATATGAAAAACAATAAAATAGCTGTTGAGGAATCCAGTCGGATTCCTCCAACCTGTCTCCCTGCATCCACAGATGTTACATAATATGATTATCATCACTTTCAGTTCAATATAAATTATTCTGATAGCAAAAATCAATATATAAATATTTAACGGTTTATATATATATATATATTTATATATATATATAATTTCCACTAACTGACTAGCAGTTCAATCAATCAACCAACACAAAGCAAATCAACAGATGATTAACAGTTCTAAGAATACATTATAAAGATATAACTGTTTAGAGTTGGTGAGTTTTACTCACATTGGCGCGTTAATCGTTAAATAACGGTTTGCGTTATTTGACTGCGTCAGACAATTTGTTTCGCCATAAATTGTAACGTGCTCCAATCCACTTCCAGTTAGTTCCATTGTGGAGCTCTCATCCATACGGTCCCAACGAAGCTTACGGTTCGTCAATTTGATATCGTATGGAATAGATATTTAATTTACAAGATTTTACACAATTTAAGTATAAACTAAACCAAATAATTATCCACTTGGGCTTAACCTTTTTCCATCGGGCCCAATACCCTTTTGAAAGCCCGTTCCCATTTCTACCCGTGTACTAGCCCACGTCTGCACCTTCTCCCCCACCCACAAAACACGATCTCCAGTAACTACCGAACACCCTCCACCATTTTCAAACCAAAATACCACATCACAACACCACTGATTTCAAAACCGAACTAAGTCCAACGTTCTTCTCTTCAACTACCCTCCACCATCGAGCCAAAATTGCTCCTCTCGTTCACGAAATAGCATCAGGTCCTTCCGCACTCCCCTAAGCATCGCTCGACACCAACAAACCCAGAAACCCACCAAAATCCGTGTACAAGTCACTCATCACTCCATAAAACCAAAACCATAACCCATTTCAAGCATTAATGCCTCCATCTCCCTTAAACCGTAACCCTAGCGTCTCCTGTTTAAACTCCAGTCCACACAGCATGTGTCGAACTCAGTGAAACTGGCATGAAAAGGATGAGCACCACACCAGGAATCGAAATACCAAACCCTTTGGATTTTAGGAACTTGTTTTGATTTTATTTTGATTTTTGTTTGGGATTTCTCTCTTGCGGTTTACTGTAAAAAGTAGAAGAGCGGCGGAAAATTAGTTTTTGACCAGAAGAGAGGTAGTTTTAGGGTTTAGAAATAGGTTAGGGTTTATATAGGATTTTTATAATATTTATTTATTCGAATATTATATTTATATATAGCCAACCGTTGTTTGTCTTCGGCTTTAAAAATTCCTATGACCACATACAACATCTAAAAATCATGAAAATGGACATGAAGCTAGAGTTTGACATTGCGGACCCAACGAAACTAGTTTCGTCGAATTCCGACTCCGTATGCTCACACAGCGTATTTTTAACCGTCAAAATACTGACTATTTTTCACTCTAAAAATCCGTACGACCACACAGTGACTCTAAAAATCACGAAACTGGAAATCTAACAAATATTTGACGTTGCGGATCAAATAAAATTAGTTTCATCGAATTCTGAGGTCGTATGAAAAAACTGGCTATTTTTAAAGCTCTGGATGACCCATTTAAATATATAAATATAATTAAATTAAATATTTATAAATAAATATTATCGTATATATTCATAGTGGAATACCATACAACTCCAATATATCTCTAACTGAATTTACAGCTTGATATTTAAATCCTGATTAAATCGATATTCGATTTATAATGAAATTCCTTTTTGAAATATAAATAATTCCTTTATAAATTATAAAGGAATTCCACAGCGACTTTTCTGAAATTTGATTTGGACGTACATCAAAATCTACACGACGAAATCCCGATTTTTCTCTTCCACTAGAAAGATATACTCCACCAGCTCCACACGTTTCTTGTTTCACAGAAATCCGGCTTAAAACGAATCCTGTACATTCAGTTGAAGTTCAAATCGCCAAATAGCGAACTACCGCGCCATTTCAAGCTCTATTTTAATTATATTATATTTATACGTTCAAACTGACGTCGATTAAATATATTCGTCAATATAATTCAACTCTAAGCTGAATTAAATCTAAGGGACGACCCCGTTCACCTTATATTGTGATTTCCAATATTTTTGATTATTTCTGAATTAAATATATTATTTAATTTAATTAAATATTCCATATTATTTAATTAACGACGATTTAATTCCCTAAATCACTATTTATATAATTAAATAAATTAATTACACCCCTGGAAAATGCGGGTCATTACAAACCCAAAGACCAATTTCAATTCCATTCCAATTAAATATCAATAATTGATATACTTCATTAATTCTAAATAAAAAGATTTAATCTTTTCTCAACTAGGTTCGAGAATAGTGTTAATGAAGACACCATTCAACCCAAAATCCAATTTAATATTAAATACAAGGCTCTGAATAGAAAATATATCGGCTTATATTCAATATCAAATTCTGAAATCAACAAATATCGTATTGGAATAACGATATATCTATATCTTCCAAATTCCTCCACAATATTCGCCCAATCACGGAGTCCAATATCGAAATATTCCGAAGATAATTTCGATTTAAATCCATTCCAATTCATATATTGGAAATCCTGGTTATTTTTAAAACCATTTCAAATCCAATTTTAAAATATTGGATTTTTAATTATAGTTCAAAACTAGTTCATTTCGAAAAAAATATATTTTTATCTTTTCAAATATGGGATTATTCATCCCAATTCTTTCCAAATCATTTATTATGATTTTACACAAATTATTGATATTTTTAATAATTTTATCAAAGCATGTACACTCGATTTCCATACACGGCCATCGAACTGCACTTACAGCGACTTTTTCCAAATTGATTTGGACATAATTCCAAATCCAACCGTTAGATTTCAAATCTCTAATATTCGTTAAAAAGCTCTTTTCGGTGTGAACCTAACGGTTCTGCTTTTAGGAGAATCCGACGGTCGGATCTCCCGTAATGCCCTTTCGAAGTCAATGGTTGAAATTCGCGAACTGCCGCAGCGCGGCGCATTCTATTCAGGCCATTATATATTATATATATTTCATCGATTTCCATTTAAAACATATTTTATAAATCGTTTTAAATTCGTTTTCAAAACGATTTCAACTTCATATTCTATTTCAAATCAAAATTGAATATTTCATATCATCGATATATAAATGATAGTATTTTCAAAACATTATATTTTGAAATCAATTCCCTTTTCGATATTCATTATAGAAATAAATAAAATCGATATAAATATCGTTCACGTCAAAATGGCGTAAATCTAATCAACACGGCTTTATATATTTAAATATTTTCGTGTCCATCCCAAATCGGCCATTAAAATCAGATTTTGATTTTTTACTAAATATTATTTTAAAAATATTCGTTATTTTAAAATGTTCGTTGTTTTAAAATATTCCTTCTTTCTGAACTGGAATCAGACACAGTCAATTACCATATAATGTTATTCATATGGATTTCATACACACGTGTACATAACAATAATCAATTACAATCAACCATCATCCAGAGTGCATTCTACACTGCATAAGCATCAAATATAAATATTTAACTCATATAACAGTCTGTCAACCAATCGATTGACATACAGCTAATTATTGGGACTAGTGTATATCATATATCATCCCAATACCCGTGTGGGGTTTCAATCAACAAATAATGAATTTTATTTGTGTAGTTGGGCGATGTGTAAAATTTATCATCCCAATCAATATCAGTCAAATGTGTGTACATAAACAAATCATCCGATTTGTTTATAAATATTTATTTTATTCATATACACGTTAAAAATTATATTTTTAACTACAAATATTTTATTCCATTCCACATCACACAATCAATTTTCACAACACAAACAAACAAGTAGTCCATGGTCTGTGGACGACGGGGGTCGGGTGCTGCTAAGCACCGTTTACATCCAAGTATATATTTGAACTAGAAAATAAATTTAAAGTGAGGAGTTCTCACCTTTGGGATCCACTCCGCCATTCTCTATTGTCGCTCAGATTTGCCTTTTTGATTCCAACGCAGTCTTCTCTACGCTGTTCATATTAAAAATCACATTTTTATGCCGCTACAATATGGATAGCAATCGAATCTTTCTATCGATAATGAATATATAAAAATCACATTTTTACATTGCCATTCAAACGATAAAGATCATATTTTTACTTCGCTAACTTAATAATAAAAATCATATTTTTATTTACCTTTCATGCATATAAAAATCCTAATTTTACTTCACTTCCTAGATCATAAAAATCGTATTTTCTCTCGCCACTCTTTACATAAAAATCACATTTTTATATATAACGATCGTACTTTTATATTTCTACTACATATGTAAAAATCACATCTTTTCTATACCATTCAAACAATAAAAATCAAATTTTTATTTGCCCTTCACACAAGTAAAAATCCATTTTTTATCTCGCTTTGCGCACATTAAAAATCGAACTTTTATGTTTTATAAAAATCAAACCTTTATATTTTAAAAATCATAGATTTTATATTTTAGAAATCAAATTTTCACAACGCTATTCTATATATAAAAATCAAAATTTTACAACGTTAAAAATCATATCTTTTTACTTTTAAACATCTAATCTTTTTTATTGCTATTCATATAATTAAAAACTGAAAATAAAAACAAAGATGTTTATATTTGAAAATCAAATCACTTACATTGTTTTTCAGCAAATGGGGGGGAGGGGTTTTCAGTCGCCCGCTGCGGTGGGCCTGGCCATCTATGGCGGCGCGGCTTCGAGCTAGGGTTTCCTGACATTGTCGCGAGGGGGTTGGTCAGTAGGAAGGAGAGGCGGAGCAGGAGGGGGGAGGAGCTAGGGGTCGCGCAGCGAGGTGGTTGCCACGGTGGTGCGTCGGCTGGCGTCGCGGAAGGAGGAGGGGTAAGGCAGTGAGATCGTCGATCGATTTTGAGGGGGGGCCTGAACGTTTTAAAGAGAACAAATATTTATGAGGGTTGACCCCCCTTTTGACCAAGGATATTTATTTATATTTAATTTCATTTTTAATTCGATCTCCAAACTAGACGCAACGGCTGTCGTCTCTAGCGTATTACCCCTATTCCGAACACAATAGGACATGCCCGATAAGCCAATTCTATCATTTCGATCAGTTTCCGTCAAAATCAAAATATAAATCTATATATTGAATTTGAACGCACATTTCAATTTACCAAGGGCACATACGGACTCTAAAAATTCCGGAAAAATAAATCTAGCTATATTATGACGATATGGTTCTAACAAAACTAATTTCGTCAAATTTGGAGACCGTTTGAAAAATGGTCATTTTCTGATCGATCCAAATTGACTAAAACTGTCAAAACACGTTTTCCTTTGTCACGCTCACATATTAATTCCAAAAATTATGAATTTTGGAATCTAACAATAATTTGACATTTCGGATCCAACAAAAGTGGTTTCGTAAAAAACGGAGGTAGTTTGCAAAATGGCTATTTTTAAGAGCTATATTTTCCATAGTGACTATTCTGAATTTTCAATTGGACATACCTTTTAATCCCCGCTATGAAATTTCAATTTTCTGAATTCGTTGGAAAGATATTCTCAAATAGATTCATATATTTTTGGTTTCACTAAAATCCGGTTTATTTTGAATCTTGTACATTCATTTGAAGTTTGAAATCGAATTTTCAAACTACCGCGCGATTTTCAATTCCTTTTATAATTTAAAATAAATATTTATATTCTAACGTCGATTCAAATAAATATATACATTCTAATTCTATTCAAAATAAATTTCTCTTCGTTTAAAATAATCATTTTAAATATTCAGAATTCATCAAAATTGCAAAAATAAATTTTTTAAATTAGTTCAGATTTTCTGGGTTATTACAGGTTAGCTTATCTGCTCGTTCTTTACTGTCTACTTGGATATCCTACTCACCTTTTGTAGATGCATAGTTTTTGTCCATCTTAGTAGTTCACCCTTGGACATGACATTGTATATTCTTTTGTGGGGTTTTTGATGTATGGACACGTATGTATATTTTGTAGTAACTATCAGACTTATCAATGTATGATGTATCATATGGGATGTATGTGTATGTATATGTATCGGTGACTGTTCTGTATCTGTGATCTATATTATATTATATTTTGTTCTGAATAGATCCTAAAGCCACCATAGTGGTGTATAGAATAAGCATTAGGCATGTTACAAGAAAAAAAGTCCTGACATATTTAATACTTATTATATGCAACATTATGGATGGTCGCTCTTATATGTCCTATTCTTTGAATTAATAGACAGTATTACCAGCTAATACTCTTTGCTAATGTGGGTCTCGGGCCGGGGCATCACATATATATTTAACTCGATATGAGATTTCTATGAGCTTATTGGGCAAACTGCTTGGTTTTTTTATTTTCTTTTTGAATGGAAACAACCTAGAGAGGAGAGTTGTAGCTGTACCGATTGAGCCGTACAAAGGAGATGTTTGCGAAATTTTCCGGAAATTCAAGGAATTAGAATATTATTAAGAAATTTGGTAACAAGAAATCAATATAGAGAACTCGACAAGGAAACGAAATTAACGAAATATTAAAAGGTGTCAGTGATTTTTTGATGGATGTTTGTTTTCCGTTAATAGTTAAATCACCAGCTATCAAAGATTTTTTTACCATCGTTGTCAATACGGAGAGACCGGTCAGATTTAATACCCGAAAACCACCCCGTAGAGGCATAAGCGTTGCGAAATAGATTATGCTGAAGATAATTAAAGACGGAGTGAAATGCAAGGATTGTTCTATTTACAGGATGGTGCCTTCGGTTTGTCCAATCCCAGAACAACTTGTATGGACGAATGTCTAATAGAGTATTCCTAACAGATCACATAAGACGATCTTTTCAAGATATTACGTTTAGTGGCGGAGTAATTCGTTTCTCTTAGCCTTTTATACCCATAATATTTTTGGAAAGATCAACCAGTGATTTGACGGGTTTGATGATGTGACATTCAAAGTGAATGATGGCCAGATGTTCTAAAAAGTTAACATAGCCCCAAGCCTCACAACCGGGTATGACAAAGAATGGGCAAATAGCATGGCTAGTTGGGTCATACCCAAACAGGGTGTATTATCAATGATCTAGAGAAAATTCATATGTTCTTCTTTCGATTATGTATCTTACTGATTACGGTTGGATGGCCAACAACCGTGGGTGATAATACATTCGGTATACTTAAGCTAAATGAGTAACCGGTCATGTGTGGTCGGGTTGCAAGATGTTCTTACTGAACCTTAGTGTTTCCCCTCCAGAGTACATTGATTTGATGGTGGTCCAGTACCTTGTCATAGTTAGAATCCAATCTCCAATAATTGCCCTGCGGTTTTTGATTTTATACTAAGTATGTGGAGCGTGAGATGCAAGCATTCTGCTAGATGGTTATTTATTTGATTAGACATTATTATAATTTCACCGATTTTGATATCAAAAATATTTTGGGTTATTATAAGGTAAAAACCGTCCAAGTTTATGTGTGGGTTGGTCTTACTATTATCCTTTTCCTTCAAAAGGTTTTTCATAGTTAAACAATATGGTTGGAGTTTTCTTACACTACTCCTTGTTTCTTATTGTGTGCTTGGTACACATGATAGGGGGTTATCGCTTTGCTTTAGGTGGCGAACGGGAGACTCTTACCCCTACATGTCCCAAAAATGTGGGTTGGTTTCGAGTCGAGAGGCTGGTCGTAAAACAAGGTGTTGGGATACCAGTGTAAGCCACGGTGGGAGGTTAGCCCACTGGATGATGGTTGAAAAGCCTAGTCTCTTTACATAGTAGGAAGAGAAGAATATTAATTTAGTGTAGAATCTGATAATTTGAATTGAACCTTCGAATTAATGTACTCCAAATTCTCTTAAAAATATATAAGGATCTGATTTAGAATCTCATACATATATTATATGTAACACCTCACGTCCATTAATGTCACTCACAAAGGGAATGCATTAACTTCCATGGAGGTTATAAGTGAATATAGAACAGAAAAATTACAACAAGACAGATAATATGTAGTACTTGAAAAATCAAAAACTTCATTTTATTGCAGCGGAATTTAAGCATGTTTGTTACATCATCAAACCATAAATTATAGTCAAGTATATTATCCATCTTGCTAAAACAATATTACATAATCCCATTACACAAACAACCATTAAAGAAGATAACAAGCTGGACTTTACTTCAAGGGTCCAAGCTTTCCAAGAGAGATGAAGCAATCCAATCAAACTCCACTAGAGTTGGGTCCAACCCGAGGACCTGGAGGGGAAAAAAGGATAGAAATGGAGGGGGTCAGACATAAAGTCTGGCGAGTATGATAATTCTAACAATACTATTATCAAAATAACTAGACTAAGGCATAAGCTGAAAGACAAGTAAATGACTATGAACTATTTGGAAGATAAAGATAGCGTTTAAGATAACGTTAAAGATAACGGTAAAGGCATACCTAATTACTAACGAATAATTACTATACTGCACCGCACATTACTACACTGCACCGCGCCAATTACTACACTGCACCACACATTACTACACTGCACCGCGCCAATTACTACACTGCACCGCACATTACTACACTGCACCGCGCCAATTACTAAACTGCACCGCACCAGTCACCCTAAGGTTGATCCCGCATGCTTCACACAGAAACTATATAAATAGCCTTGCGTACCCTAGCTGACTACATAGGTGCCGTCTGCCCCTATCTCCACTAGGTGTACCCCACTACCCTCTTAGAAATTTTATAAGTAACTTCGTGTACTCCTAGCTGACTACATAGGTGTCGTCTGCCCCTATCTCCACTAGGTGTACCCCACTACCCACTTTCGATCGGCTCCCTACTCGTAGATACACGTGCTGGCCCCACAGTGGGGTGTATCACTCCCCTAAAGTGGCAACCCGATACAACTAAGAATGCACGACTTATAACTACACGATGCAACAACGTATTACCTACCAGCCCGGGTCCACACACGCATATGAAACCCGTTGGACTTGCGTTGCCACCGTCCCCGTTTTGGCCTCTTATAGTCAAGCCCAGTATGCGTGTCCCGTCCTCGACTTGGGTCGAGCCCACAAAGATACGTTTGGGATACTGGTTGAAATGGGCCCCCACAAGCTACCCACCTAAGCTTGTCATTAATATATCCCACTTAACCCTCTTAGTCATGTTCATTTACATGTGTGTTTGGTTAAGTCTTACTAATCGTATTTCACATGCCACTAAGGGCACCCACTAGATTCCTCATGCCACCCAAGGCACCTACTTAACCCCCATGTCCCACTTTACATGTTTATCTGGTTAAGTATTTCCTAATTTATTCAGGCCATAACCTCATAAAGACCTCTCACATTAGACTGCCATTTATGGCAGCTGGATTTGTCGGGCGGGTCCGGGCAGTCTTACACCATAAAAGAGTCTAACCTCGTGTCTTTACAACCGTTATGCTTTAGTTTAGGCCTAGGACCTAAACAAATTATTAATTAAGTCCACTTTTATTGATGTCCATAATTGACTCAATTATGGCCATCCATTCATGGCATGCAAAATCATATCAATTGCACCCCAACATCTTAGTATTAAATCCTTAATATTACCCCTACCCCACGTTTATACGTTCGTTTATTCAACGCAGAATATACGTTAGACTCGAATAGTCTAACTCATAGCACAAAAGTAAATCATCACAACATATAGACAATTAAAATGAATCTATTCATAATAGGGGTGAAACTTGCATAAACTACACATGTTAAGGATCTAAAGGTGTCAACTTGTTAAATGTTTCAATTTACATGATATGATCATAGCCCAAATCTATACATAAACTTGCATATGGGGTTTTTAGGCAACATAATGATGGTGTGAACTAGCATAGGATATCACATATGTCATAGCATAATTCTAGATGTCATAATAGATGTCATGGCATATGTTCATAACTTTTCTAATCAATTTAACTTGCATATGTAACTTGTCATATAGATCAAAATAGCCTAAACATAATGATTTAATTAATATGAACTAACTAGCATAGGCAATAGCATCATGATTTCAAAGCATGTATAATTCATCACAACTTTAGCCTAGAAACTTTCAATATACATAACATCATCATAGCATGATTTGCAACTTATAAGATATCATCACCACATAGCATAGAATTTATAACATACATGATAGCATATGACAATTCACATCATCTACTCATAATCCGTTCATGACTTAACCTAATTAAAATGATAATAATCTTGTTAAGACTATCATACTCACAATTATAGAAGAAAGAGAGTCGAATTAGCGCTCTTTTGATGAAGAATCGCTGTTAGGGTTGGGTAGTTCTGATTTGGTTGCTGTTCTTTATCTTTAATTTGATGGCGGCTGCTCTAGGTCTCAAAATATCAGCATGACGACCATGGTCTTTGTTTATTTTCTGATTTAGGGTTTGTGTATAGGGGTCTTTTTATAGAGTTATAAATTAATTTAAGCCATCGGATGTTCTTAGGGTTAATCAAAACCATTTAATTATGATAGGGTGATGAGTCAGCCCTAATGACTCAGCAAGGAGTCAGAATGGACTCAACAACACGGGTCAGCCTGAACCATAAAGCTGTGCAGGCTCCAGCCTCGGCCTGGGCGCACTTGGCAGGTGCGCCAGTGTAAATATGTACTGGCGCACTTCCAAAGTGCGCCAGTGCATTTTTTTTCTTTGCCACCAAACTTCGTTCGTCCATAACTTTTTCATCTGGTACTCGTTTCCCGCAAACTCGGACTCTATCTCCACTAGAATTCCGAGACGAACACAATGGCGCAACCCATTTCGCACAATTCTCACGTCTGAGATTAGTTATTCTTTAATTTGTAAATATTAATATTAACAGAATTACGGGGTGTTACATTCTCCCTTCCTTAAAGGATTTCGTCCCCGAAATCTTCAAGTTAAGAAGAATGTATATCCTAACATCCAAACAACCATCTACTCAACCATCAAACACAGGCATCCATTGTCCTTATAGACTTCTAATGCTTACATGTTTAAATGCATAGTGTGTGTATATGTCCATATCTAATGCAAAATCAGGCGTTCCACTGATCCAGTTGACCTCCTTAATGCAAACCATGATAGTGCCATGCGTCCATTATGTATGCAAAAGTTCCCTAATGCTACATATTATTTCTACATGCGTGCACAACCATTCACCAAAATGCGGTATCCATATGATAGCACAACCATTATACATCCATTTTACTAAATACAACCATTTATATGCAATATGCAGTATGAAGTGACTGAGCCAATCTAGTGCCTAATAGTGTGTGTATATGCGTCCACGAGAAACCACTAGCAAACACTTGCATCCACTTTGCATCCATCATACATAACATGTCTCAAACACATGTTTCAACCATAGGATGATCCTAACTAAAGGTCAAGAATACTAACGAGAGGATACTCTAAAGGTAAGATAAGTACAAGATAAGCGATAAAGGAGAAATTAAAGGACATACCCTCGAAAAGGAAAGGGTATCGTGAACGCATCTTCTCTTCTGTCTCCCAAGTAGCGTTGCTCCCGTCGTCTCCCCATTGTACTTTGACTAGTCTGACCTCTCGATTTCTCAGCTTCTTAATCTCCGACCCAAGAATGCGCGTTGGAGCTCGTCGAATCGTCGCGTCACGCTCGATCTCCACCTCTCTAAGCAAGTTCGGCTCTACCACTTCTGCGGTCTCGTGCAAGCACTTCCTCAAATGTGACACATGGAATACGTCGTGTACACCACTAAGTCTCTCCGGCAACTCCACTCTATACGCCATTTGTCCAATTCTTTCCTTAATAGGAAACGGCCCTACAAACCTTGGTGCTAACTTCCCAATGGACCCAAAGCGAACTACGTTTCGTAATGGAGACACTTTGACAAGGACCATGTCCCCAACTTCAAATTCAAGATCCGTCCTTCTCTTATACGCATATGATTTCTGCCTATCTTGCGCTGCTTTCATCCTCCTCCGAATCAAGTCGATCTTCTCCGAAGTCTCTCTAATCATATCGGGCCCAAGTAAGACCTTATCCGTAGATTCCCACCAACATGTAGGTGAACGACAAGGTCGTCCATATAGAGCTTCGAATGGTGCCATACCAATGCTGGACTGAAAGCTGTTATTATATGTGAACTCCACCAATGGAAGATGCTCTTCCCACGTACCCCCAAAGTCTAGGATACATAGCCTCAATAGATCCTCTAGAATGCGATTCACCCTCTCGGTCTGGCCGTCCGTCTGAGGATGATATGCGGTGCCCAAACATAACTGAGTCCCTACTGCCTCTTGTAAGCTTCTCCAAAATTCGCTAGTGAAAATAGGATCGCGGTCGCTCACTATGCTAGAAGGAACACCGTGCAAACGAACTATCTCTCGGACATATACAGAAGCTAATCATGGAACAGTCCTCTTACTCTTCACGGGAATGAAATGGGCGCTCTTAGTAAGTCTATCTACTATAACCCAAATCCCCGTATTACCCTTTATCGATCTCGGTAATCCGTCAATAAAGTCCATCGAGACGCTTTCCCACTTCCATAGTGGAACCTCCAATGGGTGAAGCAACCCACCGGGTTTATTTTGCTCCGCTTTTACTTGTTGGCATACCAAGCATCTAGCGACATACTCGGCCACATCTTTCTTCATGCCGGCCCAAAAGTAAACTCTCTTCATGTCTTTGTACATCTTGTCCCCGCCGAGATGAATGGTCATCTTCGAATGATGTGCTTCGTCAAGAATAGTCTTCCTTAGGTCATCATCTTTTGGTACACAAAGTCTACCGTCCCTACGTAACCAACCCTTATCATCTAGGGTATACCTACAGAGATGGCTTGATGACTCCCCTCCTTTGACCTTTTCTACTAACTCAACCAACCGCGGGTCGTCTCGCTGTGCCTCGCCAATCCGTCCCTAAAGCGTAGGTCTGACCTCCAAGGATGCTAGCAAACCGGGTACAAAGTCAACGGAAGGTCTAAAGTCAAACATCGAAATAATTTCTAAGCTTCGCCGCTCCACAAACAAAGGACTTAAGGATAACCTTTTTTCTACTTAAGGCATCCGCCACCATGTTACCCTTGCCAGGGGTATATGCTATCTCGAAGTCGTAGGATGCTAAGAACTCCATCCACCTTAACATATCTCCCTTCCCTAAAGACCACATGCCCTAAATTCCTCACTTCCTTCCTCCAAAAATGGTATCTTGGAGAACTTAGCTTTAAGCTAGTGCACTTGTAGGGTCCCTAAGCTTTCCCTATGACATAGGGCATGCTCTTCTCTGCTTCTAGAGAAAACCAAGATATTATCCCATGTAAAATCGTCACAACTATCCATCTCTCACGCAGACCATCCTAGTCGAATTCGACATCCCCCAAGTGCAATCCCCAAAGGCCTAAACCAATATCAGACAAACACCCAAGGGATACCTCCTTCGAATTCAGACGACCTACGTGAGATGATACTAGTAAGATGGTCAATCAATTAAGCACTTGACTGACTCTGGCCGTCCTTGCCAGTCTTGCTCCAAAACTACCGCTGATTACATAACGGGCTTTGCTTAATCTATTAAGCACATACGAAAACTTATTCCGCGCCTATGGGTAAACCCCGCGCTTTATCAACGACATCTCCATACTCACGGACCACACAAACAGGTTCCTAATCATCGTTAGATGCGTCAGAAGATTCTAGGCAGCTAAGCATCACAGAACCCCTAGGGTCGCAAGAAATATGAGGGTTTTTCTACAACGAATCAATAGTCTAACTACCCTCCTTTCACAGTCTAGGATGGCACCCCACTTGGCTAGCCAATCCACCCCTAGAATCAAACTACAGCCCGTGAAACCAAGGACAAAGGCGTTGCATTCAAACTCAACGCCCAAGATAAACACTCTCAAATCCCGACAAATCATAGAAAGATGAGCCGAACCACCAATAGGATTTGAGACTACTAAGGGATCAGTAACAATACTAGTATCTAGGTGCAGTGTTTCAACTAATGATGTAGAGATAAACGAATGCGATGCGCCCGAATCGAATAAGGTACGGACAGGATGATCAAACAGAAAAACTAAGCTTTCAACAGAAATGGTTCTACCTCGTTCTTGCAGCGGTGAGACCGCGAGAGCCTGAACTTGTCCCCTTGCCTGCCCTGGTGCTATAAGGGCCTGCGCCTGTCCTCCCGAGGTAGCCCCTGCCCTCTGCTCCTTCCTTGGGCAGTCCTTCACTAAATGTCCCGCATCGCCACAATGAAAACAGCCAGTCTTCTTTTTCTTTCGGCAGTCCTTGCTGAGATGGCCTGGGGTCCCACAGTTAAAGCATTTCTTCTTTCCTTTGCCATTATTGTCTTTACCACCCTTCTTGTTTTGCTGTTGGGGTTTCTTCTGATCCCCTTTCTTCTCGGGTGCCTTATCAACTTTAGCACTTTTCTCCTCATGCATGAGCGCCATTTCTACTAGCTTCTCAAAGGTGGCCCCCATAGGGATGTGGGTCATGGCCAACCCTTGCAACGGTTCATTCAAGCCATTAACGAACCTCAGAGCCTTCTTCTCCGGCGTGTTTACTAAGTCCAAACCAAACCTTGCTAGCTGATTAAATTTGTTGACATATTCCTTCACTGATGAGCTTCCTTGGTTCAATGTCAAGAACCTTTCCATATATAGATTTTCTTCCGCCCTAGAGAGAAACTTCGCCTCGAACCTACGTCTAAAATCTGCCCAAGAATCAACATGACGCTCCCTATTAGTGACCTCCCACCAAAACGAGGCCTCTCCCTTCATCAACCAAGCTGCTAAACGAACTCTCCTTCCTTCTTCTACTTTAAAGATTTCTAGCAATTCTTCCACCTCCTTAAGCCAATCTCTAGCTTCCACAAACGTTTCTGACCCTTGAAATGGTTTTCCACCCATAGCCTTGAATTCCTTGCACGTCTTTGCAAACGTATCTACGCGAGGAGGAGGAGGAGGAGGAGGAATGGGTGCAACTGGTGGTGGAGGAACATTGGCCGGACCTGCGGCTGCCCTAGCCTCTAACAGCCTCCTATACCATCCTAGTATCATTACACCGTCAGGTAGGTTAAGATCTTCAGCCATGCTGAAATGAAAAAGGAAAGATTCAAAATGGAGAATTCGAAAGATGGCTATTTGGGAATTATGTTTTTCATAAAAACTTCCTCTTTAAATTTCTCATTAAAACATGTTTTTTAAAACATTTCTTCCAAAAATAACTATTTTTCTAAAGTATTTTTATCTGTTCTGGTAACCTGGCTCTGATACCACGTGTAACACCCCACGTCCATTAATGTCACTCACAAAGGGAATGCATTAACTTCCATGGAGGTTATAAGTGAATATAGAACATAAAAATTACAACAAGACATATAATAAGTAGTACTTGAAAAATCAAAAACTTCATTTTATTGCAGCGGAATTTAAACATGTTTGTTACATCATCAAACCATAAATTATAGTCAAGTATATTATCCATCTTGCTAAAACAAAATTACATAATCCCATTACACAAATAGCCATTAAAGAAGATAACAAGCTGGACTTTACTTCAAGGGTCCAAGCTTTCCAAGAGAGATGAAGCAATCCAATCAAACTCCACTAGAGCTGGGTCCAACCCGAGGACCTGGAGGGGAAAAAAGGATAGAAATGGAGGGGGTCAGACATAAAGTCTGGCGAGTATGATAATTCTAACAATACTATTATCAAAATAACTAGACTAAGGCATAAGCTGGAAGACAAGTAAATGTCTATGAACTATTTGGAAGATAAAGATAGCGTTTAAGATAACGTTAAAGATAACGGTAAAGGCATACCTAATTACTAACGAATAATTACTATACTGCACCGCACATTACTACACTGCACCGCGCCAATTACTACACTGCACCGCACATTACTACACTGCACCGCGCCAATTACTACACTGCACCGCACATTACTACACTACACCGCGCCAATTACTACACTGCACCAGTCACCCTAAGGTTGACCCCGCATGCTTCACACAGAAACTATATAAATAGCCTTGCGTACCCCTAGCTGACTACATAGGTGCCGTCTGCCCCTATCTCGACTAGGTGTACCCCACTACCCTCTTAGAAATTTTATAAGTAACTTCGTGTACTCCTAGCTGACTACATAGGTGCCGTCTGCCCCTATCTCCACTAGGTGTACCCCACTACCCACTTTCGATCGGCTCCTTACTCGTAGATACCCGTGCTGGCCCCACAGTGGGGTGTATCACTCCCCTAAAGTGGCAACCCGATACAACTGAGAATGGACGGCTTATACCTACACGATGCAACAACGTCTTACCTACCAGCCCAGGTCCACACACGCATATGAAGCCCGTTGGACTTGCGTTGCCACCGCTCCCCGTTTTGGCCTCTTATAGTCAAGCCCAGTATGCGTGTCCCGTCCTCGACTTGGGTCGAGCCCACAAAGATACGTTTGGGATACTGGTTAAAATGGGCCCCCACAAGCTACCCACCTAAGCTTGTCATTAATATATCGCACCTAACCCTCTTAGTCATGTTCATTTACATGTGTGTTTGGTTAAGTCTTACTAATCGTATTTCACATGCCACTAAGGGCACCCACTAGATTCCTCATGCCACCCAAGGCACCTACTTAACCCCCATGTCCCACTTTACATGTTTATCTGGTTAAGTATTTCTTAATTCATTCAGGCCATAACCTCATAAAGACCTCTCACATTAGACTGTCATTTATGGCAGCTGGATTTGCCGGGCGGGTCCGTGCAGTCTTACACCATAAAAGAGTCTAACCTCATGTCTTTACAACCGTTATGCTTTAGTTTTGGCCTAGGACCTCTCACATTGGGCTGACATTTGTGACCACTGGATTTGCCGGGCGGTTCCGGGCAGGTTTACGTCACAAACGAGTCCAACCTCGTGTCCTAAGCATTGATTGACAACTTTCAATCTTTTACCCCAGTTTTAATAATTCCCTATCCAAATTATTAATTAAGTCCACTTTTATTGATGTCCATAATTGACTCAATTATGGCCATCCATTCATGGCATGCAAAATCATATCAATTGCACCCCAACATCTTAGTATTAAATCCTTAATATTACCCCTACCCCACATTTATACGTTCGTTTATTCAACGCAGAATATACGTTAGACTCGAATAGTCTAACTCATAGCACAAAAGTAAATCATCACAACATATAGACAATTAAAATGAATCTATTCATAATAGGGGTGAAACTTGCATAAACTACACATGTTAAGGATCTAAAGGTGTCAACTTGTTAAATGTCTCAATTTACATGATATGATCATAGCCCAAATCTATACATAAACTTGCATATGGGGTTTTTAGGCAACATAATGATGGTGTGAACTAGCATAGGATATCACATATGTCATAGCATAATTCTAGATGTCATAATAGATGTCATGGCATATGTTCATAACTTTTCTAATCAATTTAACTTGCATATGTAACTTGTCATATAGATCAAAATAGCCTAAACATAATGATTTAATTAATATGAACTAACTAGCATAGGCAATAGCATCATGATTTCAAAGCATGTATAATTCATCACAACTTTAGCCTAGAAACTTTCAATATACATAACATCATCATAGCATGATTTGCAACTTATAAGATATCATCACCACATAGCATAGAATTTATAACATACATGATAGCATATGACAATTCACATCATCTACTCATAATCCGTTCATGACTTAACCTAATTAAAATGATAATAATCTTGTTAAGACTATCATACTCACAATTATAGAAGAAAGAGAGTCGAATTAGCGCTCTTTTGATGAAGAATCGCTGTAAGGGTTGGGTAGTTTTGATTTGGTTGTTGTTCTTTATCTTTAATTTGATGGCGGCTGCTCTAGGTCTCAAAATATCAGCATGACGGCCATGGTCTTTGTTTATTTTCTGATTTAGGGTTTGTGTATAGGGGTCTTTTTATAGAGTTATAAATTAATTTAAGCCGTCGGATGTTCTTAGTGTTAATCAAAACCATTTAATTATGATAGGGTGATGAGTCAGCCCTAATGACTCAGCAAGGAATCAGAATGGACTCAACAACACGGGTCAGCCTGAACCAGAAAGCTGTGCAGGCTCCAGCCTCGGCCTGGGCGCACTTGGCAGGTGCGCCAGTGTAAATATGTACTGGCGCACTTCCCAAGTGCACCAGTGCATTTATTTTATTTTATTTTTTTTCTTTGCCACCAAACTTCGTTCGTCCATAACTTTTTCATCCGGTACTCGTTTCCCACAAACTCGGACTCTATCTCCACTAGAATTCCGAGACAAACACAATGGCGCAACCCATTTCCCACAATTCTCACATCTGAGATTAGTTATTCTTTAATTTGTAAATATTAATATTAACAGAATTACGGGGTGTTACATTATACTTAATTCCAGAATCTATATAAGAGTTCAGATAAGAAGAGATAGAATATAGGTTAGAAGAAGAGAAGAAACCTAACCTGCTTTGGGAATTAAAAATGGCGGAGAGACAGAATAAAGGCACAAATGAAGATGATAGTAGGCTTTTGGGGAGAGTCTAGGGGGTCATTTTATAATTTCTACTGTGACTGGATCATAGGATTATTAAATTTAATTTGGACAGTCCAATGAAGTAAAACTATAAAAAATCCTTAAAACATTGTTTCTTTCCCACCTTCGACCACGAGGGAAGTAAACCCATTCGCAGGAGGGCGATCGACCCCCATTCTTTGGAGCCGACGTTTGTAGACCTGTTTTATTTAAACGTTACCTTTTATATTAGTTACAATTAACTGTTACGTTTATTATTCATTCTTGTCCTCTCTCGCATATATATATATACACACACACACACGCAATTTTAAAATTTTAAGGAATATTCTATTTTGACAACCATTATATATTTATATTTATTTAGTTTGAAATTCAAATCTTGTGTGTATATAATTATCGTGTAACTTAGTTTATTAATAATTTCTTCATATGGACTCCGTTTTCGACAAATAAATTATGAAAGCGGGTTAGAATCTTACCACGAATACAACAATAATAATTTCATAGCCAAATTCTCAATAATCCAACATTCTTATTTTCATCCTTTAACAATCAATTTATTTATGGAAAATTCTATTCGAATGCAAAGATTTGCTTAGTTGTCCCCTTCAGTTTGAAAAAAACAAACCAACCCCTGATTATATTGGGTAGCCTCCCTGTTGAATTTAAAAAAACCAAAAATACCTTCCCACATAGGGAAACTACATGGTATTTCAAAGTACCATGTAGTGATCCTAAATGGTTCTGTAGACGTAGCTATCCTTCATGGTGCCTTCATGGACCGCGTAAGGAAGCTACGTGGTAATCTAAGGAACCACAGAGGGAAACTACATAATGTGCAGAAGATAACTATAATAAATAAATAAATAGAAAAAGGACATTTTCGTCTTTATTTTTTTGATGAAATAGGAGTTGCTTAGTATTTTGCTGGGTTATAATAGAACTAGCCTTAATTTTTTGTTGTTTATACTTAAGTAAATTATCTATGTCTTATTAGGGTATATTTTATGAAGTATTATATATATATATATATATATATATATATATATATATGTGTGTGTGTGTGTGTGTGTATGTGTATGTATATGCGTGCGTTTGTGAGATAGAATCAAGAGCACCACAAATAGTGCAACAGTGCTTTAACTTCAGGATTTGCACCACACAGTCCCCTTTCTCTCTCCATCCACTAACTCTCTCTCTCTCTCCCTCACTCACACATTATTTAAACCGAGACCAATTCTTCTGTGCCCAACCCCCCTGTCCCCACGTGTGCCCACCAATCAAATCTCCCCATTTCCGTTTTTTTGCATTTAAGTCCCCGAACAATTGAGGGGTTTTACAGCAAAAGGTGGATATCAGGGGGCTGTGATTGGTTGTGGACACAAGGCACATAGGATTTCAGTACAGAAGAATTGGTCCGATCTAAACCAGTACTTAGGCACGTCAGATGGATGTGTGCATTATTAAATGTGACTTAGGCCGGTAATGAGTTACCCGTGGACTATTGCTATATTGTTCTATTTTTTGTTCACATGGAGGTTTGTGGTTTCAATGTACATACCTATAAGACTGTTAAAGCGAAGTATGAAATATAAATAGACTTAGAGTCTATTTTGGATAATAAACTTTTAATAAACCACACTTTTAAATACCTTCCTAAAAATATTGGAATTGGAAGAACACAAATTACACTTTTAGACACACAGACATTTTTATATTGCAACTGTAATTATTTGTACTAAAAAAAGAATTCATTTTGATTCAATGAGCATAAGTGTTACATTATAACTACGTGTATTTACCCATACAGAAACATACACATAAATGCACACAAATATGCATGAATATAACATTTTATCCCTTGCCAAACATAGCTTTTAATCCTTTTCCAATCTCAAATGCTTAATCAAATGGTTATAGATGCTTCGTCTTCATTCCTTAGCGAAATTTATTGTGCGCGCTGTAGAAATCCCTTTGCATTTCTTTGATGCTTCTTATATTGCAGTTGCGTGTCCTAAACTTGTACCCCTAATGCTCTTCTCTCACTCCAGAGTTCGGTTGTGTACTTGCATCATTACCACAGAAAATTCGATGTCTCTAACAGGATCCCAACATTTTATTCATGTTAGGCAAAGCTGTAATATTTCTCGTATTTTCTTTTCCTTTGCCTTGTTGTCTTCTCCTTTCAATTTTGCGTAAATATGGAATTGATAATTAGTGAAATGGAAGTGAAAAATTCATAACCAAAAAGATAGTTAGTATTTTATAGGGATGGCTGAGTAGAAAGTGGAATGGATAATTTAAGATTAAGTATGTCATTTAGGATGAAGTGAAACAATTAACGGTTATAAAAAATATGGGCATGGTGAAAACTACAAAGAATCTTCACTGTCTCAGCTAGCAACTTGGATTCCTAAAAGATTCTTCCTTAAAGGTAAATTCTTAATCTACTACCATTTTGTAAACAAAAGGGTATGTAACAACAAACCATAACACACAAAGGAATTTTCCTTATTTCATCTCTAAGATATAGATTTATACGAAGTTAGTTACATGAATTGAGTTGAGAGCTACATGGTACATGCATAATTTAAAGCCCAATTCCTAGCCAAAAATTGGTTGTACCAACTTTGTTTTACTCATTTCTCATTATTGTAAAATAATGGGTAACCTTGATTAAAAAAATAAACTGATATTCACCAATAACTTTGGTTGGAACTACCTTTTTAAATTATAATTTAAAAACAGAAACAACAAAATCATGGCAAATTTTAGTTCTACTTTCCCACATTGAAACTTAATTTCATCATCTTTATTCAATACCAAAACAATAATGGTGAATGAAATTTGCAATATGTGTAACCTTAAAAAATAGAAGTAAGGCAATATCTAATTTCTTACAACATTCAAAGCTTCAAATTATGTTCCGCTGATTTTCAATCTATAGTAATACTTATTATTTCCTTAGCATGATTGAGTTGCAAGTAGTAATTCTTCTTCCAGATTATTCGCTGTGTTCATGAAGCAAACTAAGTTAGATAAGCTATAGTCTTTCCTATACAAAATAGAAGCCAATAAATCATGATTTGTAGTGAATGTGTTCAATATAGCTCCCTGAACATTTATAGGAGAAAACAACACTTAGCCTGTGTTAATTTCTCTATCTCTCATATGTAGTAATAAATCATGTTAAATTGAATTCGAAATGCCACAGTGAAAACAAAGCATTATAGAGAAATTACCACGCATTCCATATGTATAAGATCAAAATGTATATGCTATTTAATATCCTTTTATGATTTAGGAAAACATGGTTCTTAATCTAAAGTTATTAGTTAATGATTACCTTTTAAACTATACCAAATATCCCTTCAAAGGTTATATATAAACAACAATCTTCGCACAAATGCCAACTAATAGAGAGACGAAACATAAAAATATGAATCTTAAAGTCACATATTGTATTACATGATCCCATTGTCATTTATATCTATGTCATCTTTCGAAATATACCTATGAGGAAAAACTAAGAACTTGATTCATATCATTATCTACTTTAGGAAGCAATACTAAAATAACACAATTGTTTTGGTCCTTGCTAAAATGTTTCCAACTAATTATGATAAGCATTTAATTAGATGTTTTGGGAATGATATGAACAGAAGAAGTAACATTACACTATATTTAAATTAATCTAATTAACGTATTAACATATTGACCAAGGGAGGCACAAACAAATATAAGTTACAAATAAAAATCAGTAAACAAAACTCAAAAGAACAGTATAGAAAAATTACATATCGTAAGTCAAAAATTATCTGAAATTAGAACAAAAGCCAGAAGGTCGAACCTATAAATTAAAAATACAGTTATAATAATAAAATTTGACAATGAACTATATAAAAAAGCCAAACAAATAGTAAAGAAAAAACTAATTTTCTAATATCCAAAAAAAACTATTGATATGTGTAATGGTGACCAATTTGATTGCTTTCAATTGACCCTAGGCAGTCATTTTGTCATACTAAATCTTATCTACTCGGTTGATGAAATAACCATTTTGATCACTATATCATCTTAGGTTGCAATTTGACTTAACTTTTTCTTCCTAAGGTAATCATTACAACAATTGCTATTTTGAACCACTTGAAAAGGTAGAAAGTTCTTTGAAGAAAATAATATGAAAATTTGAGAAATTAGCACCAAATCTTACCTGAAAATAATACCTAGTTTGGTCGCTCAGTGATGTGAGGATTAATTTTCCCATCAAAATCAGTTCACCAGTGCACCATATGCTCTACCACACCAGATGAACAATATTTTTGAGTCAGTTCAACCTTTGAGTAAAAGTGATATACATGACAGAAAAGTAAACATATTGCAAACTGATTAGCAGAAAATGCAAAAGGAAAAAATGTTGGATACAACAATGTGTTATATGATTTTTGTTTGATGATAACAAACATATAATATTATTTAAATGTGTTTGTAACTGTACTATTTTATAATTCATTTCATAGAAGTAAATATTTATTGAATAATATACTATTATACACCGTTCATAGTATATTTATTCAATTAAATATTTTACAATATTCAAACTCCACTATTGTATATTCATAGTTATAATATTTTACATGGAATTGTACTACTGAATTAATTTGATATGATAGAAAAATTGATTTGAAAACAATAAAATAATATTTTATTTCAACCAAATCTGTTTATTACAAATATCAGTACAACTTTCTATTTTCTGTACATCAGCTCCTCACTACAGTTCTTTCATCACTCACTACAGTTCCCTCTGTCACTCATATATTGTTACATACTCATTTAGTTGTACAAACACTGTTTCTTACATATACACACACACACTGACACTCTGTCTTCAGTCTTCTGAATCTTCACGTGCTCCAATCCATGCCAGTCATCTCCATACCTGTCACAAAAACACACATGCAGTAAACTGGAACAAAAATAAAATTAAATACAAGCAAATAAAATATTATTTTTAAATTTTATTTGCCTTAGAATTACGGTGTGTTTCTCATCATTTTTCTGATTCAGTCTGATATACAAGGACAAGAATATTTTCTGAATGACTGCATATATACACATGTATATGCATACACGTGTGCACTGCCTCGCCAGTCCAGTGTGCAACTAAGTAGTAGCCACGTGGATCATCTCGACTCAGTGCAACAATAATCAATGTGGTCGAACACAAGTAAACATGGCATGATCGAGCCAAAAGTGCAAACCAAAATAAAGAGACAGTGGAGCTGCATATACACAAAAGGGGAGCACAAGTGCATGTTTAGTATGGTGCAACAGTGAAGTGATGCAAATGAAGGGAGTATAGGTATAAGCCAAAATTCACAAGTATATATGAAAAGTCAAAGTACAAGCCATAGTGAAAGCATGGTCAGAACATATAAACATGGTGAAGCCCAGACAAGTACAAAGTGACATATGCAGTAGTAAGGGGACAATGCAAATTCAACATGCCAAAATGGTCGAGCAGTGATGGAGCTAGCACATTGATAAAGCATGGCTGGTGGAACACAACTCAACAATGCATGGTGATCAAATAAAAATTCAAATGGTCATCACATAACAGTATGGAATAAAAATTACATTAAGTAGTGGTGCAAACATGAACATGTTACTGCAGTTTTTGTGTACTCTGCATGGAGCGTATAAAGGCCCAAGACAAGAATTCAATGTCGAGGCATTTCAAAGCAACATGTAAACATTGTGTATACACATGAAATTAGTGCAATAAAGTGCAAGCATGGCAGCAGCATGTTCAAGTCAGGGTGTAGGTCATAGCTGAGCAAATATGGACATTAATGGTCGAGCTAAATACAAAGTGCAACAAAAAGCAGAAATGCATATATATGGTGCAACTCAGCGTTAAAAATGGTCGAGCAACTTCAAGCTAAACAGCATGACAGTGAAGCAGCCTGTCCTTTCCAGATTTCATATACAAAGATGCATGAACATGGATAGTTCAAGTAATCTATGGCAATTTATTTTGGTAAGTCACAAACAGGCTCAAGTCAATATGGCAAGCAGTGCATCAGAGAGTTCAAACAGTGTACAATAGACAATGCAACATAAATGACATGCATGATGGTGTCTGTTCATGAAAACATTTTTAGCAATGCTCAAGTATGCACAAGTCAATGCATACATGGTGATGTTCACATATACAAGCAGAAAGCTTTCAAGTTTTTCAAACTGCATAGACAACTCAACATTAAAGCAGCAGTTTATGATTCAGGCAAAACAGTGTAATCATGGCAAGGTCAAGCAAGTGTTCAAATGTTCAAGTACACGCACGGCAAAGATTGGGAATTTCTTTTGGCAAAAATTCAATAAAGATGTTAAGGAAAGAATCAATTCGCAAATACAGGGTTCAAGAAATCTTTCTAGAAATACAGGCAACATATTTCAAGGAAATCACGCAAGTTTGAAGTTTTCAAAGTTCACAAATTCAAAGTCAAGGACCAAAATTTAAGCAATGTACATTCATGTTTAAAATCGAAGAATTCTCCAGAATTTCAAAAGATTTCAACATCAAAGTATACGCAACAATTGAAGACCAAATCACTGATCGAAATTAGAGAAAATATCAGATTTTTAATCCTACTTAGACACCTATCCTCATCGGCAGAAATTCATCGAAGTACGAGCATAATTAAAGCATAAATTCGAATTTAAAATCTACCAGAGAAACGAAATTGCTTGGATCCAAATCGCTCGAATAAACCAAACAAAAATAGCAACCGAAAAATCGAAGAACATCAGAAGAGATCGGCATCTTCCAATCTTAGTTTGTATCGCAAACAGCCTTCGCCATTTTTTATTTCCAGAGAGGAGCAATCGGGCCAAAGACTTGGTGGAAGCAAGAATAAAGAGACCGGCCAAAATATTATAAAGGGATATAAGGATTTGATTAATTATAAACTAGGGTTTTACGTTTTAAAAGTTTTTTTTAATTGTTTTTATTGTTTTCAATTTGTAATCATCTTTAGAGTTTTCTAGTTTGTCTTTAAAACTAGGGAGACGAATTACGGGGTTTGTAATTCGGGGAAAATATGGTTTCGGGGATAGAAACCAGTGCACGGTTTTGAGCGTACACTACGCCATAGATGACCTACTGCAACCCCAGAGAAGTGATGCAGAAAGTGCCAAAAAGTGTTGCTATAGGCAAAAAAATGATCTGTGGCAGCACTTTTTCGAGGTTGTCTTTTGCCGCATTGCCTTAAAGTCAAAGACAACATCTTTGCGACCCTATGGTAACATCAGTACAGGTGTTGCCACATGTGCCACTACAATAAAAAAATACCCTTTCACAACTGCCAAAAATAGTTGTAATATGTCTAGTACAGCTGGCAATTGTAATAAAGTCAACCTTTTTTACAACTGTTTCTAGCAGTTGTTAAAATTTGTTTTATAACTGCAAAGTAACTACACCTCAACTGCTATTAATTAAAGATTTCATGATATTATAATAAATATTATTATCACGTATTTTATTCAAATAAATATTTTATTTCAACATTTCAAATGGTACAAATTTTTTGACTCTACTATTGTACATTCACTCGTATATTACACAATCATTCATATTTACATACATTCCTCATTACATTATCACTTGATTCACTCATATACAGACCCACTCTATTAGATATCTTAATTCTTGCTCCGCTGGCCTGCATAAATGTACGAATACGAGTCATTTCCATTCTTCAAGAATCATAAGACACAAAACTAAAGCAACATTTCGGAAATAAAACACGAGTAATTTCCATTATGTTTCTCCCTGCTCGGCAAACTACTGCTTCAATATGCTCGTCTACAACACCAACTGTAACCAAATGGCTCTCACTGGTACCACTTGGTGACCTCCCCTGTTACAATTAACACTAGTGAATGATAATTCCAAACATAAAAGGTAATGCTAGAAGCAATTCATGACTTCTGGCCAATTAATTATCCATACTAACATAAAAGTGCTGTTAGAACAAATCTAACACATACGCGAGCGTGCGCGCGCACACACATAGAGGAAGGTTCCATGTCACCTCTTTAGTACCCCTATCATACATTGGGTTACACTATAGTGCATGCATGCATTTTGGAATCATCTCGGAGGGGAAAAAAATCGGTAGGAAATTGGGAGTTTTGAGAAGAAAAAACTTGGAACTACATTGTATAACCTTGGGCGTGAGTCATGACAGATAGTTCCATACTAAATGCATTAGTGCGATACATTCATTACAAGTTTGATTTATTTATTGTTTCGAAGACAGTTATATTATTCCTAATGCCTCTGTAATACAATAAAAAAATACAAGAAACAAATTAAAAATAGTTCCAATCATACAGGCTAGTACTCCACATGAATTTACAATACTCTTACATGGTTGTAAAACACTGGAAAATTTTCTAAATAAAACTACTACATTATTTGATGCAAACTTTGAAATCCAACTTATAGTTGACTGTTATGTACAAAGTTAATAACTACATGCAAAATTGACCCATATATGACTTCACAGTTAATCAGTTTCGATTTAGTGGTTCAAGCAAAGTTATAGAATTATTAGGGTCCATGACGCATCAGTTAAGTCATCATCAATGGCTTATAGTTCCAGTTAACAGAAATATATGCGAGCATTTCTCATTTGACATGACGATGCATGGAAACAAAAGGAAGCTACAGAGAAGAGCATATTGTTAATTTGGTAAATAAGTTGTCACTGTGCTACCCAATAACATAGCATGTGGAAGGACCAAAATTTACATATATGGAGAACAGTTTACAAAAGATCAAAATACAGAAATGGAGACTAACCGTGTTTGGCGATCATTGTCGGTAGTATCAGCACCACGCTCACTTCCTGCAAGATCAATAAAAGAAACCTTCTCTACCAACTGTTATTTTCCTATTTACATTGTTGCAACAAATTCCAACATTGACGTAAAAGTAGGCTATATAATGAAGTATCAGTTTATTGTCATACCCGTTTAAGACCCAAACACCCGATCTGCTCCTTTTGAACTTTGTCTGCTTAATTTGCTTAACCAAATTCAGAAACCAAAGAATCTTTGGAAGGCATTATCCTGTAACTACATAAAGTAGCATAAGGTATTATGAAGTAATGTCAATTAGTTTGAAAATCTAATATCAATAATACAGCTTGATGCTTTAAAAAATGGTTCTATGCCTGCACAAGAAACAAATATAGTAATCAAGAGTTAAAGAAACAATCAAAATCCAAATAGGCAAGGTCATTAATACATAGAAAATAACATAAGCAGTAATCTATAGAAATTAAAACATAAAGTAGCCCAACAAACTTATATATAGTTTCTCTTATAACTAATGAGGGTTGCAAATAGGAAGGATCTCCATGACAAATATGAAGGATCTCCAAGCTTCTTTGGATTCGCATAGTAAATAAGAGCAAAGGCTGCTAAAAGAAGCATAATCCACCCACGACTAAATTGGCAATACCAGGGAAATCATTCTTTCCTACAGTCCAAGCGGTAGTTGACAAAACCACTCAGGACAAGATGATAAATCACTCACGACAAGATGATAAAATCTAAACTGAATATACAACGAGCAACATGAATTAAACATCATCAATTGACAAATTAGGATCCCATTGTAGAGATATAGATCTGTTTATCCCAAATCTTGTTTGGTTCGAATTCAAAACCAAACTGTAAAATACGATCAAAAAACCTTACCAAATATGAACAGAACTGATCTGATTGAAAAACATAGATTAATTCCTGAAAATAAGAAAGTCTTACCAAATTCGAACGGAATAGAAATTGATTGAAAAACCTAAAATCAAGCACTCAAAACCGAAATCGAGCAGATCTGATTGTAAATCAGATCTAGTTTCTACCAATCGCAATCGAACTCTCAAACCCGAAATCGAGCACCAAACTAGCGAGAAGTTTATCGATTTGCAAGATTTTGTTTATAATTAGATTTCTGATTGAAAATTTGATTTTGGAATTAGGGAGACGTGAAATGAAAATAAGCGGGCATACGAAAATAACAGCGGGAAATTGAAATGGGTGAGGTGTGGATCAAGGGCGTTGATTGAATGGTTGGGATTTCATTTTAACTAAACGTGTGGATCGCTAAGGTGTCATTTCTTTTTTGTTTTTTTTTTAATTTGAATATATTCATAGCTGCTGCAACATAATTTGATATCTATGCTAGCAGACTGAAGCGTGCGTTGCAATAGACAAAAGTCAGCATAGCTGTGGCAACACTTTAGCTAGCAACACCACGGATTTTCGTTGTAGTAGACCATCTATGGCATAGTGGTAGGGTTAAGAACAGTTGGGAGCGAGTGTCACGAGTTTATAGAGGATTGTAAGCATAGATATTGTTTTAACTCCTAGTAGAAACCTTGGGGAATACAGTAGTAAGCAGGGTTTTGCCAAAGCTGGGTGTATCTATGTGTTATTTATTTTTCGTATTTACTCTGATTATTATCTGTGTTGTTATTATTTAATTACTTAGCAAAAATTTGCAAAGTTCCAAAGCAAGCCGACCACCAACAACAGCCTCTTCATGGTTATGCGTAGCATCCGTATTGATTAGCAGAACATGTTTCAGTAATACCTGACCATTGCATTTCATTTTGTTTTATAGAGTAAAACAAATAACACAAAAATCGATTGTAAATTTTATGATAGCGTGAAATCTTTAAGTTAATCCACTCATGAATTAACTTACAAAATAGTTGTGGATTAACTTATTAAATTAAAATGGTGGATTAATTTATGGCAAATTCTATTCGAACCCAAGAATATGTTGAGTAGGCCCCTCAAACTTGAAAAAAACCGATAAATCCCCAACTCTGCTGAGTAGCCCCCCGCTGATTTAAAAAAAATACAAAAATAAACTCTCACGTAGGGTGACTGCATGGTTTTTCAGTGTACCTCGTAGGAGCCTACGTGGTTACTTAGAATACCACGTATTAGCTCTACATGGTTCCTTCAAAGACCACGTAGGAATACTATGAGGTACACTAAGAAACCACGTAGAACAACTACGAAATATGCAGAAAACTGAAGAAAAAATATATAATACAAAAAGGGCATTCTCGTCTTTGTATTTTTTTAATAAAATGGAGGGCTAATGAGCATGTTCCTGGGTTCCAATAGAATTCGCTTTAATTTATTAAATTGGTGTATTAGAATAAGAAATGGCAGCCTGCCAATCAACTAGTTTTACCTGATTTGATTTCACCAGCCCTATCACGCTTCTTCGTCTCTGCGTTCATCCAACTTCAATCCCCTCTCAGGCTCATTCCTCTCCTCTTTTAGTTCTGTTGGAAATTTATGTGAACTGTTTAAAATATAGAAATAAGTGTATAATGGCTCCTAAATGTGAATAGTCCCACATCATGAGATTATATGAAAGAAGCAAGTATTTATACTTGTTTGTAAGAAGCTTTGATGGGGCCTTGGGGCTCCCAATACATGCTTTGTTGTGAGGAGGGAGCCCATGCATCATGACCACCACACACGCGCGCGCGACCGACCGACCCGGCCCGGCCTGGCTCGGTCGGTTCGGGCTTGGGCTTGGGCTTTGGGCCTTGGCTATGTGGTGTAGACACTTATATTTTTAGACCAGAAAAACTTGATTTTTTCGAACCATTTTTTAATTATGGAAAATATTTCTGAACCGAATTTAATTTGAAACGGTAAACTTTTGACCAAGTATTTCGCAGATCCTATTTTCCTCCACTGACCAGTATTTTCGAATAACCTAATCCTCGTCTATATATTATTATCTTCAGATTAGACGAGATGAGTACAGATAAAAAAAAAGAGACTGTTTTTCTCTTCCACCACCATTAAAATTTTCGAGCAGTTAAATCCGAAAGTGCAAATCTGCACTGATCTGTTTGTGCAAAGCAGATCAGTTATTAATTTCAGAGAGGCTGTTTTATCCTAGAGGCGGCGGCGAAAGTACGAACTGGTTTTGCACCACCGACCAGATCGCCGAATCGTCTTCAAGAAAGCGACCTGGTCCGCGACTCAGCCATTGTTTCCCAACAATTTGAAGACGATTCGTGAAATAATGGCGTCGGTTGCCCTCGTTCAGATTTGCCGACCAACAAATCCAGCGCACTTCAGTCCTTTGAAGAAATAGACATGCTTGTTCAGATGGGAAAGAGTTCGCCGGATTCAGAGGTAGTTCCGGTCTGGCTTATGATGAGACGAAGCTCGCTTTGGTTTTAGCTACTTCGGAAGAACATGATCTTTTCTCAGACTGCCGATACTAGTTCCGCTGGTTGCTCTCAACATTGTGGTGTGGCGGTTCTAAGCAAAGACTGAGGTCATTTATTTATTTACTCCTAATTTTTATTCTACCCATCGAAGTCATTGCATATTCTGAACCTAGCTTATCTTGGTAACTTTGACATCTAATAACTCCATGCTTTTAGTAAAACTCATAACCTGCTATGCTCAGAACTTCATGACATCAAAGCACTAGGTTCACTACATTTATTTAATAGGATGTCATGAAGACTTACTGTTTAATGCAGTGTAGAGTCCTACATGTCATGAAGAATGTGGATAAATTATGCAGGCTTGTTTTTACATTTAAATATGTTTGCAGACCAATCTAATTAAGCAGTTTGGAGATTATTGATGTAGGGTAGAAGAAATAGAAATGACTAGCTGTTGATATTGCAATTATGATGACAAGCAATAATGATCACTCAAAGGACGAATTACATTTTGTGTGCAAATTCAAATGATTCTTTTTCAGCATGATAATTTTGTTGAATATGTGTATTTAAACTGAATTATTATGGAAATCCATGGCACATATATGCATCTTATTTGGAAAATGTCATTAAAATTTGGGCATTAGTGAAATGCATATGATTATATAGAAATGTCATTAAAATTGACATTAATAGAACACATATAATATTGGGAAATGTCACTAAAAAATTTGACATTAATAGAATGTGTATGTTATTTGATAATGTCCTTAAGAATTGACATTAATTGGATGAATAACTTTTTTGCATCAAATAAATTGACATAGTTTATATGCATACAAGTGAAAAGGTAGAATATAGAACACCTTTGTTGCATACATGTGAACAATTTATGTTAGTCTCTGAGTTTATGAATATTTTCCTATGAGAAAATATAAATTATTAACATATGAACATCTTTAAAAAATAGTAAGCATCAACAACCGACCAGTAAATAACAGAATGGAATCCGCAAGGAAACCTTAAATGACAGCAGCAATCAACCCAAATGAATGATTCTGGACAGTTATTCTAGAATACAACTGTAGAAAACCAGATCATATGACACAAATGTTTTGGAACAGGCCAGGCACTGCATCGCAGGATAACCTGACTGAGGAGCCTCTTACGGCTATGATTACTGAGATTCGCCTTGTTGGTGAATCAGAGGGTTGGTGGGTAGACATTGGTGTTTCTCTCCATGTTTGCTATGATCGTGATATATTCACAATATACACGGTTGCTGACGATCAAAAAGTGTGTTGTGAGATCCTCGCACCACTTAAGCTAAAGAGACTGGTAATATGAAAATAAAACATATGATTGGAAAGACACTGATTCTTAAAGATGTGATGCATTTGATAAGTTTGGAAACATTCAAAATTGAAATCAAGCAAATAAGAAAATTAAGAGACTACATAGTGATAGAGGAACAGAATATGAATCAAATTCTATTCTGGATTTTTTATGTGATATATTTTACATAAGAGAACTGCACCCTATTCACCTGAAATGAATGGTAAAGCTAAAAAAAAATAGGACCTTTACCGAATTAATAATTGTCATTTTGTTTTGGTGCAGCATAACATTAGTGGGGGGATATTTTATAGACTGTACGTTATGTTCTGAATAGAATCCCCATATCTAAGAATAAAATTTCGCATTATGAAAATTTAAAAGAAATATAAATCCAATATGTCATACTTTAGAACTTGGGGTTGCTTAGCATATGTTCGCATTCCAGACCCTAGGAAAATAAAATAGGCAAGTAAATCATACGAATGTGTATTTATTAGCTATGCTGTTAATAGCAAAGCATACAGGATTTATGATCTAAATACACATAATATAATCTGAATCAAATGATGCCAATTTTTTATGAAACAAAATTTCCTTTTAAATTAAGGAATAGTGAGGGCACATCAAGTATGCCTATTAGAATAGAACTTAATAAAAGTTCTGAAGTTGAACCTAGAAGAAGTAAAAGAGCGAGAATCGTAAAAGATTTGATTCAGATTTTTGTGCTTTCACTATAGAGGAGGATCACTTAAACCTCTAAGAGGCCTTATCTTATTAAAGACGCCGATTTTTGGCGAGAGGCTATAAATGATGAGATGGATTCTCTAGAATCCAATAAGACTTGGCATTTGACAGATTTACCCTCTGGTTGTAAATCTATAGGCTGTAAATGAGTATTTAAAGGAAAAATAAAACCTGATGGCACTGTTAATAAATATAAAGCACGATCAGTAGCTAAAGGTTTTAAATAAAAAGAAAATATACGTTTCTTCGACAATTTCTCACATGTGACTAGAACAACATCCATTCGGGTATTAATTTCACTTCCTTGCATTTATAATTTACTAAGACACCAAATGGATGTTAAAACGGTTTTTTTTAAACGGTGAATTAGACGAAGAAATTTATATAGACCAGTCTGAAGGATTTGTAGTACATGGTTAAAGACATAAAGTATGCAAATTAGATAAATCATTATATGGTTTAAAACAAGAACTTTAACAATGGCATGAAAAATTTGAGAACTTTAATCATTTCACATGGTTTTAAAGCTAATGAAAGTGACAAATGCATTTATTACAAATCTGAGAATGACATTTGCACTATTATGTAGATGACCTATTCATCTATGGGTCAAACATTCATGCCATAAATTAAGTCGAATCCTTATTGAGTGCCAATTTTGATATGAAAGATCTAGGTGAGACGAGTGTAATCCTTGGTATTGAAATTACTAGGTCAGAAAAGAGAATTTCTTTGGATCAATCTTATTACATTGAGAAGATACTAAAGAAATACAATTATTTAGACTGTAAATATGCAAATACCCCATATGATCACAGTGTAAAGTTATTTAAGAACACTGATGAAGGTGTAAGACAGTCTGATTATGCGAGCATCATTGGCAATCTTTGATATGCCATTGATTGTACTAGACCCGACATTGCCTATGTCATGGGATAATTATGCAGGTTTATTAGTAGATCTAGTATAGAGCACTGACATGCTATTGAAAAGGTCATACCTTAAAAAAACTATGAACCTTGGATTACATTATGAAAAGTTTCCGGTTGTACTTAAGGATATTCTGATGCAGACTGGAATACTTTATCTGATGACTCTATTGCGACTAGTGGCTATATATTTAGCATTGCTGGAAGAACTGTTTCTTGGAAATATAAGAAACAGAATATCTTGACTCAGTATACTATAGTGACTGAGATAATAGCACTAGCCACAGCTAGTAAAGAAGCATAAAAACTAAAGAAGTCTGCTAGTTGAGATCCCTATATGGAAAAATAGACACCAGTGGTGTAATCGATTGTGATAGTTCCGCGGCTATTACAAAAAGTATAGAACCGTTATAACAACGGTAGAAAACGACGTCGTAAGCACAATACTGTAAAAGAACATCACATACATAGTGATGAAAAATTCAACGACTATTGAAAGGAAAACAGAACCGATATTACAACGGTAAGAAATGATAGTCATATACACAGTATTGTTAGAGAACATCACATATGAGGTGATGATAATTTGGCAGATCCTTTGACGAAAGGACTGACCAGAAAGAAAGTCCTTAATAATTCTAAAAGAATGGGACTACTGCCCTGAGATAGTGGAATCACGCACAATGGTAACCCGACCTAAATGACTGGAGATCCCAAGAACTAGGTTCAATGGGTAAAAACAAGTTGTGTAGTGATAGTAGATGAACATGCTAAATTTGTATATTAAGAAGCATGTATTCCTGAAGTGATTAGAGGATGAGTTAATAGAAACTCTTAATGAGATCTATACTCTATTTGGAGTGGAGTACCTACCTTCAGGAGTACTCTTGATAGACTCACCTATGTGAATGTGGAAATGTGGCCGTTTCCTATGGAGTTTTGGGCAGAACTTCTAGAGCGTTCACTAAACTGGGATAGACGTGCATGGCCATAAACGCACGGGCTTATTTGATTGCACTATGGAAAAGATTGTGTGTGGCTTGATGTCAGGAATAGAGTTCAAGACTACGTGTCACTCTAGTAAAAACTGAATCTTATTCACTACGCAAAGGTTCAAGTCGGATGACACCTTTGTTTATGCACAGTCTTATGTTTTTAGAAACTGCTTGATAATATTTTAAAAAATTCAAGTGGGGGGATTGTTGGAAATTTATGTGAATTGTTTAAAATATAGAAATAAGTGTATGATGGCTCCTAAATGTGAATAGTCCCACATCATGGGATTATATGAAAGAAGCAAGTATTTATACTTGTTTCTAAGAAGCTTTGATGGGGCCTTGGGGCTCCCAATACATGCTTTGTTGTGAGGAGGGAGCCCATGCATCATGACCACCACACACGCGCGCGTGATCGACTGACCCGGCCCGGCCCGGCTCGGTTCGGTTTGGGCTTGGGCTTGGGCTTTGGGCCTTGACTATGTGGTGTAGACACTTATATTTTTAGACCAAAAAAACTTGATTTTTTCGAACCGTTTTTTAATTACGGAAAATATTTCTGAATCGAATTTAATTTGAAACGGTAAACTTTTGACCAAGTATTTCGCAGATCCTATTTTCCTCCACTGACCAGTATTTTCGAATAACCTAATCCTCGTCTATATATTATTATCTTCAGATTAGACGAGATCAGTACAGATAAAAAAAAAGAGACTGTTTTTCTCTTCCACCGCCATTAAAATTTTCGAGCAGTTAAATCCGAAAGTGCAAATCTGCACTGATCTGTTTGTGCAAAGCAGATCAGTTATTAATTTCAGAGAGGCTGTTTTATCCTAGAGGCGGCGGCGAAAGTACGAACTGGTTTTGCACCACCGACCAGATCGCCGAATCGTCTTCAAGAAAGCGACCTGGTCCGCGACTCAGCCATTGTTTCCCAACAAGTTCCATCGCTTTCCTATGTCTGTGTTTCTAGGGTTTGGAGATCCCGTCCTCAATCTGTGTTTCTATGGGTCAAAGAAAATATGTTATGCTCCTCCTTAATCCTGAGTCATCATCAGTCTCACTGTTAGATTCCTCAAACGCACCCAGCGTTTGCTCCCGTTGGTCGGTGCTTCGGTGACAAGTTTTCCTGAAACATCAACGTCTGTTCCTCTTAGTTTTAACTCTTTGTTCGGGGTTTCTTTGATGGCTAATGTTGGTGATAATTTGAATGCAAAATCTCTTGGTCTTGATAATGATTCGCTAATGGCCACTCTGCTTATGTCCTGTTCTAGTGAAGCCTTTCCAGTATTGGATGAAGCCACTGCTAAACACAAGCCCGCTTGTGCTGCTGCTGGTAAACCTTAGTCCTCGTTAGTCTCAAATAAACTATGCACTGTCGGATCTTACACGCCTTGGAGCTATGAAATTAACTGTGTTAATGATGTTTGATTTATCCTCCATCGGATGTCATTCAGGCCAGCTCTTTAATCTAGAAGGATCAGCATCTTTGTGGCTAAATCCCCTCTATTTGGTCTAGTAAAGGCTATTTTAAAGAATAGATGGAAGCTTAAAGGAAAAGTCTAAGTAAATAAGGTATTTTAAAAAACAACAAATAAATTTTTATTAGTATCAATGTTTTAAATCTCGGATATCGGTCACGTTTCGTCTTAGAGGTTTTAGCCACTTAGTATCATATCGGGAGAGATCTCGGACGAGACTCGAGCACCAATATCGAATTTACATCATGGAACTTAAAGTCCATTTCGAGGCCATATTGGAGTTTATTTTATGTTAAAAACTAATTTGATCACACAGTAATATTTGCGTTTGCTAAAATATATAGAAAATTGAGCTTACTTGATTTACATATGAAACAATAAAACACATCAACATAATTTATAACAAAAAACATAGTCAAATTATTTAATATTTACTGAATAACATGTAAAACATGATGTCCATTGTCCAATTTATAGGCCATTTTAAACAAATCCGACATAAAAAATATTAAAATCCGATGGTGTCCATTTCATAATCGCTTATATTATCAACAAGAAGCTATAAATGTACTTACCAAGTACATAAGGCAGGATGCTATGGACGCATACAAAAAAAAACAGTATGTACAAGATTTAATAAAGTCCACTAATAGGAAAAACCAAATATAACTTTAAAAATGATAACAAACCAAACTTTAGTGCAATTAAAACATAATTTCATGACAAACAGAATTTCATTAAAGTAGAAAAAAAATCTAATTAACATTCTTGTAGAGAGTGAACCTGCATTGTCGAGGCAAGCTCTCGAGAGCCTGAAGCAACCGCATGTGGTCAAAAGTTGGAAGTGAAGTTCAATTTCTTTAGAACATTTTTTCCTGAGAAGGGAATTCATTTACTTGATGAAAGAGATTGATCTTTTGTAAAGAGGAATCAGATAACAAAACAAAGGTCTATGCCAGTAGGCATAGAATCAGATGAGTTTTATTTAAAAAAACAATAAATCAACCGATATCTCTAGATGTTATGTTTCAAATATTGGCTGATATTTGTAAATATCGACCGATATATTCAAAATGAGAATTTAACCAATATCTTCTGTTTCATTTCATTTTAGCTTTCAACCAAAATCTTGGTCAAGTTATCGGCTGAGATAGCCAATATTTAAAACAACGATTAGTACTTTTAAAATGATTATATGATTCTATAAATGAAGTATAATTAAAATCAAGATGAAAATTTTCAAATGTTAAATGATGTGTACTTAAGTTAGGAAATTAAGCGTTTAAAGGTTTAAAATAGCTAATGATATATTTTATAAAGTAGAAGTAAGGTTTTATTAAATTGTATAAAACTATGTTAGACTTTGATTGGAAATATTTATTAAATAAAAGTAGTCTTTATTTCTCATTGATTCATAAATGTGTGTGACCACTCAATATTACTCTATACTAATATTCCTTCGACCCAGATTTTCCATCACCTTATTGCATATATCATTTTTGACATGCTTTTTAGTCAAAGATGTCGCACATCAAGTATTTGGTTAGCAACGCGCTCAGGCATGAAGAACGTCGTCGGGAAACACAAAGCGATTTGCTCGAAGTCGCGTCGCAAACATAAAATGCCCCGAGAACATCTGTTACGATACTTGGCACCGTAACCCCTGTAAGAGGCGAGCCGAGTACCAAGTCGAAGGCGAGCCGTCAGCGGGTCCGGGCGCAACGCTGGTGGGGTTCGGGTCCCCACAGTCCCAGTGGCGATCGTCTAGCCAGTTAGGTCGAACTAGTTGGCACCGCCCGATTCGTCTGATTTTCTCCAAGTCAGAAGCTTAGATCACTTCGGTTTGGACCAATGAAAATCCGAATCCCCTCACTTTGCGTTCAGGAACCTCGACACCCTAAACAACAAGATTTCAGATCTCTCTCCATCCTTTTCGTATCCCTTAGTGGGATATGAAATTTCATATCCCTCACGAGGATACGAAATTTCGTATCCCCTTGGGAGATACGAAAATTTGTATCCTTCATGGGATACGAAATTTCGGTTTCCCTCCAGGAGATACGAAATTTCGTATCCCCTGAAGGGGTACAAATTTCGTACCCCTCACCAGGGAGTACGAAATTCATGCTTTTGGCACTTCCGGGGTCCGAAATTTTGGCTTGTGGTCTCCATTTCCTTCCTACTTCCACCTAACCTCCCTCATATAAATACCACAAGGCTTGGCCTTCATTTGGATCTTTCTCCCTGGGAATTTTTGGACTTCTTGAGCTCCAAAACACTCATTAATGACTGCCAATTTTTTCTTCATGGCCATTGGACATGGCATGGACAATTAAAACGTGGCATTCACGTTTTCCATGAACTTTTGGACATCCACAAGGAAAATTACACTACTTTTAGACTGCTTGGACATTAAGAATAAAGGTGGATATAGTTGACCAAGTTAACTCATCTAAAGAAAGAAAGAAGAAGGGCCTTTTAGTCAAAGTTTAGAATTAACAAGGGCATTGTTATTTTATTGTAATACTTTGTACTCGAATATCATTCAAGTTGTACAACATTGTATTTGGATATTATATAATGAATGGTCATTATAAAGTGGACGAAGGCATTAATGCCGAACCACTATAAAATGTTGTGTCTCCCCGCATTTACTTTATTACTTATTTGGATATTTGTGTTGTTCGTACCACATAATCATTGGGTGTTGGCATGCGAAAATTTTCCACGTCAACATTTTGGCATGCCAAGTAGGGAGCACACAACTTTGACCTCTACTTCAGATTAATTACTCGGATTTGTCTTCGGATTTCTTCACCATTTTCAGTTTCGACCTCAGATTTACTCGCTTTTCACCATGACTAAGCACAAGAAGCTCCAATCTATCACTGAAACTCAAGAGGTAGTAGGAGATGAAGGAAGTCAAGAGCTTTCTTCGACTGGAGTTCCAACGAACTACGTCACTCGAGAAGACGCTGATGGAATGATTAAGAACTTAGCTACAAATTTGAACGCTCGACTTATGCGGTAGGAAGAGGCTTTCACTATCTTTCTTGCTCGAATTGAGGACAGGATGGGGAACACTTCAAGGCCGACTGGCTAGGCAGACATTATTGGGACGAGTACCAACGTTCCTCCACCCGCGACTCGGGACTTGTGGGAAACCCCGCAAACTAACCAGTAGGCCGACGCCGCTCCTCAGAACGGTGTCGGTCCTGCTACACTCAGGGGAACCTCTAATCTAATGTCGCTCTAGCCTATGACGCTGCTTTGTTTGGTCAGGTTGTGGGCTCCGCAGTTGGAAATGTTGCTCAACTACCAGTGCGCGCAGCTTTGAATGGTAATGCTTCCATGGTTTCAGGAATCAGGATTGCGCCGAATGTGGCCCCTCAAGTTGGAATCCAACCGAACTTTCTTCCCAATTAACTGATTCCCAACTTGGACTTGAACACTGGGGGCACCAGTACCGCTTTGGATAACTTAAATCAGTCGCTTGCTTTTGGAAATGGGTCAGAGATCGCAGATGTCATCCGTCTGTTCACTCCAGGCGACGCCTCTTTTACAGACATGGACTGTGTGATTCGCAGTTTGCTTTCTTTGGATATCTAACCCACCTGATTTCAAGCTACCAGTGTTGGATCCCTATGATGGTCGCATGGACTCGACCGCTCGCCTCATGAGATACATTCAACATACGGAAGTTCTCTAAGCTTCGGAGAATGTCGTGGCCACGTGCTTTTTTGCTCTTCTTAACAGACATAGCTGCAATATGGTACATGCAACTGGAGCTAGACTCCGTCACTTCTTGGAATGCTTTGATTACCCGATTTGTGGAACAATTTAGTGTCAACATAGCTCGTCCTAAAGTGTCATGACTCTCAACGACATTAAGCAGAAGTCTGACGAGACTCTATGGAAGTTCTTGAAACGGTTCAATGCTGCGGTTGTTTCAGTCGACAGACCTAACCCCTTTATGGTTTTAATGACCACAATATATGTTGTTACAGACAAGTTTGAATTCAGGACTTCACTGCATCGGGACTCGCCAAGGGACATTAGCGAGTTCTATTTCGAAGCTGAAAGATTCCTTCGGGAAGAGGATGCGAAGGCTGACAACAAAAAAGCCCTCGATGTTAATGCGGCTATGGACGGGAAACCATCCAACTTTGAGAAGGCTAAAGTTCCTGCTACTTCTAAGGAACCTCCCTCGGGGAACGATCACAATAGAACTCGGGGGTAATCCAAGTTCTCATCTTACTTAGAACTCGCCCATACCCTCGAGGAGATTTTTCGAGAGGTTAATCCCACTCATTCTTTCAGACGGCCTCCCCCAAGGGACCTAACTCCAAAAGAAAGGGATTCTGATCGGCTTTTCTTGTTCCACGGCTTCGATGGCCATGATATGAACGATTGTCGACATCTTAGGGACATGGTAGAAGAGCGTATCAGGCACAGACTTCTGACATGATTTGTTTGGACTAGGACTGGGGGGCTAGGACAGGGACAACCCCTCAAGGGAATCAAAATAGGCCTGGGATGAGCTATAGTCGCAGGGGAATTGTTATCAATTAACCTATTTCTGGCTTTGATGTCTTGGGTGCAAGTCTCCATGGCATCAGTATCTTGTGACTTGCGACTTTGGATTTTCTAGCATTGTGGATTTTATTTTCTTGGCTTCCTAGATTCAGATCTTGGTTTTTCGGCCTTTCATGCTTAGGCTGTAGTTATGTTTTTCTCTGGTTTTATTGGCTTTAAGATATTATGGTTTTCGAATAACGTGCTCCTCACTTATGGCTTTTTTATTACGGTTCTATGGACTGTGGGTATTCTGGACTTTGGGCACTCTCGGTTCGGCACTCTCGGCTTTCTTTGGACTCGGTTATCCGGACATCGACCCATGGTTTTGCTCTAAGGGGTTTAGTCCTTCGGATGTATACTTCCTTTTGGTTATTTTAGTTATTATAGTTGTAAGATGGTTGAGTCAGCATACCCATGTATGGGAGCTGTTATAATTCCGTGGCATGCTCTTTGCTTGATGATACACCATCAACCTCTTTGGTTATTAATGAAAATTTTACTTTTCTCGGCTTTGAATTGTGTATGGTTATGTTTGTTCACCCATGTAACAGGAACCAGTGAGATCCTATGCATGCTTTTCACGAACGATAAACCATTCGCTTTCCTTTACGAATGATTTTGGAACCAGAAAACGGTCGAGTCTACATGCCTATGCACGAGGGCAGGCCAACTCCCTAGGCATGATCTTTACGGATGACGAACCGTTGGGTTTTTATTTTGGCTTTACTGAAAAAATCCCTAACTTTTATAACTTTAATAAAATTACATAGCAAAGTAAGGACGCTTACTTGTGAAGTATGAAATCTACAATGGGATTACAAACTCTAATAAGCATCTGGCTATCTTGGCCTCTCGTCCTACTTCGATGAGATTTCCTTAATTCATGGTGAGTTTTGGATCTTGTGAGTATGGTTGATAGATCCTGCTCATTTGGTTAGTGGGTCGTCCTGTCAAGACGATCTTGGATTAAATCAGGTGGACTTGTTAGTAACGCGACAAGAATATCCACTCGTAGCTATCTTGGCCTCTTGTCCTAATTCGACAAGGTTGCCTTGACTTATGGCGAATCCTGGGTCTTGTGCGTTTGGTCGGTATATCCTGCTTGTTTGGTTATTGGATCGATCTCACACCGCGGTTCATACGGTTATATGGCTATATAGTTACTGGTTACTCTAGATTCACGGATGCCGAGTTTTCCTGAATTCCTGATTATGGATTTTTTGGTTATTCAGGTTATCAGACCACTGCAGTCCTCTGGTTAGTTTGGCAATTTGGATTTTCTCTAAATGATCCAAAGCGATCATCGCCTTTCAGTGGATTTCTGGCTTTCTGGTCTTTTTCTCAACAGATAATATGATCCAAAGAGACCATGGATTTATGTTTTATTAGTTTTGGATTTCTGGTTAATACAATCCGACGTGGGCGTAGCATTTCAGTTTTATGGATATAGAAGCTCGCTCCGGACTTCTTCTGCATTTGGTTTCTGAATTTCTCTTCTCCTCGCAAAACACACCTTCCTTGGATCAAGCAAGATATGTTTTTGAGGGCAATTGTTGACACACTTTTTAGTTAAAGTTGCCACTCGTCAAGTATTTGGTTATAAACGCGCTCAAGTATGAAAAACGTCGTTGGGAAACACAAAGCGATTCGGTCGAAGTTGCGTCGCAAACATAAAAAGACCCAAGAGCATCTGTTACGATACTTGGCACTGTAACCCTGTAGAAGGCGGGCCATCAGTCGACCCGAAGGCGAGTCGAGCTCCGAGCCGAGCTCCGAGCCAATGGCGGGCTGTCAGCATGTCCGGGCGCAACACTGATGGGGTTCGGGACCCCGCAGTCCCGGTGGTGATCATCCTAGCCAGTTAGGTCGAACAAGTGGGCACTGCCCGATTCATCTAATTTTCTCCGAGCCGGAAGCTCTAATCCCTTTGGTTCAGACCAACAAAAACCTAAATCCACTCACTTCATGTTCAAGAACCTCGACACCCTATACAACAAGATTTCAGACCCCTTTTCTTCCGTTTGAGGGATGCAAAATTTCGTATCCCCTGGGAAGATATGAAAATTTGTATCCCCTAGGGGGATACGAATTTCGTATCCCCTAAGGGGTATGAAATTCATGCTTTTGGCACTTCTGGAATTCGAAATTCTGGCATGTGGTCCTCATTTCCTAACTACTCCCACCTAACCTCCCTCATATAAATACCCCAAGCCTTGGCCTTCATTAGGACCTTTCTCCCTGAGAATTTTTGGACTTCTAGAGCTCTAAAACACTCATTAATGTCTATCAACTATTTCTCCAAGGCCATTGGACATGGCATGGACAATTAAAACGTGACATACATGTTTTCCATGAACACTCGGACATTCACAAGGATAATTACACTACTTTCAGACTTCTTGGACATTAAGGATAAATGTGGATATAGTTGACCAAGTCAGCTCATCTAAAGGAAGAAGAAGAAGGGCCTTTTAGTCAAAGTTTATAATTAACAAGGGCATTGTAATTCTATTGTAATACTTTGTACTCGAATATCACTCAAGTTGTACAACATTGTAATCGGATATCATATGATGAATGGTCATTATAAAGTGGACGTAGGTGTTCGTGCCGAGCCACTATAAAAGCCGTGTCTCCCAGCATTTACTTTACTCTATTAATTATTCGGATATCTATGTTGTTCATACCAAATAATCATTGGGCGTTGGCGTGCGACAATTTTCCACGTCAACAATCATTAATGTACTCACGATTAACAAATAGATGGCTAATGCTTTCTCCTTCATCCCCACAATAAACACACAGGCTATAAATGTCAATGCTAGTTAGTTACGAAAATTTTCTCTTGGTTTTAAAAGCATCAAGAAATACTTTTGATAATAGCAGATTTTCGCTGGTCGGAGAGGGCTACAACAATGGTCTTTTGTGCCAGCTGAAGCGCGACAATTGTTTAACACCACGTAGCGGCTTATAAGCAAGACATGTGGATAGACTGTGATTTAGGCCATGCAAACTGATTAGAAACATTCATATCATAGACTTTATTTTGTAGAATTGCCCATAACTCATGTATATTTTGGTTGCTTGAAAAAGGAAAATGCAAGTTACCTTCAACAATGAAGTCAAATTCCCAGATCCAGGTTGCAGTTTATGCTGATAGGTGAGACCTTTTGACAATACCACACCTTGGCTAGGCCGGGTTCATCCTAGAAGCTAGCGATACTATCTGAAGCCAAGTTCAACTTGAGTAGCTGTAAGTACTTTGTCCTAAGTTGTAGAAACTTTATGTAACACTTCCCTCCGAGACCCACACCATTAGTAAGTAATACCGTCTGTTAGTGCAGAGAATATATTTTGTTAGGAGTGACCATCTGTAAACTTTATCTTAAATGAGTATCAAATACATTGATTGACTGCTAAATTTTTCTTATCTTATCTTATGTGGATCGACATACTCGATTCAAGTTTTGATACAAAACTACGGTGGTTAATGATCTATTCAGAATAAAATATAACAACATCACAAATAACATATTACATAAAAGAATACACACACACACACACTAACAATGGAGATACAATATCACATATGCTACATAAACTAATGATTCTTAGAAAACAAATAACTTGTCCCAACTATGAATATATATATAAGACTCAACAATTGACCACTCAAATCAGGTAATAGCATCAAATAGGGTAGTCCGAGATGAAAGTAAAACATAGAAACATCTAACAACTTAAGGTTAACATGAAACAACTCGGTTCCACACAGATGACTCGAAGGTCTAACACAAATGGCTCTCCTATCTAGTTCTAACAATATACATGACCCGAAGGTCTATAAAATGTGTCACAATCTCCTAATAGTAATCCAAATAGTGACAACAATGTGTCCAATACTACAGGTTTTCACTTATTGATTTACTACAAGTCATCTAATTCTACACTAGTGTAGCTTCAATTGAACTGTTGGATCTAGATTAACCCTAGAGGGGGGGTGAATAGGGTTTATCACAGTTTTTAAACTGAATTGAAAAAACTGACAGGATATTAAAATAATAAACAGATCACAGAATGCAGCAGAAATAAAAGTACAGAAAATAAATCACACACAGATATACCCAGCTTCGGCAAAACCCTGCCTACTGCTGCATTCCTAAGGTTTCTACTAGGTGTTATAAACAGATCCCGCATACAAGACCATGTACACTCGCAGCGCCTGCTCCTGTCCTAACCCTATGCTCAAAACCCTAGACTGACCGATGTCCCCTCGATCAGATTCCCCGAATTACAATCCCGTAATCCGTATACCAGAATTTTACAGACTCTGAAACTGACAGTCAACACCCTGACTGTTTTACCTAGACTTTACAGATCTAGACACCTCTTCGTTTGATTTTTACAACACGAATTAAAAACAAAAACAAAACAAAAAGAATTTAAACCCTTAAGGAATTAAACAAAGGGGTCGTCCCTTTTAAAAAATATGGCTTAGTCCATAAAAACTTGGCCGGCCCATTCTAGTTCATTTGCCCGATCTCCTTTTATTTTCTAAAGAAAATGGCGGCCTAGGGTTTTGATGTTTGCCCCAAATCAAATCTCGATGGCTTCAGTGTGATGAATTCTTGTTCTCTGATGTGTTCTTCTTCGTCGATTGATTTGGTTGTCCCTCTCACTCTCTGGCGATCGAATCTCTGAAAACCTGTGAGTGCTCTGAATACAATTTTCTCTGTAATTTTTGTTGTTGTATGATTTCGTTACCCCTGCCTATGATGAATCTGTGTGAGTAATATATATATAGGGTAATCGAAACCCTAAAAATAACTCTGATTTCAAAAAAAAAATGGCTCGATCTGATTACACTCGTGTTTCCCTTTTTACTTGCGAGATTGTTGCGATTTTCCTTTCTGATTGAATTCAAAAATTCTTGCCATGTTTGAAATCAACCTGTTTGTCTACCACTTTGTATTCCATGCATGATTATCTCGACAAATTCTGGAGAAGAATAATATATGGTCTCTTGAACATTTTTTGCACATCTCGCCATTAATTGAATAACTCAATTCTGGAAAACAATATATATTTGTGGTCTTTAATATGACTGTCCCTTGCTTGAATTATGCTCCCTGATTTTCACGGCTTTGATACAAATGAGAAATTTTGGAAAATTTTAATTGCTGCCAAATAGCAGATTTCTTGTGTGCAAAATCCTCTTTTGGCTTCGAAAAAGATTTCATGTCCCTTTGCGAGATTTATAGATTCTTTCCCTTGAATGTTTTCCAGATTGAATCAAAACAGGAAACATATTTTTTTTTTTTTTTTTGATTGAGTTTACCTTAAAAATTTCTTACAGTCGATTACACAACACTGTGTATTTGTGGAAAAAATACTTTGCCAAGTTGAATTGAAATGTTGAGCTCTTTCCATATATCTGTGAACTGAATTGAGGTGGACCTTGACACTTGCACTTGATTGATGCCATGACTGAATTTCTGGAAATAAAATTTTGCCAATCGTGATTTCATTTCTGGAAATAAAGATTTCTTGGCAAAAATTTTTTGTTTATTTTTGCATTTAAACACTGACTGTGTACACCATTTTTGTGTATGCACTTGCCATTTGCATTTGAACAAGAGCTGCTGCTTGATTGAAACATGCCTTGTCTTTGAACTTCACTATTTTTTACTGCACTGTCCATGATACACCCTGACTTGGTGCTCCTAGTTCCTTTATCCTTGCAGTTACATTCATGCATAATATTCATTTGTCGTATGAAGACATTGCCAGATATATATCGTATTGGACATATCACCACTTTGTTAGTGCTAAAATCCTATTCATTGTTGCTGCACCATCATCTTGCTGCTTGCACCACTAGATTACTGTTGTGTTGATACTTGACAGTTGTAAATGCACACACAATATACATGAATCACTTGCCATGCTCGAGCTTGTGCACTTTAACTTGAACAAACTGGTATTGCTTGCAAACATTATTGGTACATGCTGTTTTCATCCTGTTTTGAGTTGATCTGAAATGCTTGATCATGTGTATCCACCATTTATATTTGATTGCCATGCAGCATTCCCATGCTTTGAGTTTGAAACATCCATGTTGGCTTGTACCATGCATTGTTGAGCCTTTTAAAAAAAACTGAACCCATGCTTTTTCTGATTTAAAAGGAATGATTTGCCATGTATAAATGCTTGATCTTGAGTTGATCTCCAATGTTAATCAGTCCTATCTTTGCTGATCTGAAAATATTTGCACTTGAAGCTTGTTGCACCATGTTTGAATTTTGAGTTGTTTTGTCTTTAGCTCGGCCATTGATGTTTTTCTTTGCTGTTTGACTTTACATTGAGTTGTGTTTGACTTTATTTTCATGTGCACTGAGTCGAGAAGGTCCACGTGGCTACTCCTCAGTTGCACACTGAATTGGCGTGGCAGTGCACACGTGTATATCTATACACGTGTGTATATGCAGTCATTCAGAAAATTTCCTGTCCCTGTACATATGCAAACAGTCTGCTAGACACAGATGAATCAGATCGAGTCATGAAAAATGATGAGAAATACACCAGAAAACTGAGGCAAATAATTTTTTTTTAAAATAAAAAATATTTGCATGTGTACAGTTTTTATTTCTATTGCAATGTACTGTGTGTGTGTGTGTTTCTGTGTATGACAGGTGTAGATGACTGGACTGACAAAGAGCTGTGAAGACAGAAGACTGAATATAAGAAGACAGTGTGTAGTGTCAGTGAATGTGTCAAAGTGTATGTATGTAAATATGAGTGTTGAGACTGAATGTATGTACAAAAAGAGTGACTGACTTAATCTGTAATGAGGAGCTGTATATATGAAATCTGAAATGGCATGAAGTGTAATACAGAGATGAACAAATAGTGGAGTATAAAATTTGTACTGTTTGATATTGAAATAAAATATTCTATTCAAATAAAATACTGTGAATATTTAAATTTCTGTACAGTTGTATTTTATTTAAATATAAATATTATATTCCAGTCTGTGATGAACAATAACAGTACAATATCAAACACATTAAAATAATATTTATTTGGTTGTTATCATCAAACAAAAATCATATAATTGTGTATACAACACCGTTATATACAACAATCTCCCCTTTTGATGATGACAAACAAATAAAAGATTTTGTATATAATAGATGTGTTTGACAATGAATATTGAACTCCCCCTATTTATTAGCTCCCCCTACAACAGACAACTCCCCCTATAACTGTGCATGAGTGAAATGTATGAATAATAATAAATTTTCAAAATTAAAAATATTTATAAAATATTCACTCATAAATCAAAATCTCTATCCATTCTCCCCCTTTTGTTATCATCAAAAGGATACAGAATTTAAAATATAGATGAAAAATGACTAACAAATACTATATCAGCTTAAGAGGAAGAACAGTCATCATAAATCTCAATCAGTCAAACAAAAATCATAATATTCTAAGAACAGGTGACATATTTCACAATGTAGAAAATGACGGATTTACGATGAATTTTATATATTATGGAGAGAGTTTAAAAAAATATTTTTCAATTATTTTCCAAAAGTATTTTATAAAAGATAAAGCACAAAATATAGTGATGGATTTGGACTATAATTATAAATTCAACTTAAGTGACAAAATCAGATAGTCTCAAATCCCAGTAGCTATCAATCAACAAATCATAATACGTCATAAAATTTCAACATATTTCACAGAATAGAAAGATGGATTGATAGGCTGGTTTTTATACACCGAGGAGAGTTTCAGATTAATTTTAATTTATAGCATAATAGTTCCTTTTTCTTTTTATTTTATTTAAGAGCACACTGACCACGCATAACCAGAGCTTGGATTTTTAAATGAGGTCAGTCGCAGCTTAAATTATAAGTTGTCTCTTAACCATGCATGACCAGAGCTTGGATTTTTAAATGAGGTTAGAGACACACTTATATATTAATTATATTTATTATTTTCAGCATTTAAAGGAAAAACTCCTCAGTATGTAAAACCAATATATGAATGATAGAAAATGGGGTAGGTACAGAGATGGACTGTGAAAATAAATTTCTAAATTAATTATATTATGAAATAAACTCGACTGTACCGGGATTATTGAAAATTTCAATTATCACTAATTCTGAAAAATAATATAGTCCCATTTCTATCACAAATAATTTTCACTGTTTTAAAACAAGATGATTTTTCTTTTTAAAAATAAACTCTCTACATTAATATAAAATCATGATGGATGGCAGACGGGTGATAGATACAGGAGATGGTTGTGAAATTTTTGCCAGTTCAAAGATATTATAATTAATATTCAACCATCATGAAAATCCAAATAAAATCTCCTCTTGTTGTGAAATACACTGCAGTCACAATTCATCACAATTTCAAAAACTGATAATAATTTTGATGAATTATAAACACAGCACAAATTTGATATTGATTTCAATTTCTGAATGAATAAAAAATAGATAATTTTAAAATTGAAAAACAATTACAAGAAGAAATTAAACAGATTTATAAAAAAAATTGAATCTATACAGGGTGATAATTCAAAAAACAGATGAGTGAAAAAGGCTGATACCAAATGTTCTCGCTTATCGAGGAATTTAGTTACACCCTGATGGACTATCATGGACATCTCACACCAAAGAACTTTAAACACAAACCCAGCCAGACAAATTTAGCACATTTATTTGTATAAGGCAAAAAAAATGTGTGGATCTATACAAGGTGAAAATTTGAATCTCAGTACAGATAGGTGAAACAAAAAAAATAAGCACTTCTGATACCACTTGGTGTCTCTATTTACGAGGAATTTTAACATGATACTGAACAAGAATGTCCTAGACAAAAGAATTATTGAGTACCAAGCCCAAACAGACGAGGTAATAGATTATGCACATGTATCAGAGCAGCAAGCATGTGATTCCAGAACAAACATTTTTAAAGCAGTATCAGAGCAACACAGAAAAATCAATATCACAACAGACTTGTCAGACGATGTTTCTGAAGGTCACAAAAAAAAACAATATATTCCATGATCCATGATTATAAAATATAGTTTATTTTAAATCATTTGAAGAAATGTGAATATATCAGGATTTAATGAATCAATCATACAATATTATATTTCAGATTCAAGATATGTGTGCGATTCAATAAATCAATAATTTCAAATGATTTTAAACAAACATATATTAAAATCAAATAACCATGAAATAATAGAGAATTTTAAGACCATATTTTCAAAGAAATTTTCACAGGTATTTCTGACAAACCCATAGAAAAAACATATCATTTACATCAGGTTTGATAGATATTCATGATCCAAAATAATTTATTTGAAATCACTTGAATCAATGTCAAGTTTTGAAATATAATGAATCAGTCACACAAGGTTGATAATTTCAAATTTAGGAGGTGTGTGATTATTCAAAATATTAATAAATTCAGATGATTTCAAACAAACAATTCTAACCATGATGATCATGAATAACAATGATTTTCAAGATGTATCACTGAGATTCTAGACAATTTAAAATTTCCAAGCCAATCTAAAAAATAATGGAAATATCACTACTGATAAATAATAGAGTGTTGTAATGAGTGTAATATTTCAAGTTTTTCTAAAATGAATTAGAAGAATCTCAAAACAACAACGATGTGTGAATTTCCATTAAACTTTCAGATCTTCAAAAGTTTAGAATTCTAATTAACAGTGTTCAAAATTTGACAAGAATACATCAACACTGTTATGAATTCATAAATCAGAAAATAAACTTCAAAACAATTGCAGATATTTACAAGATTAACATCAAGATCTAGAAATAATTAACACATCAGAGTTCGATTCAAATAAAGCAAATTTCCACAAGATTATGAGAACTGCAATTGGAAGTTAAGAAAGCTCAAGAAAAAGGATATATGGCAGTGACAAGTTAAAAGAAAAAAACAGAAGAGACAGAAGGAGATAGAAGAAGAAATAAACAAGAAAATTAAAAAGATACTTACGAGGATGAGTTCAGAGATCATACCTGAGATCAGTGTAAACCAGAATCTCTAACTCAACTAGTTTGGCTAAAGGAACTGAAAGTGATTCAATGATATGAAGCAGTTTGAAGCCAGTTTCTCTTTCTGCACAGCAGTTCCTCAGCCTCCTTCGGTACCTAACAGTCTATAGGATCGAGTTGTCTAACAAAGTTTGTAAAACCACTTACAGTTGTGTTCACATCTTTTGGTACCCAAATCTGTTTATATAACAAACCATTAGAATTAACTTTCGTACCCTTAGGAACCCAAACCTGTTTGAACTTGACGAAGCCCGTTTTATTTTTTGGGATCCAAGAATGTTTAAATGGTTTATTATAAAACGATTTCTCATCACAATTTTGATTCAAATAACTTTTGAAATTATCAAAGTTAAAATTATCAAAACAATTATTTCCAAAGCAGTTTGTGGGATTGTTCAAATCATTTGAATTTTGTTTTCTAGAAACATCATTTTTCCCGAAGCCAAGACCAGATTTATTTCCACTAGAAACTTGGTTTTGTAACAGCATATTCAACGATTTTTCCCCATTAGAAAATTTATCCAATGTTGATTCCAATCGTTGAATTTTGGATTTTAGATCGCCATTTTCTTTTAATAAATTTGAGCAATTATTTATAGCGATCATCTGTTCAGCATTGGTCTGTTTTAAAACCAAATTCTCATTTTCAAGCAATCTAATTTTGGCTTGAGATTCCGAGATTTCAAGTTCAAATCGTTTTTGTTTTTCAGACTCAAAAATCTTGGATTTTTCAATCTCATTTTCAAGTTCTTTCAAAATCAAATCACTTCTCACCAAATTTTCATTTTCAGCAATCTCAAATTTGGAACTTATATCAGTCTTAAAAACTTCAAATTCCTTTTGTAGAAGATTGTTCAAATTTGATAACTCAATCTTGTTTTCTTTTAAGATCAGAATTTCCTTTTCAAACTTTTGAATATTTTTATTGAGATGAACAAGATTGGTTTTCAATTTTAAACAATTTTTGCAATCTGAATTTGAAGAATTTTTAAAATATTCAAGCTGTGATTCCAAATCATCAATTTTGCTGGTCAACTCAGTATTCCTAGATTTCAGAGATTTGTTTTTAGATTTGAGTTTATCAACAGATTTAGTTAAATGAACACACATATAAACCAAATCTTCGTATGAGAAATTTTCAACTTCAGCATCTGTTGATTCTCCATCATCTGATCCTTCTGAATTTTCATTTGTAAATCCTGTTAAACAGAGTTCTGAATCTGAGTTGACTTTCTCGGGTTTTGAGCTGCCGTTGTCAGATTTTCCATACTTCGTATTGAGAGTATCCCAGATTTCCTGTGCAGATAAACAATGGCAGATAAGATTAAACTGTTCAGTACTAAGATAATCAAATATAATTTTCATAGCACGGGTATTGAAAGTAATATCTACACTATCAAATCCATGGATAACAACATTCCAACATTTAATATTAACAGATTTTAAATAAAATTCCATTTTGGATTTCCAGTTTAAAAAATCTGTACCATCAAAAATATTTGGAATGTGACTGGACTGACTCTCTATGGACTGATAACTAGGAATCACCATTGCTCTAGAGTTAACCGAATACCTGGCTCTGATACCAAATGTTGGATCTAGATTAACCCTAGAGGGGGGGGGTGAATAGGGTTTATCACAGTTTTTAAACTGAATTGAAAAAACTGACAGGATATTAAAATAATAAACAGATCACAGAATGCAGCAGAAATAAAAGTGCAGAAAATAAATCACACACAGATATACCCAGCTTCGGCAAAACCCTGCCTACTGCTGCATTCCTAAGGTTTCTACTAGGTGTTATAAACAGATCCCGCATACAAGACCATGTACACTCGCAGCGCCTGCTCCTGTCCTAACCCTACGCTCAAAACCCTAGACTGACCGATGTCCCCTCGATCAGATTCCCCGAATTACAATCCCGTAATCCGTATACCAGAATTTTACAGACTCTGAAACTGACAGTCAACACCCTGACTGTTTTACCTAGACTTTACAGATCTAGACACCTGTTCGTTTGATTTTTACAACACGAATTAAAAACAAAAACAAAACAAAAAGAATTTAAACCCTTAAGGAATTAAACAAAGGGGTCATCCCTTTTAAAAAATATGGCTTAGTCCATAAAAACTTGGCCGGCCCATTGTAGTTCATTTGCCCGATCTCCTTTTATTTTCTAAAGAAAATGGCGGCCTAGGGTTTTGATGTTTGCCCCAAATCAAATCTCGATGGCTTCGGTTTGATGAATTCTTGTTCTCTGATGTGTTCTTCTTCGTCGATTGATTTGGTTGTCCCTCTCACTCTCTGGCGATCGAATCTCTAAAAACCTGTGAGTGCTCTGAATACAATTTTATCTGTAATTTTTGTTGTTGTATGATTTCATTACCCCTGCCTATGATGAATCTGTGTGAGTAATATATATAGGGTAATCGAAACCCTAAAAATAACTCTGATTTCAAAAAAAAATGGCTCGATCTGATTACACTCGTGTTTCCCTTTTTACTTGCGAGATGGTTGCGATTTTCCTTTCTGATTGAATTCAAAAATTCTTGCCATGTTTGAAATCAACCTGTTTGTCTACCACTTTGTATTCTATGCATGATTATCTCGACAAATTCTGGAGAAGAATAATATATGGTCTCTTGAACATTTTTTGCACATCTCGCCATTAATTGAATAACTCAATTCTGGAAAACAATATATATTTGTGGTCTTTAATATGACTGTCCCTTGCTTGAATTATGCTCCCTGATTTTCACGGCTTTGATACAAATGAGAAATTTTGGAAAATTTTGATTGCTGCCAAATAGCAGATTTCTTGTGTGCAAAATCCTCTTTTGGCTTCGAAAAAGATTTCATGTCCCTTTGCGAGATTTATAGATTCTTTCCCTTAAATGTTTTCCAGATTGAATCAATACAGGAAACGGATTTTTTTTTTTTATTGAGTTTACCTTAAAAATTTCTTACAGTCGATTACACAGCACTGTGTATTTGTGGAAAAAATACTTTGCCAAGTTGAATTGAAATGTTGAGCTCTTTCCATATATCTGTGAATTGAATTGAGGTGGACCTTGACACTTGCACTTGATTGATGCCATGACTGAATTTCTGGAAATAAAATTTTGCCAATCGTGATTTCATTTCTGGAAATAAAGATTTCTTGGCAAAAAAAAATTGTTTATTTTTGCATTTAAACACTGACTGTGTACACCATTTTTGTGTATGCACTTGCCATTTGCATTTGAACAAGAGCTGCTGCTTGATTGAAACATGCCTTGTCTTTGAACTTCACTATTTTTTACTGCACTGTCCATGATACACCCTGACTTGGTGCTCCTAGTTCCTTTATCCTTGCAGTTACATTCATGCATAATATTCATTTGTCGTATGAAGACATTGCCAGATATATATCGTATTGGACATATCACCACTTTGTTAGTGCTAAAATCCTATTCATTGTTGCTGCACCATCATCTTGCTGCTTGCACCACTAGATTACTGTTGTGTTGATACTTGACAGTTGTAAATGCACACACAATATACATGAATCACTTGCCATGCTCGAGCTTGTGCACTTTAACTTGAACAAACTGGTATTGCTTGCAAACATTATTGGTACATGCTGTTTTCATCCTGTTTTGAGTTGATCTGAAATGCTTGATCATGTGTATCTACCATTTATATTTGATTGCCATGCAGCATTCCCATGCTTTGAGTTTGAAACATCCACGTTGGCTTGTACCATGCATTGTTGAGCCTTTTAAAAAAAAACTGAACCCATGCTTTTTCTGATTTAAAAGGAATGATTTGCCATGTATAAATGCTTGATCTTGAGTTGATCTCCAATGTTAATCAGTCCTATCTTTGCTGATCTGAAAATATTTGCACTTGAAGCTTGTTGCACCATGTTTGAATTTTGAGCTGTTTTGTCTTTAGCTCGGCCATTGATGTTTTTCTTTGCTGTTTGACTTTACATTGAGTTGTGTTTGACTTTATTTTCATGTGCACTGAGTCGAGAAGTTCCACGTGGCTACTCCTCAGTTGCACACTGAATTAGCGTGGCAGTGCACACGTGTGTATATGCAGTCATTCAGAAAATTTCCTGTCCCTGTACATATACAAACGGTCTGCTAGACACAGATGAATCAGATCGAGTCATGAAAAATGATGAGAAATACACCAGAAAACTGAGGCAAATAATATATTTTTTTTTAAAAAATAAAAATTATTTGCATGTGTACAGTTTTTATTTCTATTGCAATGTACTGTGTGTGTGTATGTGTTTCTGTGTATGACAGGTGTAGATGACTGGACTGACAAAGAGCTGTGAAGACAGAAGACTGAATATAAGAAGACAGTGTGTAGTGTCGGTGAATGTGTCAAAGTGTATGTATGTAAATATGAGTGTTGAGACTGAATGTATGTACAAAAAGATTGACTGACTTAATCTGTAATGAGGAGCTGTATATATGAAATCTGAAATGGCATGAAGTGTAATACAGAGATGAACAAATAGTGGAGTATAAAATTTGTACTGTTTGATATTGAAATAAAATATTCTATTCAAATAAAATACTGTGAATATTTAAATTTCTGTACAGTTGTATTTTATTTAAATATAAATATTATATTCCAGTCTGTGTTGTACAATAACAGTACAATATCAAACACATTAAAATAATATTTATTTGGTTGTTATCATCAAACAAAAATCATATAATTGTGTATACAATACCGTTATATACAACATGAACAAGTCCGAAACTAACCGATATAATAAATGCATATGTCGCATACCACATGTTTATTACATCGTTTAAGTCACCTTCTCGTTCTCTCGAAGAGAGCAGAAATGTGTAATCTTATAGAAAAAACGCTTATTTCAAGAAAACGAGTCCGAAAGCTATTTTCGAAAAATTTGATTTTTTTTTTGAAATCTCTTTATTATAGAGAATGTCTATATCTAAAATTGTTTGGAAGCAGTTACATTTTTATAAATTGATTTTTGAAATATTTATATCAAAATCTGGTTTTTAATTATAAAACACCCATTGTTTAATTATTGCCGTTAAAGCTGCTATTTTGTTACAAGACTTTGAGCTTTGATGTTCAAATGCTCCTGTAGTTTGATTTCATATTATCTAAATTATAGTCACCGACTGGATGGTGTAAGATCTATTCGTTTGTTATCTTCATTTCCTTGAGTATGATTGTAACAAGATATAAGCGATGGTCAAACATTTGCAAGTTAATTTGACTACACATCGAGTTTTTTTTTTCACTGTCACTTAACAATACATATAGATCGTTTTTTCTCATATTGATAGCCTTGCTAAAAGCCTTCAACCTGACAGTTAAATTTAAATGTCTTTCTTCTTTACAAGCAGTTCTTTCATTTAGGACACATGTGGTAAAGGTTGAAAAGAATATCAATGTATTAAAACTATTTCATTTTCTTTTTGGGATTACTTATACATAGTAGGTTATTAGAATGCGTGGTAAATAAAAATATTGTATTTTCCAGCTGTACATTGTAATAGTCTGTAGCAGATTTGTTTGTATATAAGTCTTGCTATGTTATTTTTATATTGAGATTTTCAGACCTAAGTATAGAAATAAAAGAGAAATATTCTTCTTCCTGTCTAGAGCTTAATTTTCATGGTATCATAGCATGGTTGATTCAAGATGAATTTGGGTAAAGATCAAATCAACTCAAATAACTCAATTTCTTCTGAAAATCTTCTCTCTCAATCAATTAATTACGGGAATCCCTATTTTCTTTATCATGGCAATTCTTCGAATAGTCTGCTGGGTCAGATCATTTTCAATAGTGGAAATTATCTTAGTTGGAGTCGTAGTATTATGTTAGCACTTGGAGCGAAGAACAAAACCAGTTTTGTCGATGGATTTCTTCATCGTCCAGCTGATAACTCACCAGATCTGCAAAAATGGATACAGAATGATTACATGGTTAGAAAAAATTAATTTACGAAACTTTCATTTTTTTTTCTCCTTCTGCGAGAAATCTATGGTTAGAAATCCAGGAACATTATGGTCAATTTAATGCACCTCTTCTATATGAATGTCATTAAAGATTGTTGTCTGTTCAACAAAATGATGATTTAATTGTTGTGTTACATGTATTATGGAAAATTGAAGAAGGTGTGGGATAAATTACAAGCCTATGAACCATTTCCCGATTGTTTTTGTGGTGCAATGTTGAAATGTTCTTATGGTTTGTTCAGGAAATTTTGGAGGCGGATCAACTTAAGAAGCTTATTCAGTTGATGGCTGGTTTGAATAAATCTTATGATCATGTTAAGACAAATATTTTAAATATGGATCCTTTACCTTCGGTAAATAAGGCTTACCAAATCCTTCAGCAAATTGAGAAACATAATTCTCTCAGTATTTCTAGTTCTCCTCCTGAAAGAAGTGCTTTTCTTTCCATGAAAAATTCAACTGGATTCAAGTTTCAGTTTCCTCCTAAAAAAGAATATACGAACTATAAGAAGATGAAGTATGAAAAGGTTTGTGATCATTGCAAGTAGAAAGGACATACTAAGGATTAGTGTTTCAAATTGGTGGGTTATCCGGAGTGGTATACGAATTTAAAAGAAAGAAAGTATCAGAGTTCTTCTACCAAGATTGTTATTGCTGCATGATTCTTCTGGAGTTTTAGGGAGTTCTCCTCTTAATACTCCTTTGGACATTGACAATGGTTCTTCCTCAAATCAAGCATCTCCAATTATGGATTCTCAGACAATTCCTACTGTTTGCAGGGAAGTTCTCAAAATAATGCAAAATAATAGCTCGGAATATTATCCTTCAATTAATTTTGCAGGTATCGTATCTGCTTCTAATGTTTTTTTATCTAATAAGCATGATAATAATGCTTGAATAATATATACTGGTGCAAGTGATCATATGGCTTCTAACTTTAAGATATTTGTTAACACACGCATGCTGAACAAACCTATTCATATTGTCTTACCTGATGGAACCTTGAAAATTGTTGATACAATAGGAAACATCATCCTAACCCCTGAAATTACTCTCTACAATGTCTTTTTTTGTCCCGAATTCAAACACAATTTGTTTATCAATTGGTAGGCTACTTGATCAGAACCAACTATATGCAAAATTTGAGAAAAAATTATGTACTTTGCAGGACCTCAAACCTAATAAATTCAAAGGAGCTAGTACAAAATGTGGGGATCTTTACAGGTTTCGAAATAACGAAGTTTCATCTTCTTTAAGTAATTCTTTTGTTCAATATTCTATTGTTTTTCATTCCTCAATCAAAATCCTAGTTTTCCTGTTTTACATGCTCGACTTGGTCATCTAACAATAAACAAATTGAATTAACTTCCTTTTCATGTACATTCTGGACCTTTTGATTTTGAAGCATGTGATAGCGAAACATCATAAGTTGCCATTTAATATTTCAAATTCAATTGCTAGTTCTTGTTTTGAACTTATGCACATGGATCTTTGAGGTCTATATAGAATTATGAGTTTTTCAAGAGCTAGGTATTTTCTACTATATTGGACGATCATTCTAGAGCTCCCAGGACTCATTTAATTCATGACAAAACTCAAGTTTCTCAGATAATTGCTGCTTTTCTAGCATATGTTGAAACTCAAATTCAGACTAATGAAAAGGCGATTAGGAGTGACAATGGTACTGATATTGTTCAAAGAGTTTTGCAGAAATCTTTTTCTGTTAAAAGGCATTATTCATCAGAAAAGTCTTCCGGGAGTTCCTCAACAAAATAGAGGGTAGAAAGGAAGCATAAACATTTACTTGAATCTGTAAGGGCTCTTAAAATTCATGCAAATTTACCAATTTTTTTGGAGAGATGCTCTTCTTACAGCAACATACTTGATAAATCTCATGCCTTCATCTGTCTTGTCCTGGGAAGACACCTTATGAAGCACTCATGAAAAAGCTTCCAGATTATACTCATTTAAGAGCATTTGGCTGCCTTTGTTATCATGTCATCAAAACTTCTGATAATGTGGAACCATGTATTTTTATTGGATATTCATTTGCTTCAAAAGGTTACGAAGTTTATGATCTAGAAGATAAGTAATTCTCAGCAGAGATGTAATTTTTAAGGAGCATATCTTTCCATTTTCTTCTAGCGAAAATTTTTCATACTCTTCTGATGACACATGTATCATCTCCCTCTTTTCCATTTGTCAATCATGCTTATGCTCCATCCACTTCATCCCCAGAAATGCAAAATTATATTCTTGTCAATATTCCACCATTTCCAATTCAACAACATTCATATTCTAACTCTGATTTACATATATACTCTTTCAAGATATAAGAAGGCAAAACATGGACAAGTATGCAAGTTAAAAAGCTCACTATATGGCCTAAAACAGGTAGCTAGATAGTGGAATATTGAGCTATGTTATAATCTGCAGGAGATAGGTTATGTTCAGTCTAAACATGATTATTCTTTATTCATAAAGAAGATGGATAATGCAGAGTTTACTATAGTTGTGGCTTATGTAATAATCTTTTGATCACTGGTAATTGTCTGTCTGAAGTCGAAAAGTTGAAGTCTCTTGATGCTGCATTCATTATTAAAGATTTGGGAAATTTATAGTATTTTCTTAGCTTTGATGTGTCAAGGAATAAAAGTGGTATTCTTTTAAATTAAAGAAAGTACATTCTTGATTTATTGAAGGATACCGGTATGCTGAACTATAAGGAAATGTGTGTTGAGTTTCGGCATTCCCTGCGTACCTTCCTCTTGTATGCACTTCACCATGTCTAGTTGGCGTCAACGATCTAAGACTCCTATGCCGGCATCCTGATTGAACATCCCCCATCGCCTCCCATTGAGCATATAATTTGGTATTGGTAAGCACTTATTGTAACAAAAGGAATCCCCAATGTTACATGCCACCAACACCATATATATACCACGATCTTTCTTAATTTCTTGCGATGTGGGATAATTCGTCCATTCAATCCACGCACCCACCCCATTCCAATGCAAGCCACACCTAACAATCTCCACCTTGGCGAGCTTTATTCAAGTCACCTTGGAGTTACACCTTGAGTCCTCTTCACAGTTTGGCCAGGCTGCTACCTCGAGTTCTCATAAGCAGTGGTGGAGGCAGACTGCTTCTAACCGTATCTCCACATTGACGAGCATCCCATGTCAAGCCCATTTGGTGCCATGTTTCGGTCATGCTACACATACTGGTCCCCTCAAACCATGGAGCTCTGATACCATGTTGTAACCGTTGTGATTAATCCGACTCAAGACTACTCGAATCCGATATCTAAACCACAAAGCGCTAGTGGAAGATTAGACCGCTGTTAGACTTGCAAAAACAACCAAAACAATAACTCTAGTCACACATAATGATCAAACAATCACGAACAATCCAAATATTAATCTCAAGCAAGAAACTAATGACAAAAGTAGTAAAAATAAATAACACAAGGATTGAAATCGGTTCCACTAACATCTTGTTAGTGTACATCACCTTTGGAGAGAGTATTTTATTACCACGATGAAAGGAATACAAGAGATTGATCTAATGATCACTATATTTCAATATAGGAAAAGAGTTTGAGGAGAATAGAATTGAAGAATTGGAATTAGGTTATAAACCATAATTCACCCTTGAGAATAAACCCTTGATTTCAATCAAATATTCAAGCTCTCCCTTTGAACCTCTGAAAATAGCTTAAATAGAGATAGACCAATTGCCAAAATTGCCCCCAAGTCTTCACAAATCAATTTGCCAAGTTTCCAGCCCGAAATAGCCCAAACCACTAGTTAGACATCTTTCAAGGGAGACGACTGACGTCTGTCCCTCCGAGGTAATTATTTGGGCTTCAGCACTCAGCTTAGACGTCTGTCGTAGGCCCTGATGGACGTCTGTCGTAGGCCCTGACAGATGTCTATCCCTCTACGCATGTTCCCAATATGACAGATGTCTGGAGGAACTTTCAGGAAAATTCACCCTGACAACTCAGACATCTGTCGTACCCCACGACAGACGTTTGTCACACCAGCCTGTAGACATCAAACACCTTCTCAGCTCTAACTTCCGCATGCGAACTCCTATTTGCGAACAGTCACCTCCTACTCGAAGCTATCTTCATCCTCTTCAATCCAACATATAGTATCACAAACTTCAACACTCCAATCCACTTCGATACTATAACCATCTCAACTCCAAACTCCAATGTATCCAAGCATTTCCTTCTACCTTCAACCAAGCACCATGAATACTTTCCCAATGAGCTCCGGCAAAGCCACCGCCCATTGCACTCCGTTAACGAGCTCTTGGCAAGGCCACCTCTCGCCAAAGAAGGGTGGAAAATATTCAAACCAAAACCGTCTCACCAAAATACAATGTACTCGGGAGTGTAACGAGTACTTAACATGAAGATAGATGTTCAATCTCTCACCGCTATTACTTTCTATCAACACAAAAAAAAAATCACTCTTTCCACCCCATGCCACCCGTTGGCACCTAGCTACTCAACAGGCGAATTAAGTTCGAGCAATGCTCGAACTTCCTAACTGGTAATGCTTTAGTAAACATGTCCGCAGCATTATACTTTGTGTGCACTTTCTGAAGGTATGCTACCTTACCCTCATCCATGACTACAAGAAATGACTTCCTCACCTCAATACGCTTAGTCCGTGAGCTAAACGCCAAATTCTCCGCCAAATGGATGACACTTTGGCTATCACGTCGAACATTAATGCTCTCTTGTTCGAAACCCAAGTCACACAATAATCGCTTCAAGTAGAGTGCCTCCTTGGCCGCTTCCACCGCGGCAATCAACTCTGCCTCCGTAGTGGATAAAGCAACTACAGTTTGCAATCTTAATCTCCAACTAATGGTTGTCCCGCCAAGTGTGAAGACATACCCGGAAGTTGATTTCCTCCGATCCCTATCATCGGCATAGTCCGAGTCACAGTAACCAACCCACTTGCAACTCCTCTCATCACTACCGCCAAAAACAAGACCATGAGATGCTGTGCCTTTTAAGTATCTCATAATAGCCTTTACGGCATCCCAATGCAATTTCCTCGGATTAGTCATATACCTACTAACCACCCCTACGGCATTTGCAATATCGGGCCTTGTACACACCATTGCATATATCAAATTACCAACCACACTTGCATATGGCACCTTTGTTATATAAGCCTTGTCTTTATCCCCGATAGGTTATCCCTTTTCTGAAAGCTTCATATGCAAAGGTAAAGGTGTATTCAACGCCTTTGCATTCTCCATGCTAAACCAGAAAAGCACTTTCTTAATGTACTCCTTTTGAGTCAATCTTAACTCAAAACGCTTTCGGTCCCTTCCAATTTCCATGCCCAAGATTTTCCTTGCTTCTCCAAGATCTTTCATCTCGAATTCCGATTTCAAAAGCATCTTCAACTTGTTGATTTCATTTTTATCTTTAGAAGCAATGAGCATATCATCCACATACAAGAGCAAATACACCCAACAATCATTTCCCAACCTCTTGAAATATACGCAAGCATCCTTGATGCTTCGATGGAAGCCACTTTCAAGTGTGAAATGATCGAATCTCTTATACCATTGTCTAGGTGATTGCTTTAGCCCATATAGTGATTTCTTCAACTTGCAAACCATTTTAGACTTACCATCTACAATAAACCCTTCCGGTTGCTCCATGTAGATGTCTTCATCCAAGTCTCCATGCAAGAAGGCGGTTTTCACATCAAGTTGCTCCAACTCCAAGTCATGGATAGCAACTATGGCTAGTAAAACCCGGATAGAAGTACGATGTACCACTGATGAAAAAAATTCATCATACTCCTTTCCCTTTCTTTGTGCAACCCCTTTGCCATTAACCTTGCTTTGTATCTTTTGTCATCCTTCACCTTGTATATCCATTTGCACCCTATAGCACGGTTTCCATGAGGAAGTGGAGCCAACTCCCAAGTTCGGCTCTTCATTAGCAATTGCATCTCTTCCTCCATGGCGCAAATCCACTTCGAGCTCTCTCTCGACTCCATAACGTCATCAAGGTCCATCGACTCATCTTGGACTACATTAAGATCATAGTCCAAATGATCACAAAAGCAAAGGTAGTTCCAATCACCATATCTTTTGGGTTGCCTTATTGCACGTCGACCAACCCAAGTAGCAATTGTAACGACCCGGGTTTTCGCGATCCTGAGTAACCGACATAAACTCAATGTCGACTATTCAAGCATCGGAAATACCAGATAGTCCATGAAAGAAATTAGTGGGTGAGAACATATAAGATAGAAACTTAGAATAAAAGAAGAAGAAGAACATACAACATTAGAGTAAACACGAATCTCACAGCGGAACGAATAAATATATTTCATAACTTTGAAATAAAACAGTATCTGTACACAATACCATTATTAGAGTATAACACTTACAACACAACGGAAATAACAATCTATATAACCATGAAGCCTACTGCTCCAAGCTCTCCAAGTATCTGTAACATCCCGACTACTTGACTGCCCGTACAAAATTGGGCACCCAAGAGTTTAGGGAAAACAAAACAAAATAAACTCTAGGTCAGTCATGTGACCGGTGTGAGTAAACTCCAATCATTTGTTTTAACTTTCAAAAATCTTTTTGAACCAAAGGATAATCGTAAGACCGATCCACACATAAAAACGGATGGTTTTTACCTTACGATAACCCAAAATATTTTTCTAAAACAATACTTGTCTGATATTATAATAATGTCTAGATCAAGTAAATAAAAATCTAGCAGAAACGCTTTCATCTCACGTTCTACATATATAATATACAATCAAAACCGCGGGCTCGTATTTGGTAACTGATTTCCAACTATGACAAGGTATGGAACCACCTTCCGATTAGTGTACTCTAGAAGCGATACACTGCAGTTCAAAAAGAACATCTTGTAACTCAGCCACACATGACTGGCCATTCATTTCGCTTGAATGTTCCGAATATATTATCACCTTATGGTTGGTATACCAACATAACCGTTCACGGGAGATACAGAAGCGAAAGAAGTAACAAATATGAATATTCTCTAGATGGTGACAATATACCCTACTTGGGTGCGACCCACCTAGCCATGCTACCTGCCCGATTTCTGTCATTTCCCAGTTGATGAGGCTTGAGGTCATAACGTATCTTTTAATAGATCACTCCTTCATTTACTTTGAATGCCACATCGTCATACCCGTCAAATCACAAATTGATTTCCCCAAAAATACCATGGGTATAAGCTAAGAGAAACGAATTCCTTCACCACCAACGTAAATACATTTGAAACGATCAACTTACGCGATCTACCAGATATACTCTGTCAGACTTTCGTCCATTCAAGTTGTCTTGGGACTGGACAACCTAAAGGAATTATTCTGTAAATCCATCTTAGGCAATTTCTACCTAGGATTTACTGAATAGCCCTTCCATAACTCCATCTTCAATTTTCTTCATCATATTTGATTTGCAACGCTAATGCCATACAAAGTGGTTTTCAGATAATATATCTGATCCCGGTCTCTCCGTATTGACAACGGAAATGGTCAAAATCTTTGATAGTCGGTGAATTAACTATCAAACGAAAACACGTGTGCAAACAACGATATTATTTCCAGATGGAAATTCTATCGATCAATCATCATTTATCTCTTAAATCAATTTATCATTAATTTATTCATTTACCTATTTCCTATTTCCATATATATACAGAAATTCTTATTTTCTAAATTTAGAAAATATACCTTGTTAATATTGGAAAACGTTTCCATTTTTATTCTCATCTCTATCTTGTCACATATATCAGTCTATAACTGTAAACTAGTAAGAGAACAACCCCCTACGTATTAACCCCAAAGGCCGAAACCAACATCAGATCGATACCCAGAAAGCTATTCAACTCGACTAATTTCCAGTCATTCCCTTTAAATTCCTAATTCAAACCCCAAATTCCTTTATGATATTTTATTTGCAAAATATTAACTTTAATATAATCTTTCACATAGAATGTGAATAATATTTCTTTGTATAATTCTATTTGTTTTCCAAATAATTTCTTTTATAATTCTATTTGTTTCCTATAAATATTTCCCTTTTTAACATCCTATTTATTTCATACAAATATTTCCCTTTTCAACATCTTATTTATTTCATATAAATATTTTCCTTTTCAATATTCACTTTGAAAATTTTCTTTTTACATTACAGTATTTCGTATGGTATTTTAAATACCAATCAACCAGACTAGTGTCATCATAATCAATCATAAATTATATATCACATCATATATCACAATATATGAAAACAAACAGTATTATAAATATTGAGGAATCCAGTTGGATCCCTCCAACCTGTTTCCCTGCATCACAGATGTTAAACAATATAAATAACATCGATTTCATTTCAATATGAAATATTCTGATAAACATAATCAATATTTGATTAACAATTTATATATATATCCTTATCTGTAATTTCAACCAATACGTCAGCAATTTAACCAAACAATCAAAACACAGCAATCAATCATCATTTATCAATACTAGATTATATTTATAAAATATAAACTATACAGAGCTAGTGATATTTACTCACACTGGACTATCATCGTTAAATAACGATAATTGTTACTTGATTCAGACTGACAATTTATTTTGCTATAAATTGTAAAGAGCTCCAATTCACTCCCAGTCAGTTGCATGGTGTAGCCCCCCGTCCATACGATCCTAACGGATCTTGTTTTGTTGGATTATGATAATGTATGATCAAGTTATTACATTAACAAGTTTAAATTAAGCATTTACATTATAAAAATCCATTATTTCAAAATGGGCTCACCCTAAACCGTCGGCCTAATTACTCCTCGTCCAACCTGCATCGAAACGGTATACATCTTCTCAAAATATCTAACGCGATCTGCTCCTTACACAGCACCATTTCCCCAAGTTCCTCAATCGAGTTCTTTCTCTTCACCACACCGTTCACCGAATAAAACCCGGTATCGAACTCACCTTCAACTTCTCTACCCGCCCAACACCAACTGGCTCTGCTTGAGGTCACGAATTCTGATGCGATTTCCGGCCTTGAACCCTATCGACAGTGAACTATGCGTCATCTTTTCGAACCGGATCCTCCAAAACTTTGCCAATCCCATCCTCTCACCTCCACGAACTCCGCAGTGTCTTCACCACATCTCCATTATCACCGATCAGCCAACAAACCTCTGCCCTAGGTGGCACTAGCTATTTCCAGATTTTCAAAAAAAAGCATCGGACACAACCAACATCATACGATATTGTAGAGAATCCTTGCAGCATCTCAGCCATATGTGTTTTGGAATTTTAATCATTTTATTTGAATTTATTTCATATTTGAAAGATCATAAAAGGGGGTTTGGGAGGAATAACCGACGGCGACTATGCCTTTGACCAGAAGAAAATTACTTTAGGTTTTAGAGAAGTAGTGATATTTATAGAAGAGAAATATTATTTTAATATTCATTATTTTATTTATTTTTAATCAAACGCTATTTGTATTTATCATTAAAATTTGTACGACCACATATAATACCCAAAAATCATGAAAATGGGCATGCAGCTATAGTTCGACATTACGGACCCAACGAAACTGGTTTCGTCGAATTCCGACTCCGTTTGCTCACACAACATATTTTTAACCGTCAAAATATCAACTGTTTTTCATATTAAAATCCCATACGGCCACACACTGACCCCAAAAATCATGAAAATTAAAATCTAACAATAATTTAATATTGCGGATCCAACAAAATTAGTTTCGTCGAGAACAGAGGTCATTTGCAAAACTGGCTATTTTTAAAGCTCTAAATAAACCCTTTTAAATATTAATATATTTAAAAATAATTAAATTAAATATAAATAAATTATATTATCATATATATATTCACAATAGAATATCATACAGCTCCAATTGGATTTATAACTCGATATTCAAATCCCGGTTGAATCGATATTTAATTTATATTGAAAAATCCATTTATAATATATATAAATCATTATAAATTATAAAGGAATTCCATAGCGACTTTTCGAAAATTTGATTTGGACATAAATCAAAATCTACACGACGAAATCCCGATTTTTCTCTTCCATTAGAAAATTTTACTTCACCAGCTCTGAACGTTTCTTGTTTCATAGAAATCTGACTTAAAAACGGATTCTGTATATTCGTTTAAAGTTCGAATCGCCAAATTACGAACTGCCATGCCATTTCGAGCTCGATTATAATTATAATATAATTATACATTCAAAATTCGTTTAAATAATATATTCATTATTATAATTCAATTCTGAACTGAATTATATTATTTGAATTGCCCAATTAACACAATATTGCCATTTTAGGTAATTCTGATTATTTCAGAATTAAATATATTATTCTATTATTTATATTAATTAAATATTCAATATATTTAATTAAACAACCGTTAGATTACCAAATCATTATTTTAAATAACTAAATTATTTAATTATTATATTGTAAAAATACGGGTCGTTATATTTTTTCCCCCTTAAAATAATTTCGTCCTCGAAATTGCTAAGGTAGAAAACAAACCCTACTAACTAGGTTAAAATTATTATTTTACTTCTTAACTCTAGTTTCACTGAACCAATTTATTTCAACTAAAATATTAATTTATTTCTATTAACAAAAATTTTCTAACACCTTAAATTTCCGAAAAAATTCGCCAGCACTTCCTTTGTACTGGTCAATAGCTCAAACTCCAACTCGCCTCTCTAGGCCTTCTTCAACCCAAAAGAAAATCAAACAGCTAAGCGGCTTGCCCATTCGGCTCATAAAAACCTCATACCCAATATAAATATAAACTGGTACCTTTTTGTCGGGCATATCAATACATCCTTTCCTACTGTTACCAATTCTGCATATGCCAATGTCATCCCAATCATTCGGTTATACCTAAGCCAACTTCTGTTCTTAACGCAGATTCCATTTTTTATTTCAACTCTTAACTTACCAGTCCAATTCCATTTCGAATTATCTCTAATCCAATCTAATTCGATATTTTCTATCTCAATTCATTTTCCATTTAACTAGTTTCAATTCAATTTCAATTTGCTTTCACAAATTCACATTTAATTTGTTTTAATTCAAACAATTTCTTCCTGGGAGTTTTAAACCTTTTCGTTTTTCTCTAAAATAAAATATTTCCTTTCGGAATTCAAACCAACTTTCTTTTCTCAAAACAATTCAAAAACAATCTCTTTGGTAGTAATCCGTCACTTAGCAACTCGAAAATGAACACTGATGATGCAGCTGTCATCATCAGAATTTATTTTCCAGCGATAGAAGTGAGTTCAATACTATATCACTTTTAAAACCATTTCTAAACACTTCCATTTTGAAATACATTTCAAAATATCCATCACAATGCTTGTAAACAATTTAAAATCTCCCAGGATTTTAAAATTCTCATATATTTAATCCATATTCATTAACAAACACTTATTCAAGTTTCCAGAGTTTTAATTTCAATTCTGATTTAAATTTCAGATTTAATTCATTTCATAATACTTATACGAATTTTATTTGGTTATATATATATAACCTTCTCAATTATACGATTGTAATAACAACCAACATGTCCGATATACTATACTCATTCCAATATAAATCCTTTATATCAAAATATAATTTGGGTAAAATTATTT